>JAJAGP010000637.1:0-142500 GCA_025084515.1 Ancistrus triradiatus | reverse complement strand
AAAAGCAAAAATGAGCAAAGCAAAAATGTACAAAAAAAAAAAAAAAGAAAATAAACAAGTGGGCAAAACAAAGGAAGCACAGAAACAAAAACAAGCAGAGAACCAAAGATGGAAAGATAAAAAACAAAAACAAAAGACCCCCAAAGAGTAGGGGATAGTGATGCACGATATATCATCGACCGATATATTATTTGCCGATATGTGGATTTTTAATCTGCATCTGTCCAACATTAGAATTTTAGCCAATAATTTCTTTGTTTTTTTTTGGCTGTTATTCATTAAACAAAAAAAAAAAAAAAACAGCCGCTAGTTTGCTCAGGCAGGGTATTTCTAGTTCCAGTCCCAAGCCCGGATAAATGGTGAGGGTTGCGTCAGGAAGGGCATCCGGTGTAAAACATTTGCCAAATAAAGTATGCGAGTTCATAATAATATCACCATACCGGATCGGTCGTGGCCCGGGTTAACAACGACCGCCACTGGTACTGGTAGCAAACAGGGACCAGCGAAAATTGGCTACTGTTTGCCGAAGACGAAGAGGAGGAAGCTTGTGAGGAACAGAGAGAAATCAGGAGGTGCCAGAATATAGCAACTGAGGTAGCCAAACCCTACATGTATGGACGATGACAGGGAAATTAGAGAGCTGGCTGATATGATGCAAAGGAGAAAGGTCGATGTTTTGTGTGTGCAGGAGACAAAGTGGAAGGGTAGCAAGGCTCGATGCATTGGTGCAGGGTTTAAACTGTTCTACCATGGTGTGGATAGGAAGAGAAATAGAGTTGGTGTGGTCCTGAAGGAGGACTATGTAAAGAATGTCGTTGAGGTGAAAAGGGTGTCAGATATAATAATATGTTTAAAGCTGGAAATTCAGGGCGTAATGGTGAATGTTGTTAGTGGCTATGCACCACAAGTTGGCTGTGAATTAGAGGAGAAAGAGAGATTCTGGGGGGAGTTAGATGAAGTGGTTGAGAGCATTCCCAGGGAGGAGAGACTGGTGATTGGTGCAGATTTCAATGGTCATGTTGGTAAAAAAGGAGATGAGAAAGTGATGGGCAGGTTTGGTGTTAAGGATAGGAACCTAGAACGACAGATGGTGGTGGTTAACACATATTTCCAAAAGAAGGAGGAGCATAGGGTGACTTATAAGAGTGGAGGGAGGAGCACACAGGTAGACTACATCCTATGTATAAGAGGTTGCTTAAAACAGATTGGTGATTGTAAGGTAGTGGCAGGGGAGAGTGTAGCTAGGCAGCATCGGATGGTGGTGTGCAGGATGGATCTGGTGGTTAGGAAGAGGAAGAGGACAAAGGCAGAGCAGAGGACCAAATGGTGGAAGTTGAGAAAGGAAGAATGTTGTAAGGAGTTCAGAGAGGAGCTGAAAGGCTTTGGGTGATAGGAAAGAGCTCCCAGATGACTGGGTAGTAGCAGCAACAGTAATTAGACAGACAGGTAGAAAGGTACTGGATGTGTCTTCTGGACAGGCAAAGGATGAAAAGGAAACCTGGTGGTGGAACAAGGAAGTGCAGGAGGTTATTCAGAGAAAGAGGACAGCAAAGATGAAATGGGACAGGGACAGGACTAAAGAGAGTAGCAGGAGTACAAGGACATGCGGCACAGGGCAAAGAGGGAAATAGCAAAGGCCAAGCAGAAGGCCTACGATGAGTTATATGAAAGGTTAGACAGTAGGGAAGGAGAGAAGGAGTTGTATCTGCTGGCGAGACAGAGAGATAGAGCTGGAAAGGATGTGCAGCAGGTCAGGGTGATCAAGGATAGAAATGGAAATGTACTGACAGGTAAGGAGAGGGTGAGGGAAAGATGGAAGGAGTATTTTGAAGAGTTAATGAATGTAGAAAATGAAAGGGAAAGAAGGTTGGAGGGCGTAGAAATTGTGGAACAGGATGTAGCAAAGATTAGCAAGGACGAAGTGAAGAAAGCTTTGAAAAGGATGAAGAACGGAAAGGCAGTGGGACCTGATGACATACCGGTTGAGGTATGGAAAAGTCTAGGAGAGCTGGGAGTGGTGTTTTGGACTAGATTATTCAATGGAATTCTGGTGAATGAGAGTATGCTGGAGGAATGGAGGAAAAGTTTACTTGTACCGATTTTTAAGCAGAAGGGTGATGTACAAAGTTGTGGCTCTTACAGGGGCATAAAGTTGATGAGCCACACAATGAAGATTTGGGAAGAGAAGTTGTGGAAGCTAGGGTCAACAGGCTTTTCCCTTGTTTTTCACCACATGCTTTTGGTTGTCCTTGACCAAGGCGCAGAGCGACCATGGATGCGCGTGTTTTGCTAGCGCCTCTGATGGAGAGTATAGAGATGGTCAGAAAGAACTCCACTGTGGTCTTTTGGAATGGATTTGGAGAAAGCTTATGACAGGTGTGGTGCCAATGGAGGACTGTGGTGGTGTATGAGGAGTCTCGATTGGCTGAAAGTACGTTAGATTTAGTGCAGGACATGTATGATAACACTGGACAGCGGTGAGATGTGCGGTATTGTGACCTATAGCTTAAGGTAGAGGGGACTGCATCAAAGGATCGCCCCTTATTCCCTTCTTCATTTTCTCTGGTGCTGGACAACTAACAGATGAGGGTCAGAACAGGATCCCGGGACTATGATGTTTTTGCTAGACGACATTGTGATCTGTAAGTGAGACAGGGAACAGGTAGAAGAGAACTTGGAGAGGTGGAAAAGGTATAAATCTGAAAGGAGAGGAATAAAGTCAACTTAGTAATGACAAAATACATGTGTGTAATTGAAAGGGCAGGCAGGTGGAACAGTCGCTACATGTGTCAGTGGTTTACAAAGGTCCAGGCGTTTCAGGTACTTGGGATCAACTGGTCCAAGGAAATGGGAGTGTGAACGAGGTAAGAAGAGTACAGGCAGATGGAGTGGGTGGGAGAAGAGTGGCAGGAGTGCTGTGTGGACAAAAGGGTCGCAGCCAAAAGTGAAAGGAAGATTTATAAGAGATTAGTGAGACCAGCCTTGTGTATGGCTTAGAGACAGTGGCACTGACAAAGAGACAGGAAGCAGAGCTGGAGGTGGCAGAACTTAAGATGTTGAGGTTCTCTTTAGGAGTGTCTAGGGTGGACAGGATTAGGAATGAGATCATCAGAGGGACAGCACAGGTTGGAAAATTTGGAGACAAAATTTGAGAGGGAAGACTGAGATGGTTTGGACATGTGCAGAGGAGGGATAGTGGATATATTGGTAGGAGGATGTTGTAGATGGAGCTGCCAGGCAAAAGACGAAGAGGAAGACCAAAGAGGAGTTATTTGGTTGTGGTAAATGAAGATATGCAGGGAGTTGGTGTGAGAGTAGAGGACGTGGAGGACAGGGTGAGGTGGAAACGTTTAACTCGCTTTGGTGACCCCTGATAAAGGGAGAAGCCGAAAGAAGAAGAAGAAGATTCATTAAACAAAATATCCGATGCTGCTGCCTGTATAGTTATGTCTGCAGGTCTATTCTTTCTCGGAGCACCTGAGTCATAAGCTTTCTGATACACTTAATTGTTCTTGTTCCAATTCAAGACTAAAAAAAGTTTTCCTTCCTTTTTAAGGAAGGTTAGATAGTCAAATGGAATGTAACCATTTTTCCTTTGAGTGAACTGCACCTCATGTTTATAGTAAAAGTCATGTCTGATTTAACTGTTTTATTGCTTATTATTAGTTTATTTTATTGATAAAATTTTCTGTATTACAAATGCAGATAGTTTAAATAATTGGTTTTTAACTTCGGTGCCAGCCACAATAAAGTACTAAAAATCGGTTATTATATCGGCCCAAGAAATTGAATATTGGTGCATCCCTAGTAGGGAACAAAGAATAAAAAACCAACAGCAAATAAAGCAATTAAAGAAAACAGCTTTAAAGAATACGAAACTCTACATTAATAAATGAATTTAAAAAAACAGAACCAGTATCTGTGCAAACAAAACATGATGCGCATTTGATAGGCTTTGGTAACACTGCTTGTTAGCTGGATAGCTTGATGCCAACTGTTGCAAGAGATCACTTGTAAAATGTTTTTCTTGGCACTACAAGTGCTAAAAATATACAAAGTGAGAAGATTTCCACAGACATACACACTGTAAACACCGGTACTGCAGGTCCAGCCACAACCTCTCGGTGTGATACTGGATTACGATTAAAGCATGAGGCTAAACTGGTCCGTGTAGCTTATGTAAGTGTCACTCAGCCGGATGAAAGTTTGGACAGCCAACACCAGCAGAGCACAAAGTACAGGAATGAAGGAATAAGATTATCCGGCAAACTACTACGCTTGGAAAGCAGGTGGTTGATTGGCTGGAATAAAAGACACTTCTTTTGTGGTGTTACAGACATGTATCGGCCCAAAAAAAAAAAAAAAAAAAAAAAAAAAAAAAAAAAAAAAAAAATTCATTGTAGTGGTTTAGATTGCTCAAACCAGTTCAGCAAGGTCCGAGACGCACCAACTCATAAGCCATTTAGGCTGGTGGTGGCACCTTCAAGAACAAACCCACCACAGAAAATACTAATGGTGACAAAATAGTTTACATAAGTAACAGAACACTAGACAACAATGAACACTCAAGGTCAAAACCACAATCTGATTTGGACATTCTTTCCAAACGCCAGTTGGATTTCCATACGGCTGGAGGTTTCTTATCAGGACACAATGCAGATCCAAGACCTTTAACTGGGTAACATAAGGTAACGCCAAAACAATCATGTCTTTGGAAACCAAAGCAGCCTGTTTGTACACACCCGGTCACAAAGTATGAAGGATTGTTATGAAAGTGGTACATTCTTGGGATTCCACAGCCCACAGTGCCTCTTTTCCTAATCCGCTTCACGTCCAGTTAATCACATTCCTAAGCCGAATCCAGGTATGAGCAGTTATACACCACACAACAACGTCCAACAGGCACGTTAGAATTATAAATGCTCTTCAAAATAAGCTTACCTAAGCCACTTTATTACGAAGGGCCTGTTATTGATTTAAATGTTTACTTCCAACACGGCCAAGCTGCATTCAGAATTAATAGCTGTGGAGTCAACTCTAAAGGAATCAATGAAGTGAGGACTGACTCAGAGCTCTGCTATTGGGTGAACCAAACCATGAGCGAAACTGAAATTTGATGACTGGGATGGTTAACTAGTTTCACTTTTGAAAATGACTTTACTCGGATAAACGGACACCCTCCTAGTGCCACCATTGGTAATAGCCAAACCACCTCTGCCAAGGACTGGAGTGAAAATAAGGACGATTAGCACAGTATGGCACGTGGCAACTGTTCCTCTTCGTCTGTAAGGTAAACACACTAGAGGTCGTCCGATATGGGTTTTTTTAATGGGCGGTATTTAAAGAGCCTGATGACTGAAGGCCGATATATAATGGTGATGTCACATTTTTTTCAAAACTAATTAAACCAATAATAAAAAATGAGAGACAAAATTGCAGAACTTAAATGACCATTTATTTAGTCTTTTTAGTAAACAAAATAAATAACAACTTGCATTACAACTGTTTTTACAAGTTTCCTACGCTATTTTTGAATAACAGCCTTGTGAGCACAAGTATTGGCCAATGGTGATTATCTCAAAATGGCATTAATAGACTCAATTAATCAGTCTATCACTAAAGCGCACCTCTGGTATTGGTGCGGGACAGTATTTTATGCTGTTTTAAAGCAAAAAGAGTGAAATAAAATGAAAAGACACAGAAACAAAGAAAGTAATCAAAAGAAAAATGAATGAGAGAAAGAAATACACAAAGAAAGCACAAAAAAGAAAGGAAAAAACAAGAAAAAAAAGTAAGCACTACAGAAACTAAAAACAAGTCGAAACAGAAAAACAACATGTTTCTCTTCTATTTTTGAATACCGGCCAGCCGATTAATCAGTAACACACACCTCTAGCATTGGTAGGGTACAGGTTTTTTAAAGCAAAAAGAGTGAATTAAAACAAAAAAAACAGACACCAAACAACTAATCCAAAGAAAAACAAATGAGAAAGAGAAAAACACAAAGAAAATAAATCATGAAGTCAGAAAAAACAAAGGAAAAAAAACAATAAAAAATGCACTAAAGAAACTGTGGTAGCTTAGCAGTTAAGGTACTGGACTATGGACCAGAAGGTCCAGGGTTCAAATCCCGCATCTGCCAAGCTGCCATTGTTGGGTTCTTGAGAAAGGCCCTTAACCCACAATTGCTTGGATTGTAAGACTGAATCAATTGTAAGTCGCTCTGGATAAGGGCGTCTGTTAAATGCTGTAAATGTAAATGTAAACAAAACATATAATTCAGGAAAACAAAAAGTTTCTCTGCATTTTCTCTAATCCTTTCTGCGAGAGACACCCAACTCGCCCGGAAGACACTGCCAGGACTTCATTAGACCACTGGCACGAAATCTGATAAATGGCACAACCATTTACGACCAGTGATGCCATCCTGCCACAGCCAGACTCCAGACTGCTCCAGAATTCATTCTCCTCAAACCACAGTATATTAGTACATAAAAAAGACAACAATGTAACCAATATTGATGTGAAAATAAATCTCTTCCAACACATTCATGGCTCCTGGGATCCTAGCTTTCGCTGTTAATTCAGGATCTAGCTGCGCGTGTAGGAGGGGGGGTTAACCGAGACAATAACATCAGTCACGGTGTTCTGGCTCACCACGCATCTGCCTACATCCCCGCATCTGAACCCTTGATGTTCAGCCGAAAAAACTGCAGGACTGAAGTTTTGAAACCGAAGCCGCCAGAAGACGTTGCAACTCGCCAGAGTCTTCCCTGACCTCCGCACAAACCAGTCATCAGCTCTAAGAAATGGATCCTTGTGTCAGAGGGTCCAAACGGAACGTCAAATAAAGTCAATCTAATGAAGCGTTATGGGTTTAAAGACCTGCTATCTCCAGCTAGGTATCAGTGGAAGTGGACACCACATCTGATTGGCAGGTTTGGACTTTCGGTCGGTGTGGGAAACCGAGTTTGTCCTAATCTATCTGCACCCACTTCCGTCCTGTTTAGGTCTTCCATTATCACTTAACCTATAATAGGAGTACCTTCACCTGGTTGGTCGCTTGACACCAGAAGAGGCAAAAAGCAACATAATTGCATATTTTTACATAAGATTCTATACGTGTGCTAATTTTCGGTACTCTGTTCCCCCTCCTGCTTCTGCAACGCTGCAAGTTCCGCAATGCGGTGCAATAAACGTCTATCTTATCTTATCTCATCTTATTTTTTAGCCAAGTGTTTTTGTACTGTATCTAGGGACCAGGAGCATGTGAGGCATTTTTATTCATGAGTACACGCCCTTGGCTTGTGAAATGTCATGTGGCTTGTGCAGGTCGTGTTGCTGGAGCTACAATGATGACACAGAAGACGCCCGAGGCGGCGTCAGCTTATACCGTATTTACCTGAAAGTTAGAAACCACAGAGTGAACCATGTATGTTCTACAGTGATCTGGGTTTATCATACACTATATAGCAACATGGGAACTGGATTGAGTTTGCATTGGGGCTGAAAGTGTAAAGGCCGTCCACATACTTTTAGTCATATGCAGATTTAAGGATGCCATTTGGGACTGGGTGATATTGTACGGGTTAAAAATCGAAAGCTGAAAGGGAAACGCCGACGCCGTTTTGTGTAGCACAGATATGTAGTACATTGTGGTGGAAAAAAAAAACACGGGGCTTTTTCTTTTTCAGCATTATACTTGAGGCAAAGAGAGAAACGCTAATCCAGGCAAACAAAAGCAACAACAGGACTTTCCCCCCCAGCCAAGCTTTTACGAGGTAGAACTTTAACTCTAAACAAACACATGGAAACAAAACCCGCTTGTAACCACACCGGATCCCTTCAAGGTGACGTCTTTAGACCTAAAACCCGTCCAAATGAAAACCACGGTGAGCCACGGAAGCCGTGTGATAGGACCTGAGAACGGATTTCACACAAAACCCAGGGTGTGTGCAGATACAATTGAGGACAAGTTTGTATATGCCCAAGCACCCAATCACAAACCTGGAAAAAAGGGAAAAAAGCAAAGGTGAAGCAAGGGCACTACAGAATAAAGGAAGGAAAGGTCGTAATGGAGAGAGCGTTGTTTTCTTTAACTGGTATGTTGGGGTCATACAGTGTAGCCCGGTAAGAGGAAGGAAAACTTCGCCAACCAAAAAAAAAAAATCCTTTTTTGTGCAAAGCTTTCATCACACAGGCAGCACCTTCCATGACACTGGTAAATGGATAACATTTAAAAAGGCACTGACCCCAGGGACAGTCAATGCTCTGTATCACAGTGTAAACATGCAGGGAGAGTCCCTCTGCTAACATCAAGTCACTCTACACTGGCAGCTCTTGTTAAAAATGAATGACCTCCACCACATTGTCGCATTGCATCGCTGTGCATGTGAGAAGCGACTTGATAGCAACTAAAAACTTGCATGTTGTCTACCCTGTGTTCACAGTAGAGGGCGTCAAAGCAACAGACAATCATTCATTTACCAAGCACAATGGTCCACATGGTCATGGGCCCAAGTCAGCAAGAATACTGTACCTGGGACGGGATTCACGAAAGTGTCTTAAGAAATAATAATGAAAACACACATTTAAGAAAACTGCTATTCACCTTACGTTCTTAAATGTTTTCTTAACCTTACGATAGCCTCACACACGTCTTGGGCTCTGAGAGTTGACCAGGTAAGCTTCGAGATTCAACGAACTTTCCATCGTCACCCCACAATTATCATATTTTCCAAGAAGCATTTTTTTCCTGCTGGTACTTTCTTCCACCATCACCGCTGGTTCTTGTTTGCTAAAAGTTTTTGAACACTTGGTTTGATGGTTCTCCTCCATTCTGCCATCCTCTCATGCCATATAATGTAAGCTATAAAATGCAACGTACCCTACATGAGAAAACAATGAAGATTTTCTTAAGATGATATCTGAGAAAATTTCAAGATTTTCATTTTTATAAACTTCTTAGTTTTTGCCTTAAGAACCGTCGTACGTTTTTCTTAAGAAAGCTTTCGTGAATCCGGCCCCTGGTCTGGTAGAGGTCTAACATTAGACCACTGTGCAACCTGGGCGTCCTTGTTCCAGTCTGTTACCAACTAGCGCCACACTGATGCCTCTGCAGATAAAATCGTTCCCAGAACTGAAACTACCACAAAGAGGAAACAGGAACGTTTGGAGAGAAGGATGTGAGGAAGACAGAAACCAAGGAACGGCCAAAAGAGGAAGAAGGGAACTAAAAACAGAAAGGGTGAGTCTGGAGGACAGGAGTCACAGTGAAGGCACGTATAGGATCGTGACCATCAGTTACTCGCTTCCACATTACTGCACGTTTGCATGTGGGTGGCCTCTGAACGCAATCGCCATGGCAACTGTTTTGCCTATATGAATATCAGAGCTGTAGATAGCTTCCACTAGAGCACTAGATTTGACACTGTTTCTAAATTGAAACTTGAACCTTTCAGGTTGCATCAGCAGTGCAAAAATGCATGGTACCCCAATTATTTTGGGTCAAGGCCTCAACAGTGGCAGGCCGGCAGTGCTGGGACTTGCCAGCTGGCCAACAGTCCAGTAACTGAACTTCTTAGATTGGATTTCCAATCCATTGGATGCTGACCAACCACTCAGAAACCTAATAATATGGCATGATGGCAAGTATCATCTTTGGAATTCCAAAGCACCACCAGTTAACTCTGGAGGACAAACCTGAAGTCTTGATTAATGGATCTGAGTTCAGTAGATAATAGTAAAAAATAGAATAGAAAATAGAGTAGAAAACATAGAAAATACTGCAAAAGCTGGCTACTAGAGTACCCTGTCAGAAGTTGACGAGTTCCCGCAGTTGCAGTGAAGGAAAATCATACATCATATAACGCTTCCACATTCAGAACTGTAACATCAGTCTGGGTGGAATTTTAGTTTCAGTATGACAGCAATTTGTCACAAGGGGAAGTCCATAAAGAAATGGGCTGGTGGGTCTGACGCCAAAGAACCAACACTTTCGGGACGAATTGGATTGCCAAAGTTGCAGCATTTAACGGACACCCATACCCAGAGCCGCTTAGAACAGATACAGTTTTACAAGACACAGTACAACCAATTAGGGGTGCTGCAGCTTCAACCATAACCACAAAGCCTCTACCTTAGTCTCCACCCAATATTGGTGCTAAATCTCACAGACATCACAAGGGAACCAGTCATATGCCAACAAAAGGTCTCGGATGTTACACAATTACATAATGCCAGTTGGTTTCAGATGTCCAGCTTTGTGGCGGGTCCAAAACTTCAGTCCGAAAGTCAAGACTCCCAGCTCGGACGTCGCTCAGGGTCCTCCCAAAGCAGGCAACTAAAATCCTAAAAATCTGACACGTTCACATCTCTAAGACATGATCCCCGCACGAATCAAGACCCAGAACTTAGCCCAAAGATGGACACGTAATTCAAACACTACCACGTTCTCTCGTGTTTCTCCAATAAATGAATCTGTACAACACGTTTAGGGTGGAATAAGACCACAAGATGAGGTGTATGATCCTCCTGGAGGTCCTGAAACCGTGAAAACAACCACTCCGGTAAACGCGTCCAAGTTCACCTACGTGTTTCCGAGGAAATTTCACTCCACAGGACGGGTATCTACTCACCTCTGAACAACTGGCAGTCGGATAAAAAAGGAGAGACCAGGTCCAGCTCAGCAGCTACATTGTAATTACAGTGAACGCTCAAAGTTTCAGACTTCCATCGTTACACCCAAAGACGCACAGAACACTCCTCTCATCAACATACAGGCGCAGTGACAGTTTACCGTAAACATTAGAATAGGAGCGCTGTCGTTTACAATATGGAGCATGCGCAGTCTCGTTCGGCAGCAAACCCACCCGCTTTTAACCACGAATACCGGGCTAACGGGAAATCTGAGGTAAATCGGTGAGCAAAAATTACTCTACAAAAAGTAGCGTTACGTTAAAAAAATAACAATATAGGTCTCAGCTAAGGTAATATTTAACGTTAAATCTGTGTTAGAGTGATAATGTAAAGAAAAAAACAGTCATATTCTCATGCTAGCGTACAACCTAAAGAACGTGATCTAAATAAAATAGAGTGTGAAGCACTGGTGTAGCTAAAAGACAAGAAACACTGCAATCATACAAAACTGCGTTTTTAAATAACATACAAAAGTCTGATTTATTTCTATAGTGTAACATTTTCTCAAATCAGCTTTATAATGATCTTCTGTTATCTAAGTCCAAAGCCCAAATTGAGCAAGCCTATGGTGACAGTGGCAAGAAAAAACTCCTTAAGGATTATAAGACTCAAAAAGGGACCCGAACGTCCTTGGAATTAATTTAATTAAGCTACCTAATTAATACATGTATAGTAATAGTTTAAAAGAACAGAAACCAAATAAAAATGAACAGAGAGAACATATTTAAGAAAATGGATGGAGGTAGTTACAGCATTCTGATGTGGTTTGAATAATGGTTTGAGGGCTGGAACTGATGACGGAAAAACAGGTTGAGTGGAGCCGGAGACCCGGGTGTCATATGCAATTCAAAAACGATTGGCTCTCTTTTCCTAAAATGGAAAATGCCAACGGTAGTGTCCAACATGAACCTGTCTCATTTGAATGTCGATTTTTTCTGGTGCTGCCGTCCTACCTGGTCTGGCATCGTATAGGCATGATCGGCCTTGCCTGAGGGAGAGATCTTTCAGAAGATCATCCCCTGATGCTGCAGCAGTGGCCCCTACTGGCTATATGATGAATAAAGAAATACCAAACAGTTTAAAGTTCAGCAAAGATTTTATTTTACATGTACATGTTTAGGAATACCTTCAGAAATGTGAACAAGATCCACTCAGCTGTGACGAGATTTAAAAAAACATCATTACCCATAATCACATTTGAAAGCCATTCTCCAAAACGGATAGCATTTGGGCTAAAGTCTAGAGGTGGAAAGTTCTAGAAATGAGTGTGCTGAGTCCTGCAGAAAGGATGGAATTGTCTTCATTAATGCGAACAAACCTGACTTTTCAGCATGTGCGCAGATGCTGTCAAAAAAATCACAAGCTCTACGGGTATTTTGAACAATAATATGAATTAAAACACAATATGAAAGTATTTAGTACAGTACTGTACAATACTGTAATTCTTAGCTTTGTATCTTTTATAAAATTTACACTTACTAAAAATGAAAAAGAAAGCAAAAGTTTTACGTTTTTTATGCCTTTCAAGACTGTGATTCTCATTTCTGTCAGCAGGTGTGACAAGGTTTTGCTCGTACTACTTTTCTGTCATTCAGACCTGAATTAGATATATATGAGACACATTGTTATTTCTTATTATAATTCTTCTGACCTCTCTCATTATAAATGAACAGACTTTGATCGGATGAACGTTAAACATTAAAGGTTTGGGACTCATGATCTTTTCAACTGTGTAACGCTGAAACATCAAAAAATGTTCTATCTCAAGCTCCAGTCCTGTTCAAGTCCTCGTCACTTACTCTGGAACATACTTTTTTTTCTCCCAGGAGAACGGGTACTCGGGCACCTGGTTGAAATGGCCCATTAGGAAGATGGCCACTGTTCCAATGGAGAAGAGCATGATGGCAGCCCAGAAACAAACTTTGTCGATCATCTTGCCAATCAGAACCCAGCTTTCCATTTCCTGGGGAACGGAAACGGGAAAGGAACGTTATGCTAATAGCAAAAGCAAGAAAAGGAAATAGCGATCCGAAGATTGGTATACGCTTACAGATCCAATGTCATTCTGCTGCCTTGTGCCTTCTGCGATGAAGTTGCAGGCATCCACACACTCTTTAATCTCAGGCGCTGCCTGAGCTAGACTCTTATACAGACTGGCAGTGCTGCTCACGTCTATAGTGTCCACTAGATGGAGACACACAACAATGGGATGATTTTATCCAACTTTTGTCCAAATTCGATCCAAAATGCTATTATGTTTTTTTAATTGAGGCCTGTCTGGAGGTTAGTATAGATTCCTGGCACATCTCTGTGATGTCAGCCAACCAAACGGATCATTCATATGGTGTTTAAAAAGTGTTTAAAATTTGTGGCTGAATACGTACCGAATGACCTCGTGAGTCCATGTCTCTCCCTCTGCTTATCGAACATCATCTCACTCCGCGGTTGTTTCAGTACATATTCCTCTGCCCTCTGCATCAGACCAAACGAGCTACGTCTCCTCTCCCTTACCCCGTCCATCCCCCCGTCCTCTTCAGAGTCGTCCACCAGAGGGGTCATTCCCAGAAAACGAGGGATCACCTCCAAAAATATCTAATAGAGAAAGGATAAAGCCCAGTGCCCGGCTGCATAAGAGACCTTAAGTGGAATTTTCCAAAGAAAAAGGTTGGAAACCAGTGATTTACGGGACACAAAACCTCATCTTAACTCTTGAAAAATAAAGAATATGAAGTTTTTGAAGGTTTTTGAAGATGAAAATAAAAAGCTGCTGCCAGCTAGGCACCGGCTCCCCCGTGACCCTGACCAGGATAAGCTGCTAAGGCAATGAGTGAATTAATGAATGAAAGAAATAAAAAGAAAAAGAAAATACAAAATAAAGTAAGTATATTACATTTATTATTTTAATTGGTTTTATTTTTAATATTATTTTTATTTTCGTCGTCATTATTAACTTGTGATTTTTTTGTGTTACATACAACATGGAAAATAATGGAGGAAACAAGAAAAGAAAACCGAACACAAAGTAATACAATAATAATAATAATAATAATAATAATACTCAACATCACCTAGTAAATAATCGGCCACGTAATAGTACCACCACTACTACTACTACTACTACTACTACTACTACTACTACTACTAATAATAATAATAATAATAATAATACATGCGTAATACTTACTAATATTTAATTTTTTTATTTTCATCTTCCAAAACTCGGCCATATTCTCCATCTTTCAAGAGTTAATATGAGGTTTTTGCGTCCCTTAAATAATTTGAAGGGAATTTCCCGTTAAGGAGCTTTATGCAACACTTAATGGTTTTTAAGGGATCACTTAAGGGACGTTCAATAGTTAAGTGAACATTTAAGGGTTTATTTAAACTTTCCTTTAAGAAACCGTTTAGGTAACACTTAAGGCATTTTTAATAGCTATTTAAGGACAATCTTAAGGGAAAATATCACTTAGGGTGTTTAGGGTGCAACCAAGCACCGTTCATTTGGGGAGAAAAGTGCAAGTTGACCAGGGCATGCCCAAACTGTTGAACAAGACTGGGCAAATCAATAATCATCCAGATAAAGAATCGCATGAAGAGCGTAAACACAAACGTGAGACGTACGTGCTTGATGGTGCGAGACATGTTGTGTGTGCTCGGGCTGCGCAGCGAGTAGTTGAGGACGATGATGCAGTTGGTGACAATGAGCGTCGTGACGGACATAACAAAGATCAGGTACCTGGGAAAGACATTCCAACCAGAGAGGAAGCTTTTAAACAAGAGTGAAAATTATTTTCGGTTTTGATTCACGACCGGTTTTGAGACTTACTTGCCGATGAGAGGCACAGAGAGCGACGTTTCTGGAACTTTCTGAGCGACCAGAATGAGGAACACGGTCTGAGCCAAGAGGACGGAGATGGACACGGTCAACTTTTGGCCTCCAGCTGGAAGAGAGAAATGAAAGTACATTGTCAAAGGAAAGCAGTACATTGATGGCAGTCAGGCTTCCATCCAGAAAACCTCTAACAGATCACACTCTGTCTTTCCCTCTCTCACCCTGAGCCGGCAGGAAGTAGGCCAGGACGACAAGGGAGGAAATGAGTGAGCAGGGCAGAATGATGTTGATGATGTAAAACAGTGGTTTCCTCTGGATGATAAGGTTGAAGTAGACCTCCTGGTACTCCAGGTCATCCGGGGAATAACGCGAGTTGGTGAGTTTGCGGGCCGGCCGGTGCTTGATGGCCCACTCGCCATTCTCTGCAGGGACACATGATACGATTGGATGGATATCTGCGAGTCTTCTAAACTGTCATAGCAGCAATCGTGGTACAGTTACCAGTGAAGGCTTCTGGATCAATGTCCACCCACTCGATGGGCTTGCTGGTCTCTGAATCGATAGCCAGAATCATGTCGATCTCATTGGCACTGTATGTTTGAGACCTTAAGTCAGGCAGAAGAAAAGTCCATACGTGACATATCAGGCGTTTGGCATTAATGCTCAGATCAAGTTACCTTCTCTTTTTGATGACACATTTACCAGACACTTATCCAAAACAACTTACAGTTGACCTGAACAGTTGAAGATAAGGATTTTCTCCAATGGCTCGACAGTGGAAGCTTGGAAGAGCCAGGATTTGAACTTGCAACCTTCTGATTAGTTGTCCAGGGCTTCTTTGAGCACATTAAATAACATGTTACTGCTTGGGTTGTATTTTTCTTTAAGGAATTTCCTGGAATAGAATTTTGGAGGAACTACCCTTCATGGAGCTCCCCTGAAAACTACATTTGTTCCAGGGCCTTTTTTGGTTGCGTTCACACCACCAGTAGGAACGCTAAAGTGATGGATGACGCTTGTTGTACCTCCTCTTCCGCATATAGCTCAGTAAAGCCTGGACTTCATTGTCAGTCCATTTGTCTGTGTTTTTTAGTATATTTTTAGTATTTTTAAGTATATGTAAAAATGACGGTTGCCTTTGACATAAGCGCTTGCATCTGGACATATCACTATACACTACGTCACTACGTCTGGACCAATCACTATACATCTGGACCAATTGGCATATGCTTACGTCAGTCAGGGTTCCTATGAACTGAGAAGAGACCTGGAAAAAACTCCCTATGCACGGCATTCTAAGAACGTGTGTTAACGTGTATTTCAATAATCAGTATTACAGAAAAGTTGAAACTTCATTGATCAATTGTTTCAATGAACCACATTTTATAAGTAATCTGGAAAAGGTTCTCAAACTATTGGCATTGAATTGCCTGGTTTGTTTACCAGTACGCAAACTTTCTCTAGTCATACCCACCTGAAGACCAGTGTGCAGTTTTGCCAGTCAAAGGGAAAGTAGGTGATCTCTATGGCGCAGGTGCTGCGGTAGATGGCTGGAGGCAACCAGTACAAGCTGCCATCGCTGTAGATCAGCACGTTGGTGTAATACGCTACGTCAAACTTGCCATCGATGCTGTGGAGAAAGGGCGAGAAAGTCATCGGTTTATATTTATATATACATATGTACATATACATAGACAAAGCTTTGGAAAAAATTAAGAGAACACTGCAAAATGATCCATTTCTCTGGATTTACTGTTTGTAGGTACTGTGTGTGTTTGAGTGAAATTTGAGTTGGCGTGATGTCTTAATTTTTTCCAGACCTGTATGTAAATAAAGTTAAATAACAAAAGGATACATCATCCTTCATCTTACTTGTTCTCCAGAACAATGTCTGGCAGCCAGACAGTGGTGCAGGGTACACGGATTATATCAATGCCGTAGTATTCAGAGGTGTTCCATGCCAAGCGATAGTCTGCCCATTGCTGGGGTCAGAAAAGAGCACAGGGCAGCGGGGACCGGGGAGAAGAAAGGGAAAGAGGCAAGTAGCGAAGGATAAGGAGGTTGAAAAGAAGAGATCAGTTACCTGTTGATCACTGTGTAGAGACATAAACCAATAATTCCATATTTTCAACAATGTCTGTGTCTCTAAATTGAACTATAATATTGCTTTATTAGTTTGCTAGTTTTTTTTGGATGCTTCTGAAGTGATCATCTACCAGGATGTTCCTACTTTTCCTCTGAAGAGATATTTTACCAGAATTACTTTTTAATTATTATTATTATTTACTAAATAATACAACTGACATCATGGCTTTATCATATGGCCAGTTTCTCCTAGCAAAGCAAAACGAAGATCAGGATGTGAGTGCACACCTATTTAAACCGCACAGATCGTTGTAACTGTTGATACCACAAAACTGGAACTGTGATTTGTGGTCAGAATGAGACCAGGACATGTGATGTTTACTTACAATCTCAATCCAGACGTTGGTGGTCAGCGTCTCCTCTTTTTCATTCTGTCCACAAAAAGCACGGCGGGGTTAAAAAACAGATATGACTTAAATAAAACACTAGATTTACAGTAAGTCATATATGTGAGTGTGATTTGGAAAATAATAAAATCTGTGCATAGATGGAAGACAGTGGTCTTTGTAGTTGAGCAATGTGCCTCTGTATGCCTGTTAATGTTCCCTGCACTAGCAACTGGCTGTATTTTGTGGCGGAAATTTGGAGGGAAGACTAAAGAGAAAAGGTGTAATGGTTTGAATTTCACATTCCAAACACATAGTTTTAGCTAACTTTTAATTAGAATGGTTTGAATTACAGTTTTGAGAATTGTTGTTAATTAAATATGTATGTACTGTACAGCTCTAGGAATATTAACAATGCTCTGGTTTTTACTAATTGTAAATATCTGAATGTGTTTGTGAAATGGAACGTTTTGATTCAATCTATAAATTGTAGACAAACTCCAATGCAAAATATTTATTTGCAGCAACGTCAAGAGCATTTACTCACTGTAAATGACAACCGGTCCAAATAACAATGAAGACGCACTGTTTTCAGATCTCAATTAATAATACAAAGAAACAGGTTTATATATTTTTTACAAAATAATACTGAGGTTCTATCTCAGGAAAGTTCAGAAATCAGTATTTCAATCACAACTTGAACGCGATCACGTGATCTTATACTTTTAATAAATAAATAAGATCTGGTTCAGGTGATCACCTAATCAGTAGCTCATTAAGTAGAATCAGGTGCCGGAATTCATCAGATACTGCAATGGAATTAGTGCCTTACAGGTAGAGAGGGTGATTTTAAGAATATCTGGAGTGGTCTCTTGCTGTATGTGGAAAAAAAGATCATTACCAGAGAGATGAGGTTGGTGAGAATGAGTCTGACTTGAACTGACACCTTGTCGCTGGCATCCTTAGCAGGTCGAATGTTCTTGTTGTAGTTCTTAAACAAAGCTGCCATGAGTTCAGTCTCTTGGTTTCCCATGACTGCAGAGAGAGAGCATTTATGAGCAGAAGTTTAAGGTCTTCTTGCTCGAGGGCTCGGCCATCGTAGCTTTGAAGTGCTGGAGTTTGAAGTTTCCGATTTAGTAGTTGTAACCACTAAGCCACCACAGTCCACTGAAATATTTTACCACTGCTGGAGTATGTACTGTAGCTTACATTATATAACCAAAAGAAAAACAATGGATATGCTTCTCTGAAGGCAGTGTACTTGAAAGTGTAAAGATCACTCTGAAACTCATAAATAGAAGTTATATTCTGAGACTCTCTCAGATACACAACTGATACTCGTATACCTAAACCTAACAACTGCAGCGCATGACTTATGGGATATAGCTGACAAAATCTGGACCTACCTCGCACTTCTGCAATCACAAGAATAGCCACAACCAAAACTGCCCAAATGGACCAGGTTGCCATCCCTGTGGCCGTTGCCCTTCACACACCGCCTTGAACACGGCCTGGTAGGACTGAGAAACCGACGGTTGCCCTGTCTATGTGACTCCTTCCTGAGCTTCAGCTGTCACTGTGCTCGACTCAGGTTACATTCCCACACTTGGCACCACCCTTAAAGCCACCCCAAGTTGGCCCCTCTTTATCCGGACACAACATTAGGATTTCTAGAGTGAAGTGTGGGCCATTTCTCCTCATTGTTCATACTTGATCAACAAAAATGATAAAAGAACCTGCTGACAGGAGCAGGAGAACGCTCCTGGGATTCAGGAGTTCAGGACTGAAGGATGTTGTCACTATATAGGAACTGGTACATTGTCATCGAGATGTGGTTACGACTTTATAAAATCAAGTCTCTGCAAATTTAGATAAACTAGGTTAACAGATGGAGCAGGGAGCTGCTTTAAAGTCCTTCCATCTAATGTCCAGGCAGGATATAAATAGCCTTTGCCTGCCAGTGTCAATACCACAGGAGGAGTTTGTGTAGACAGAAAAACAGAACGCAGAGTTATGATACGCAGATGCATGGTTGTGTTGTCATGCTATTATGTTTTTAATGTTATTATAGTACACTGCTGATAGTAAGATTAGATACAGACCTGAATCCCAGGTACGTCAGGACCCATGTTCACCTTTACGGTATGGTATTAACAATGGCCAGTTAGGTTTAACAATCAACAGGATTTGTGGGAATAGTTCACTGTGCTGGAGAGCCAATGTTTTGGTATGGCCTAAATTTTGCTGAGAGTTTATGTGGGTGAATCTACTGAGTTACCGTCATC
Organism: Ancistrus triradiatus; assembly: GCA_025084515.1. Classification (NCBI taxonomy): domain Eukaryota; kingdom Metazoa; phylum Chordata; class Actinopteri; order Siluriformes; family Loricariidae; genus Ancistrus; species Ancistrus triradiatus. The sequence goes on along the minus strand of JAJAGP010000637.1, from coordinate 123,214 downwards.
TGCTCCAATGTTGGCATTTGCAGCCAGTGGAGCACATGTGGGCACTCATGGTAAGACTAGGAAACAGGTCTATGTCCACTACTAAACTACCCCTGGTCTGTTCACTGCATCTTATTACTGAGTTGTGTAGCCAGTGTCTGTTTATCTAAGCACCACTGTCGCATAAAATGTTTCCCACATTTGTGCTGGTGACATAAAAATAGGATTTTCGATACAATATATAGAAGGATATGCAGGTCTAGCAAACCATAAACGCTATAAGTGCTTCGCCTGTCTGATCAGGCCCAATGTACTGGGGGACATGGTCCAATGAAATGTTACTGTGTCTCACTAAGGAGTCAATGTTATTCTGGATTGCTGAGCAGAACTCCAGGACACCGAGCAAATTCACTACATTTCCCATAATGCCCCAACATTTTTCCAAAAGCTTGAACCTACCATAAGTACATATTAAACCACCAACATAAAATAGCAAAGGCAGTTATGTTAGGAGAAACAACATTAATGCAATTCTTCAGTTCTCATTAATGGCAGAGTGACACCCACTTTGGGTTACATCACTTAATCTAATCTGGTCAGAGTTATTCAGGTTAATTTTTTATGACTGGTAAGCAGAGGGGCTATTCCCCTGTAAAAAAAATGTATTAACAGCAGTTCCTATAAACTGCTCAGCTCATTGATGTTTGATTTGTAATGACTACACGCTAGCAATATCCTCAATGATCTTAGCTATAGCTGGTAACCTTTGAGTCTGAGTCAGAGTCTGTTGATAAAGGAGAGTCAACATTAGCGAACGTGTTTTCGTTGTTATTTACAAGCCAAGCCAACCCAGATTCTGAGCCTCTGAGGTTTCCTTGAATTCCCTATCCAAGTGTCAATAGATCTAAGTGTATCACCAAGTGAATTCCTGACCTGTCCTATTAATATAAATGAAAACCGAGACATACTACAGCGGAGTAACCAGAAACTTCATGTCCGAATGAACGACATAACTTCGCGCGGAAGTCAATCAAGGCTGTGGTTTTATTTGCTTGGGTTAAACGAAGGGTTACCCTTTAATCCCGCAGCACTGCGTATGGAACTGTTCTATCTGCTGTCTTGGCGTGAATTGTTGCTACTGAGTAAACTACGCCTACACAGGAAAGCATGCCAAGAATTTAGAAAAAAAAAAATCACCAAGCATTAGTCCAGCTTACACCTACTATTGGTTTTTGTGTGTGTTTTTTTGTGTTTATTTGCTAAATGTCAAAACAAATGTCAGAAGAAATTGGTCTACTTAGTACCTTTACGTCTTAAATTTAATTGCCATTACTCGTGTGACACCCTGACCTGTGGGAGTACGATAACGTTTCTTTGGATTAATTACTTTGGTCACGGTGATTCTGAGGTTTATAGCATGTCAACCAAAAGATTTATTTACTCTCAGCCCTCCTTCTCAACCCTCTCATTGAACAAATAGGAAAAATCTCTTGCTCTAAAGAGATCATACAGAGGAGGCAGAGTAAAAGTGGCTCTGCCTTCCCAAACGGGTTACTACAGGACGTCGGGTGCAGGCCTTATAAGGATCGCTCGGTTGCGCAAAACTAATCTATGGACCCGCAGACTGAACACATCATGCGAGGGAGAACTGCAAACCGTTTGGAGGACACAAACTGTAATAGAAGCAGAGAAGAAAGAGGGTTACTTATTGTTTTCAGTATTAGAAGTACCAAGTAACAGCAGAGAAAGAGTGGAAGAATTAAAGAAAAAGAAGAAGGCTATCCTCTTGATTCTGGGAAGCCAAAGGCCAGTCTGAAGAAGGGGTGATGGTGGGAATATGTGTATGGAGGTAATTGTAGAAGAAAATATTTGAAGGACGGCAGGATGAAAGTTAAGTGGGGGCCCACCCTGGCTGTCATCTTCATCATCATCTTCATTTGCACTGTCTCGCTCTGTGAGTACAGATACATTATAGATATGGTACATACTGTATCCTGAAAGTTTAGCCAAGATTCTGTTTATGGTAGATCTGAAACGGATTACCTGCCGTCTCTCTTTGCATAGACGGTGGTTTCCAACATCAGCTGGACCACTGCCTGAAGCCTTATACTCACAAAGATCAGGTATGGCAGAGACTCTACTCATGTCGACCTCTTAAAGGTCCAAAAACTTTTGCAGACCCTTTATTATTCTCTCTCTTTGCTGTGTTGCTTAGTTGCTCAATTTGCATAGGAGCAACAGCTCAGGAAAAAACATCGGCCAAAAATGGACACATCTGGAGGTTTGTCCAGGGCAGAAATTCCAGGTTGCTTATCTGCTGAGGCACCTGCAATCAGCACCTGCCTCAGCTGACGACATCCTGCTCAAGCCTTACCTTGCCAGCTGGGATGAGCTGATCAAGTAAGAAAGTACAAACACAACAAAGAGCTTACAGAGTTCTCGTGTAGTCTACCAGGCTTGTGTGGCATCAAGTGAGAGCCTATCAAGAAAATGTTTGTCTATGTGTCATTTGCATGTCTTTGGGAGGTCTGTATTCACAGCTACATACAATGGGATACGATAAAAAGTTAATATGTAGAAGCCTTGCTCAGCTTGGCAGTGCTAGGTTCTCAATCTTATGATAGATATCCAAAACTCTGTGCCATATTGGCTGTCCAGTTGGAGCAAGCATGATGCCAAAAGATCTATGTACATGGGAAAATTGATGACTATTGAACACGTGCATGCTTCTGTATGAGTAGTTTATAAAACCATGTTCTTAGGGTCTGGTTCACATTGCCAAAGTATAGATTTTAAGATGGATTTGAAATCTTAGTTTGCCTTTTTCAATGGACAATGGCCATGATTTAGATAAAAGCTTCCATTTCCACAGTAGACCTTCATTCCCTTAACCCTGCCGAGCCCTTATCGAAGCCTTTGTCCTTCCATTTCACGTCCAGATTCATGGAGACGTTGGGACCAATGGTGGGTCTAATCTCACAAGAAATAGAAAGCAAGACCTCCATCATACGCAAGCTTGCCCGACAAGAGGACTTGCAGAGACAGCAGAAAGCGTCCGAAGAGCATCAAGCGTCTGCGTATGTCTCGGTGCGCTCCATGATCATGGCGGAGCTGCAGCGGGGCTTGGTGGATTTTGACCAGATGACGGAATCAGGCTGCAGGACCCTGTTGCGCCTTCACCGCGCTCTGCTCTGGTTGGAGCTCTTCCTGGGCAACCTGGCAGATGAACGGGAGGAAACCATGGCCCGTCGCCCTGCAGAGCTCTGCCGTGATGCCTACCGGACCACACTCGCTCAGCACCACTCATGGTGGGTCAGGCACGCTGCTGAGTTGGCGTTTGTGTCCTTGCCCGAACGGCCGTTCTTCTACCGGCTGATGTGTGTGGAGACGCAGGCGGGTGCAGCGGCTGTGCTCCACGTGGTGGTCGGGGCCATACGGGAAGTGTACAACAGGACCCAAGTGGCACTCGAAGAGCACAACATGCTGGCTCTGCCGTAAAGAAGCTAATTCAAGGTGGTTTACGAACATAATACGTATGAGCTTCTGATGGTCTTCATTTTCATACCCACGTAGGGTATCCAATTCAGGGACAAGGGGAAAATTAATAATAGATACGAGAGCGAAATAATAGTAGACATCGTAATGTTATAGAGCTGAACGACCTCTTACTAACACCAACCTCTTCATATAGAGCGTGGTAGTAAATTAGATCTGAATAAAAAAATATACCAATGTAGCACAGAGTCATCTTTGGGTGGGCATTTGAATTATTTGGGTGGGCCACAACAAAAACGTTGTTTTTCCGAAATAGGGCATCAACAAGGGTGTAGTTTAATTATAAGAAGGGGCAAAATTAGAGTTGGGCGATATGGTGAAATATTATATTATGTTTAATTAGAAATAATTAAACTTTGGCTTCCTGATGAGCATTTGTCTGATGGACTGGAGAGGATTTAAGTATGCAGCCTGCTAAACATCCAAACTGAAACTGACACTACTAGACTAAAGTGGAAACTTGGAATTTGCATGCTTCATATTTCGACCAATCATACTTTATTGGCCAGCAAATTTGAACAAAAATTCCGACTTCGAATATCAGTAAAACCTGTACGCGTACAACCCAACCTCAGAGTGTGTCTGAAATGAATTGGATTCTGACTTAAAACAACCAGAATTCGAACGGCCCTCTGGGCCCCAAAAGTTCGTGTTCTGAGGAAACGGCAAACAGGAATCACAGATAGTACGTTTTGATTTGAATTCTGAGAGCAGCTAGCTACCAACGGAGTTTTTGCCAATCACTTAACCATCCTGTACCGCGTGATTTGACGATAATGTAAAGAGAAGCACTAACTAAACACATCCACGCCTTCAAAATGGCCATTGGGAAAGTTCCAAGACACTATGAAGGCTTGAAAAAATGGCTATAACCAGTGCTCACCTGTAGACACGCCCCAGTTGAGAGCACCAGCAAAACATCTCGTTTGCCCATGGGTGCCAAAGCCTTTCCTTAGGACTAAAGAGGTCATGGTTAAGCAGGTCATGGATTTAGGTGTCGTCCTGATCTTGTCCTCGCTTACCCGCTTGGTGTTTTATTGCTTTAGAGTCACTGATAACGTTATGCCAACTGGACTCTAGTCTGAGCGTTTCAGATAGGGCTATGATTTCACAGATTACACACACACACACACACACACAAAGTAAACACATGTTTTAGGGACTTTCTATTGATGTACTTTGACCTTAACCATCAAACTGTCGGCTTACAATAAAACTTCTTGGTGTTTGGTGTTTCTAAAGTGGTCCACTGTGAGTGAGTGGGTGTGTACCTACCATAGACTTTTCAAGGATTAGTTCATTCCTTGGTCTGAGCTGGCAGGTTGGTACCAACCTCCTCGTGCCCCTGAATTAGACTAAGCAGGAATTAATGAATTATTATTAGTATTATGGGTATCAGTAGTGGTTGTATTTAAATATATTTAAATTATTTGCCTTTACTTCATGTGCTTTAAAGTACATCGCGATTCACCTTTTGCAGGATGCGGATTCTGATGTTTTAAATTAAGTAATAAATCATTTCCTTAAGATTAAATACAAGTCCCGAAAAAGTAGGGACTGTGACTGAAATCGTGGTGATGTTTCTGAACTAATCTGAACATTTGTATAAATTAAGGTGTAATACCAATGCACACAGGAAGGTGTCAGCATTGTCCACGTCCTCAAACCCGGTGGAGGGAAGAGCGACTGCGGCGGCTCCAGCTTTCCGCTAGCAGCAGCAGGAGGAAGAGAATTAGGGTCTTCGAAGTCTCGGTCACTGCTTAAATAGCAACGGAAGAACAAATTCAAAGTATTTTAAGACGCCATTAAGCTGTTCCAGCTCCAGTAAGCTTGCTATGAATAGATTAAGAGCAGTCCGAACCGTTACATTTAACCAACAGGAACGGAGGCTAAGAAGAATCAAAGAATCAGAGAGATCATCGAGTTCGTCTCATGCTGTAATGTTTGGTCGTAGTCCAGGAGCGTTTGGCGAGAGCCCAGGTATAATTTATCTACTGGACTTGATTAACTGATGACTCAGGTGTGTTTGAAGGTGGATAGAGCAGCCAAAACTTTGCTAGGTAAATAACTGGAGTGTGAGGAATTAACGGAAAAAACGACTTCAAGGGAACATCAGTGCTTTTTGAGGAAAGGTTTAAGCTTCAGGCCTTCCTTTGGTGTTACTCCAAAAACACATTCCAAAATACACCAAACATTTAAAGTCTGTCCAATCAATACGTCCAATTCAAACATCTAATGGCCTTTCAGATGTCAACACAGCAAACGACTTCTGTAAAACTGATAACTGCTGCCTCAATTCATGACCTTCCTGGAGAGATACCGAAGAGAGATGGACGTTAAGGAGATGTAATGCGTGAAGATCAGGCCAGGCAGATTCCATTTAATTTAAAAGAAATACAAAAGCAAACAACTGTTCTGTTCCATAACATCTTTCTATCTTTGTAGTTTTACTTTGTATTTTTATTTTTTTGTTCCTGACTGTCTTTGTTGTTGCTATTTGTTTTGGATGCCTTTTAAAATGTTTTTCTTCCTATTTCATCATTACTGTCATTTTTTCTTTAAAATTGTACGTCATTTTCTTTACTTCTTTACTTTCGCTCTATTTTTTTGTAGGTAACATTAGCACATAGCTGACTTTAGTAGGTTGACAGAGGTGTATATTCACTCCTCCCTCAAAAAAATAAAAAGAGACAACATAGATAACAGCATGAAAAAAAAACAGAAAGAAAGAAAATAGAAAGGCAGACAGGAGTAGTAGACAATCAAAACGAGAGAACAAGCTGAAAAGTAAAAAGACAATCCTAAAATTTAAATAGAGTCCAAATGAGACAAAGACAGATGAAAGACCAACAGAAAGAAACAAATAAAATAAGAACAAGAGAGAAAGAAAGAAGTGACCAATAGCAAAAATTGGCGACACAAAACACCACTGCTTAGCTCTTATGTTTGTATTTTATTTGGTTAATCATTTCAAGCTTACTTTTTACACATTCCATAGCATTAGCCATTACAGAGTTCCGCATCAAGAGTAAAAATACAAATCCTTTTTGTTTCCAAAAAAAAAAAAAAGTATCAGCACACAAACATAAAACCAACTTCTCAATCTGCTATATATGATTCTTTACTGAATGTACATCATATTTTGGATGAAATATCATATATATATATATATATATATATATATATATATATATATATATATATATATATATATATATATATATATAAATAAATTAGATCTATTACTATATATAATATACTACATCTCATATTGCTACACTCTCACTGACTCAAAAAGGCAATCTGAAGTATAATAATACCGCATGATATTGCTTTTTCAACGCTTCTCCCCTAGTCCCGTGTTTTAGGATAGTTAGTGTTCAAGATGGCTACAATCAACGCCAATTAAGACCCTTTCACACCGTTTAACACCGTCCTTACAGTTCCTTCATACGTAAATTAAAACATAAACGTGTACAGATTGTCACTTTTCAAAAGAACGTTTAAAGCAGTAACAGAAGAGCGTCTTACTTTATGATTCCTCTACACGTGGAGATAATGAAAATGGCGTCTGTTAGTCCGAGTTAATGATATGGGATACAACACCAGGAGCTCCTGAATATTTAATATCACACCTGCGGACTGAAGGATCGGTACCTCACTGCACCCGTATCAAATATGCATCAGTCACTGCGATAGACACAGAGCACGTTTAGGGGATGAGGGCGGGGGGGATTTTAGCATACACAAACTATTATCATTATCACAGCAGGGAAGCCCAAAAGAAACACGAAGAAAAGAAACGCCTGCAGCAAAAACACAATCCGGAGTTAATATGCACAAGAAGACTGAGGGAGTCGCAGAAGGAAAAGGAAAAATAGAAAAGAGAGAACAAACTGAACAGACAGAAGAATGAAAGACGGGAAATGAGAAAAAAAACAGTAACTGAAAGAAAGAAAGACAGAACGAAAGACAGAAACGAATGACCAATTCGAAGTGACAATAAAAACAGAACAATGAAAGCCAAAAAACATTAAGATAAAAAAATGAAAAGAAGGGCTTGACCAAATGCCAAAGGAATGAATGGAAAAGTAAACAGGACAGGGTTATGGCCTAATACAATAATTATAAATAAATAAACGCTTAACAACAACAACAACAACAACAACAAAAAACAACCCATGACAAAAACAAAATATGGGTAACAAAGGAAAGGATCAACAGCAATTAAAAGGAACGAGCAAAAAAAAAAAAGGAGTGATACATAAAAACAATAAAACGTAGTAGAAATGCTAAGAATGAAAGAGATACCCAAATCCAATAAAAAGAAAGGAGGAAATAAAAGAAGGAAAGAACTGCAACAAAAATGAAATATCACTGAATAAAGAAAAAGAAAGAAAGAATAAATGGAAGCACTGTGGTGGGGGAAGGGCTAAAGGAAGGATGAAACGTCCTCACTGTTCTGGATTAACCAATCAGATTAAGAGATTAAGCAGGTGGATGAAGAACAAACGTATTTACTCTCCTACAGGATGATACAGAAGGGCACAGTGTGTGTGTGTGTGTGTGTGTGTGTGTGTGTGTGTGTATGTGTGTGTGTGTGTGTGTGTGTGTGTCGGGTTCATTAAAGAGCAAACAGGATGAAGCTCGTGTCAGAGGATTGAAAAGAAAAGAAATGAAGCTGAAACGCATCAAACGGACGGACAGTGTGTTTAGCATTAGGACCAATGCTTAATAATGAATCATAATTCATTCATTCATTCATTTTTCATACCTGCTTAGTCCAATTCAGGGGCCTAACCGGCAGCACAGGGAGCAAGGTGGGAACCAACCAGCCAGTCTATCGCAGGAACGTGCTCACACACACACACACACACACACACACACACACACACACACACACACACACACACACACACACTCACTGAGGGACCCGTCTTCGGAAGCTGTGAGACGACAGTGCTAACCACTCGAATGAAAATTCTTTTTTTAAAGGCTCACAAATTTATCCTAAGACGAAATATTTACGTTAGATACCACTGCCTGCTTTGCGACGCCCTTTGTTTTTGGATGTAAACGTTAGGTTAACGTAAAAATGATAACGTACGTAAAGCATTAGGAACACTGTTTTAGACGTTGTAATTTCTCCCAACTCCTACAGTTGGCTTGGAAAAAATTCACATACATATTATGCGTTAGTCTTACGTAAAAATTTCCACCAAATTTTTGTCGGGAACGTCAACGTTAGGTTAGGTTGGGAATGCCGTTTTAGCCGTCGCAATTCCTCCCAACTACACGTGAAATCAATTAGTTTTGCGTTAAAATTTCCACCAGATTACAGTGTTATACCAAATTTCGTCAGAAATGTTAACATTAGGCTAACATAAATAAAAAACTAAAGCATTAGGCATGCTGTTTTAGGCGTTGTAATGCTTCTTAGCTCCTCTAGGTGGCTTTGAAAAGATTTTATATACGTATTAGGCGTTAGTCTTACATTAAAATGTCAACATTAAGCTAACGTTAAAAGAATAACGTACATAAAGCATTAGGAATGCTCTTTTAGACGTGGTAATTCTTCCCAACTTCTCAAGGTGGGAACGTGTTATGTGTTAGTCTTACGTAAGAGTGTCAGTACAAGGATAACGTAAAAAATAACGTACATAAAGCATTAGGAACGCTCTTTCAGCCGTTGTAATTCTTCCACACTCCTTTAGGTGACTTTGGAAAAAAATCGTACACACGGATTATGCGTTAGTCTTACATTAAAATTTCAACGTTAGGCCAGTGTAAAAATACGTAAAGCATTAGGAACGCTGTTTTAGATGTTGCAATTCTTCCCGTCTCCTGTAGGTGGCTTTGATAACATTTCATATACGTGTTATGCGTTAGTCTTAGGTTAGAATTTTCCAGATACGCATCTGTGAGACGTTGACCAGCCATTCTGTAAAAGGTTCCTGGTTTTATAAACACACACACACACACACACACACACACACACACACACACTGAAGCGACGTTTATCGGTGCCCAGAATTTCTTCGCCACATCCGGCATTTAATTTGAATTTAAATGTAAATGACATTTAATTTCATAATTGAAGGTATAGGTTGTAATATATGTGTGCATGCATCAGATCGGAGGTAATATACACACATATGGCGCATTAACACAACGTGAGGTAAAAGCGCATGCACCCGTTCCGAACCTTGTTTTAACGTTTTCGGTTCTTTGTCCTTCGTATCCTTCCTTCAGTAAACGATCCCGTCATCTTCCACTTTTTTCCCTAACCGTACTGCTTTGGGCCAAATAAATGATTCTGTTAGAATGCAGTCATGCAGTATAAATACGGTCTAGATAAAATAGATCAGTCAGCACGCACACACGCACACACGCGCACACACACACACACACACACACGCACGTACGCACGCACGTACGCACGCACGCACGCACGCACGCACGCACACGGCTATACAATATCAGATCTACTTAGTGTTTCCCATTACGAAGGCTAGATGTGTAAAGAATGCGTGTGCATGTGCGCGTGCGTGTGTGTGTGTGTGCGTGTGTGCGTGTATACACCAGGGGACACACACTTCCCACAGCCTAATTCATGGAGTTGATCCTCAGCTTAAATGAGACGCGGCCGGCGAACTTGTCCCGGTCGCTGTTAGTGAGGATGTTCCCGGCGATGATCTTGCACTCAACGTTCACCTCAGCGTTCATGGAGATGTTCAGGAACTTGACGGCCACCAGGGGCTGCGAGTAATTCACCTGCAGGGGGCGACAGAGAGACAGAGAGGTTTAAGGGTTCAAAAAGTCCTTTACCCATAATGCTTCATTCACAGTAAATTAGTGTTCTTTAGGAAGACCAGTGATAAACCACTGAAAGATACAGCGATATACATCTGGAAGGAGAGAAGGAAGAAAGACTGGGAGAAAGAAAGTAGGAAAGGAAAGGAATGAAGGGAGAAAGAAAAACGAAAGGAAGAAGGGAGGAAAAGAAAGAAATGAAGGAAGGAATGAAGGGAGAAAGAAAAAAAGAAAGGAAGAAAGAAAGGGAAGAAGGAAGTGAGGAAAACGAAAGCAAGGAAGAGAGGATGGAAAAAAAGAAAAATACATTAAAAGGAAGGAAGAAAGAAAGAAAGAAAGAAAGGAGCGAAGGAAAAGAGAAAGAAAGGAAGAAAAAAGAGGAAGGAAGGAAGTAATGAAGGAAGGAAGAAAAAGAAAGGAAGGAAGACAGGACAGAATGAAGGGAGGGAGAAATAGAATGAAAGGAAGGAATAGAAGAAAAAAGAAAGAAAGAAATTTAAAGGATGGAAGAAGGAAAGAAAGGGGGAGGGAAGAAGGAAGAAAGGTAGGAAGAGAGAAAGACAAAAAAAGAAGTAGAGAAAGCAAGGAAGAAAGAAATAAATGAGGGAAAGAAGGAAGGAAGAGAAAGAAAAGAGAAAGAAAGAGTGACAGAAAGAGAGAAAGAGAGGGGCTAGGAAGAAAAGGAGGAAGGACCAAACGGCAAAGACAGTGAGAAAAACAAGAAAAATGAAAGATAAAAAAGAGAAAGAAAAGACTAATAATTTAAAAAGAAGAAAGGAGGAACAATGATGAAAGAAAGAAAAGGTCATGACAAAATGGCAAAGGAACTAAAGAACAAAAAGAAACAGAAGGTAAAAAGACAGAGAAAGAAAGAAGGAAAGGAATGAAGAGAGAAAGAAAAAAGAAAGAAAGAAGGGAGGAAAAGAAAGAAATGAAGGAAGGAATGAAGGGAGAACAAAACAAAAAAGGAAGAAAGAAAGGAAAGAAAGAAGTGAGGAAAACAAAGAAAGCAAGGAAGGAAAGAAGGGAGAAAGAAAAAAGAAAGGAGGAAAAGAAAGAAAGAGAAAGGAAGAAAGAAATGAAGGAAAGGAGGAAAACAAAGTAATAAAAGAAAAGAGGATGAAAGAAAAAAGAAAAAGAAATTAAAAGGAAGGAAGAGAGAAATAAACGCAGAAAAAAGAGGAAGGAAGGAAGGAAGTACTGAATGGAGGAAGAAAAAAGAAAGGAAGGAAGACAGGACAGAAGGAAGGAAGGGCGGAAAAGAATGAAAGGAAAGAAGAGAGGAAGAAAGAAAAAAAGACATAAACTAAAAAGAAGGAAGAGAGGAAGGAAGAAAAAAGAGGAAGGAAGGAAGAGAGAAAAAAAGAAAGAAAGAAATTTAAAGGATGTAAAGAGGAAAGAAAGGGGGAGAGAGGAAGGAAGAAAGGTAGGAAGAGAGAAAGGCAAAAAAAGAAAGAGAAAGTGAGGAAGAAAGAAATTATGGAACGAAAGAGAGGAAGAAAGAGAGAAAGAGAGGAGGAGGAAGAAAAGGAGGAAGGACCAAACAGCAAAGACAGTGAGAAAACAAGAAGAATGAAACATAAAAAAGAGAAAGAAAAGACTTTTAATTCAAAACGAAGAAAGGAGGAGCAATGATGAAAGAAAGAAAAGAAACAGAATTGAACAAACACAATGAAAAAGTAGAGAAGACAGGCCTAATACAATGACTAAAATAAAATAATATACAAAAGAAACGATGGCTAACAAAGGAAAGGGCCAATAGCAAAAGAAAAAGAAAAGACAGACACACAAAGGGTGTGACCAAATACAAAACAAGGGATAATGATAAATAAATTTAAAATGTGTATTATTATTATTATTATCATTATCATTGATGAAGTGTGGCGGTACGCACCTGAGCCTTCTTGCCGTAGTACGGGTAGTACATGAGGTTGAAGGTGGCGTTGGAGGGATAGTAGGCTAATTCACCCAGCTTACTGGAGTCATCACCCTAGAGCAAGAGAAAGAGCAAAGGAAAGAAAGAAAGTAGAATACAGTGGGGATAGATACAGTGGGGCTTGTGAACGCTTTTGAATGTCTGTATTTCTGCTTTTTCATCTGATGATGTTTTAGCTCATAGTTAGGCAGAAATACAGAAAATTCTAAAAAGTTCAAAGACTCTCAAGCATCGCTGCGGCTGGCAGAAAAGCACAGGCTAGGAAATCCTCGCAGCTATTACCCTTTTCAGTTGTGGAAACCTGTGCTAAATCTACCTGTACAGTCACTGCTGTGAAAGACTTTAGGCAAGTCTTTAAAATGCGTCGCTGCTGCTCTGTAACGTGACTGAAAGAGGCTTTTTTTTCGAATGATTTAAAAAAAGGTCATAATAGTAATACTGAAAGGATAATGCTACTTTATGGGCTTGTTTACTTCCTATAAACCTAAAGTGCCAAGTTAAACCTTACTTATTTTTTACACAGACCATAAAAATCTGTGATAAAGTCCAGACATGGTTATTGGGTTTGGGTAGATTGGCACACCCAATCGGAGTGTGATTTATAGATTTAAGGACTGTGGTGGCCAACCATGATCTGACAAAAGACAACTGGGCTAGAATTCCTTAAAACACCCCAAAAAATGGTGAAAGCTTGGTTTCTTGATCCAAATGGGTTACAGTCTATCGCTATCGCCACTTGTCCTGGTCAGGGTTGTGGGGAAGACAGCTGGCCTCCCATCCCTGAGACAGATCCAGTCGGGTCTATATTTGACCCACCTAGCTCCTGTGGGACACCGTTGGGCTGTACTAGTGTAAACATGGTATCCCAGTGGAAAAACCTTCCTTATGCTGGTGCTACAAGATTAACAAACCCACTACTTCTACACTAATTCTACAAATCGAGACCTAATTTTAAATCTATTTCTCCTCAGAAAGCCACCAACGCCATGCTTACCCATTCATCTTGGCTGATTTTGTATTTCTTAAAGAGGAAGACAAGACAATAAAAAAAAAAAAAAGAATTTTTTAGAGTATTATGGAGACAAACAGAGAAGCAATGAAAAAAGGCAGGGATGAAAAAGGATGGAAATGGGGCGATATAACAGAGAGGCCAACTTAACTGTGGTGTACTCTAATTACAGCGGCTCCCAAACTTTTTTTTTCCTTATGAGTAGCTGAGAAAAGCCCGCACAGACCGAAAGAATGTAAATGTATGTCAATGTAAATTGGCAAAACAAACATAAACTATAGTTTTTTTCCTTTTCACTTGGTTTATTTTTCTAGCTTTCCCCCCCTTTTTTCGTAGTTTTCATTTCAAGACAGCTAAAGATTTTTCTAAAAATCAAATATAAGCTGGACATTTTGGTCATTTCATAAAAGGATTTCTGATTAAAGAAAAGTATTTGTATATTTGTATTTTTTCAGGGCTACCAGAAAGAAGGCATTTACAACTAAAATTATTAACTCCGTTAAGCACATTTTCGCTACTTGACCACACGAGGCAGTAGTGACGGGTGGTGGTCAAAATGGTCGCCGAATTTTCGGTCAGTCCAGCAGATCCTTATAACATAAATACACTAATCCTGCCTGCGATAAAATAAAAAAAAGAATGAAGAATTTGTACTACATACAGTACAGTGCAAAGTCTTAGGCCACCATTAGATTAGATTAGATTTAGCAAAGGTATAATGAGCATATTTCATTATTTCTCAGTCTCTTTAGTGGAATACAACCAGAAAACAGTATGCACTGTTAGAAAAACTAGCGTCTATAGGCTACAGCATCAACCAGCTTCATCGGGTTGCCAGGTTGACCCTTTTACAGCCCAAACACTTGATCAGGAGATTTTTAGAAGCACCGCAGCCAAGAATCCACTTTTTCAAAAGGTGAACGGGGTGACAATGCGCTTCTCTAAATCCAAAGGTGGCCTGAGACTTTTGCGCAGCGCTGTGGACTAAATTGAGCGGCACGTGTGGGCTATCAGAGCAGACCTCGGAAACTCGATACGTTTGGACCAGACGTCCAGTGGTGTCAATTTTCACTAGTGAAACCGGAAACCCGATTACAGTCAGCCCGCTCTCATGAGGATCATGTGCAGTGGAAGAATCCTCCTTCTGAGCATATGGAATAGATAAATACCTATCACCTGTTAGAGGTATACATAAATATATATTTAATTAACTCTTAATACGGCTTTAAACGCCGGTTTTACAGAGGATTAAACACAACCTAAATGAGCTAACGTGTCGCAGGTTATGTTTGTGCTTGGTGAAAGTTTAATAGGAAACGTATCCTGTTTGAGAGAGGAGGAGAGTGAGGTGGATTACTTTGCCACGGCAGCTAACGGATGGTGGCTGGTCGACCTCCCCCGGCTTCAGACCGATCACCTGGTGGGTCCAAATTGAACAGAGACAGAGACAGAGAGAGAGTGAAGGTGAGTCACATTAGCAGCTCTGCTGAATAATAGATGATGCACAGATCGTCTTACACACAGATCGTTATCGTTCTCGACCGCAGTATGAATTCCACACACGTTCAAACCTAAACCTATCATTACCGAACACTTAATAACTTACTGAATAAATCATTCAAAAAACACCTCCCGATCAGTAAAACGTTCCGCACACCTGCGCTGTTCTTACCCGGTTGAGTTTGATGAGGATGCACGGCTGTCCCTCGTTGTATCCGTAGTAACGGTCGTCCAGGCCCGAGCAGTTCCCCAGGAACGAGCGCTTGAACTGGCACGAGCGCTTCGGGTTGTTTTTCACGTCGGTGTCGTCCTGGGTGAAGTACCTGTCCGCCGTGCACCTGAGGTTGTTCTGCTCCTGCACCGTGTCGTTGTAGCCTTCAGGAGGTACAGCATTATAGGGTCACCAAATCACCCGTTGGTTTTGCACCACAGACAATATCGTACTGAGTAATAAATGCTTTTGCAGGCACAACTGTGTCTGAGGGAGGGGACATTGGTCAGCGACCCCTACCAGCCATGCCAAGGACTGGCATCCTATCCAGGGCACACTTTCCCATGCAACCTGTGTTCTGCCAGCTAAGCGTCCAAAAAAATGTGCAGAAACGAGTCTGCTTGTTACCTGTAATGCTTGTGTTGGTTCCTTTTAGACAATTAAACAAAACAACACTTATCTAGCACTTAACTAAGAAGCTAACTAGCTTAATAATTAACTTAGTACCATTCGCTAAAAGTAGGAAAACTAAAATATACTATACTATATTGCTACGATACTATAATGGATAAATAAAGCTGGTATTTAGTTTTGTTTTATTTAGATTTTATTACTAGTATTTTATTAATATTTTATTTTATGACTAGAATTTTATTAATATTTTAGTATTTTGTTAGTAGTATTTTATTAATATTTTATTTTATTAGTAGTATTCTATGAATATATTAATATTTTATTTTATTTTATGATGAGTATTTTATTAATATTTTAGTATTTTATTACTAGTATTTCATGAATATATAAATATTTTATTACTAGTATTCTATTGATATTTTCAGATTTTGACTAGTATTCTTTAACATTTTAATATTTTAATAACGTTTAAATATTAGTTTTATATTAGTTTTAATATAGTTTTATGGCTAGTATTTCATGAATATTTTAATATTGTATTTTATTATTAGCTTTTATGAATATTTTAATCTTACTCTATTAATATTTGAATATTTTATTACCAGTATTTTATTAACATTTTAATATTGAATTTTATTACTAGCATTCTATTCATATTTTAATAATTTATTTTATTACTAGTATTTTAGGAATATTTAAATATTATTTCATTACATTACTAGTATGCTATGAATATTTTAAGACTTTATTTTATTTCCAGCATTCTATTCATATTTTAATATTGTATTTTATTACTAGTATTTTATTAATACTGTATTTTATTGCTAGTATTCTATTAATATTTTAATATTTTTTGTTATTTAATTACTAACATTCTATTAATATTGTAATATTGTATTTTACAAATTTGCTAGTGTTTTATATTATTAAGATGAAACTTGCCTTAATTAGAAACAGAATGGTCTCAGATTACTAGCTTGTTAGCCTGGCTAGATAGTTAAGGATTAGGAGTCTGAAGGAGTAGAAGTAGCGTAACCTAATAAAACTACATTATGATGTTGCTACAGTACTCTGTATGAATTATATATTAAAAAACAGTATTTTATGCTGTACTACATTTAGCATAGTAGCTCTGGGCTGCAGTAAGGATAGCATTACCTAAACTTACTGATTAGCTGCTGTGTTTAGGTAGCTGACTAGCTTAGGAAATGCAGCTAAACTGTGATGTTGTACAAACGAAACCAATATTCCATGCCAAGTATTGAGCTAAAGATATTAAACTGACACACGTCTTTATTTACCACTTATTTAAGGGTACGCGTTAGCGTTCATTAGCGTTCACAAGCTTACTGGATAGGAAGCGGTTTAGCGCCTGCACGTGCATGTCCCAGCTCTCCGTGTTCTCCTTGGTGTAGACGATCTCCAGATCTGTCCCTGTAGGTCTGATCATCATCCCTACAGACACACAGATAAAACAAAACAAAACAAAACAAAACAAAACAAAAAACAATAGACGTTAGAAAAATGCTACATTGTGCTGGTTAGCCTGTTAGCTAGGTAACAGATCATGTGCTTTATTTTAGATAAGAACAGACGTGGTTATGAGCTATGGAGGGTCACGAGTACATCGAATGCTCCTGACTTGTGAACCCCTGGAAGTGAAATAGATCTAATTGCAGACAAACAGCTGGACAGTAATATCAGATGGCAAACAGTAGTAGTAAAAGCAACTCAAGCAGAGTAATTCTAGTAAATAAACCGTGTTACCTGGGGTACTGAGCCGATCCTGGTAGGTGGGTATGTTGTCGTCTAAGGTCAAGAGCATGACGTAAATGGTGACACTGAACAATCCGGCCAGGAAGATGTAGAAGGCCAGGTAGAACAAAAAGATCAGACCTGAACACAAACACATACATATATACGATTATATTGTTATACTATATATGGATTTCCTTTCATTGGCCGTAACTATTTATCAAGATATTAAAGGTTTGTCTGTTATATTAATGGAGGAGTTAAACTGCGTTATCTTGCGTTATCCCATTGCAACATGAGGGCAATTAACAGAGTTCCAAAAGTTCCTAAAGGTGTAAATCGCAGGCCAAAAGAGATGTTTCATTGATATTTTAAGAGGCTCAAAACGCTTGCCAGTGTCGGTCCAGGGCAGGGGTGTCCAAAGTCCGGCCCTGTGGCCAAATGTGGCCCGTATAACGATTTTAATTGGCCAGCGAATGATCACTCAAGAATTCATCATTAGTTGCACGTTGCACTTTTTTCTTTCGCCTCATGGCGGCAGCAGTACGTAAAGCCACTGAAGCCAAAAGTGACGTTAAATAATATAAATAGGCTAAATCAACAAATGTACGTTTTCCTTTGTTACTGAGGTCCATAGGTCTGTAATAAAGTACAATCTACATTAGAAATACTGAGGGAAGACACCTGAAATGTTTTAAAGATTTTTTTTCGCAGTATTATGCATAAATGTTTTTATATTAATCGTTACTGACCTAAAATTAAATTCAGTAGTTAAGTAAATATGAATTGTTCTGTACGTTGTGTTTTTTTCATATTTTGAATACATTTTTTTTCTGAATGAGTTATTTTAATATGGTCCAATCTGGCCCCCTTTGAAATAAGTTTGTACACCCCTGCCCTAGAGATACAGCGGTCGCAGGCAGAGGGTTGGACATTCAGCGTCCCAAAAGTACAGAAACTGAAACCACAGAAACAGCCACTGAACTGAACAAGCAACTCAATGAGCCGATCCGAACAAAAACTATACTCCGTGAGGATTTACAGAAGGGCTGCCATTCGGAAACTATTGGTAACCTCACTGAACCCTTTCGGGAAAGTTCAGGAGCACAAAATGTAAATCACTTCCATTTTCCGAAGACCCGAAAGAGTCTAGATGGCAAAAGCATTCATACGAGTGCTGATAAGACACTCTGGAGGGCAAATCAACGAGACGAGTCGGACGTAATCCTGAAATCACTCTCCGGAGTCCCTGCTAAAGTGCTTTCATAAGGAGGAAATCAATTCACCGTAAACATCTGCTTATCTGTTTCCTGTTTGCTCTGGGCCGATTCGTTTAGAGCTGACCATCGCAGCGCAAATTGGGGCTGATGGGTTCAGAGAGTCCCTCCAGGCTAAAGGCAGAACAAATGGATTTAGGGAACCCTGTCACGTTTACCGAACTCAATGGCGTGGCGACCATGGATGTTTCTTCCCATTACTCATAGTACTGCCTAAATCATCCACCTAAAGTCATTATGTACATGGAACGATTACACTCTGCTCACAATTAATTTCCTCATGATTTTAAATCCCCCTGCAATTAAAAGAAATGACTAGAAACAGAAATTTTAAATTGTAAACAAAATGCTCTATTGTAGCTTCACCATATCTTAAATAACCGAGCGAAAGCATTCCTTGTTTTATTTCTGAAGAATAACAATTCAGTGTGTATTTTTCTTGTATAAGCATTTAAACAAATACAAACTTTAGTACCCTGCAATTAAACGAAATTCTCACTGTGTCTCCCTGAGAAAGTCATACAAGAAAGCCACGTGAACATGACGTTTGACTGTGCCCTCTGGTGCTCCAAAAATGCAATTGCACTGAATGGCATCATGAACATGAACGAATAACCCAACTCGGCGATGCACATTGTAGCATTTTTGCATCGCAAGGCACGGATACACCCCTGTTTAAAATAGTTAAATAGCTGGGAAATTAAAGGTAGGTCCCCACTAAGAGCATAGAGCATATGCGCGAGGCTTCGTCTGCTCTGAGGTGCTCTGGGTTTGTCAAAATACAGTTTGCATGTTAAATAACATTCAAATAACACCCTCACTGTACATACAGTTACTTATAAAGAAGGCAAATGTTTTCCTGTCTTGAAAAGACAAAATGAGCCAAAATGAAAAAGAGAAAACAAGCTATAAAGGGAACCCTAGAGAAAAGGGGAAAAACTATAATTTAACTAAAAATTATGTTCAATTTCGCCAATAAAGATTTGCAATGAATCGCGTTATTCTTTTAGTCTGTGTGTTGGGGGTACTAGTAGTGAGGGCTCCAAGGAACAAAGATTGGCGGAGAGATACAGCACACTCTACTGTTGAATTCTTCGTTCAATGATTACAAGCTGTCCAGGCTGCCGAGCAACCCCAAAATCATGATGCTCCACCACCATGCTTCACAGTTGGGATGACTGATTTAGGGAGTAGGAGCAGGTATGAATTATACAGCTGATGCCAATGGGAACAGTAACAGAGCTGGATTTGAACTCCTAACTGGGAGTTGTGAGGTCATAACACAGAGAGACAGCTGTGTTTGTATTTTGGAACTAATGATTTTTGGGAGTGGTCAAACACCTTAAAGCATTTGCAACCCCGAATCAAGACACATTTTTCTGTTATTATCAAATTTTGCGCGTTCGCGTTGGTACACGCAGGTCAGCCCTCTAACACACAGCACCCTCCTATCTTACTCTCTCTCTCGCGCGCGCGCGCGCTTAATCTCTTTTCAGCGTCTGATCAATAGCGCCTCTTATCGCTCAAATCAAAGCCTGAAAGAGAAGAAGAAAGACCCGAGCCGCGCATGATTAATTTAATTAAAGCAAACACACACACACACAGAGCCATCTTCAGATCTATCTGTTCAACAATGATTCAATCAGGCGGCAGTCATACGTGTGAACTCAGCATGGGGATCTGGTGCACGTACAAAAAAACCTTCCTCTCTGATCTGTACGAGCTAATTTATTCTTTCAAGGGCTAAATTAAGCAGCAATCGTCCGATTGTAACCTGTCGTTTATTGAGTTCACATTACGTATGGTGCATAGGTTATTATTTCTAATAAAATATAATATTTTCTAAATATTAGGCTGTCTGAAATGTCATGGCGCAACCGAGACACGAGGTCCTTAGATAAATGAAGAAATGGACACGTTGAGCCCTGATAAGGAGGACACGCATTAATGAGACCAAATGTACCAGCGTTCAGGCTAAAACCAGAATCGGGTTCATTCTTGAGAACCAAAAAAAGAGAGAGAAAGAAAGGAAATCAAACGATTGTGCCTGTCGGACGTCCTCATACTCATACTCATTGCTTGTGGCTGTTTTGCATTCAAAGAAGTCTCGTGAGGATTGACTCAATCAATATTGCTCTGCAGTATCAGTGGGACTGGTGTCAGTCCATTGATTGCCAAAAAAAAGTTTTCTTCAGTCATTCCAACCCAATTCCATCTAAAAATAATAAATATATTAAAGAGTAGATATTGTGGGCTTAGAAAACACTTCTCTGTAATAAGCTGGCAGATGTGCCAGATTGGAAACGTAACCGCTTTAGACTGATCTAATGATATAATCATGTAGGTAGCCTATTTTTTTAAAGATAGCAAAGTGTGGATTTAAACAGGTTCGGTTGCCCCAAGAGAGCATAACTAGAACTCACATGTCTCTTGGTCAATGGCTTTCTGACATCGTTTTTAAAACTTCAACTCAAATAACAAAAGCAAACCAAAATAGAAACACTAACAATGGTTTGGAAGGGAAAAGTGGAAAACAAGACGGAAGGATATAATTGAAGGAATCATGAGCGATCCAAACAGAAGATTCTGGAGAGCAAAATCCATATGATTGTTTGGTGTCGATCTATTTAACAGACTTCTTTCTTTGGAGGGAGACCAACTTTTATTTTTGAAAGATGGTTGAGCTTCTAGTGCAAAATCGGCATTGACAGACAACATGTGATGGCATTAGATTTTACTCAAGCCCTAGTGTCTAAAAAGTTCCCTATCACCCATGTCTGAAAGTTATTTTTGCTTTTAAAACAGCTTTGACAATCCACACATTGTGCCGGTCACCGTTTTGGTTTAAGGCCAGCACTTATAATTGTAGCGATTGCAATTGTGGTACCATATTTTTGTAACATCGGCTTTCTGTTCGGATAACGACTTGGCCATTTGTTAATGGGAGACAGATTTCGCTGAAACACGTTCGTTTCGGTGATCCCGGGGTATCAGGGTCATCGTTTTCAGCATCACGATAATGAGCGGAGCCTGCAGTAATCTGTCACTAATCCTTCTTGACTCAACGGACCAGGTATTTTTCTAAAACCTCCAGCCTCGTTTGATATTTAATAGCACAGAAAGACAGCAAGTCAGGTTAATGCTGGAAGAAAGAGAGGAGCCTCTGCGGATCCAAATCCATGCATTACATCCATTATTCATGGCGCTATGCTATAGACAGCTATGAAGATTGAACACGGATCTTGTGCTGGAATTTGTGGAAACCTCCATGAGAAACATGTCAACACTGAACGAACCGAGAGTGAGTGGAAATTAGGGGAAGACAATTTAAGGGAAGGTTTATCAGGCTGTAGAGAAAAGGCTGTACGTTACGAGAATGCATTTCTTACCCCAGCTGCTGGCGGTCCTACCGCAAAACTCGCGCGTTCTTGGATTCCAGATGAATTCCGTCCACTGGCTGTTCTTTTCGTCTTTTGCCATCTTCTTGAGGATTGTAAGACGCGCACCTGATCAATGGAGTCTGAGCAGGGTGGAGTACAGGGTTAAGCCTACAATTAGCTGTATAGCTCTTACAGAATAATAAATATACCCTATGGAACAAACGTCTACGCACTGCGATGACAAGGCTAACGCCGAGCTTGTAAAAAAATCGAATCAAAAATAAATAAACGGATGAGACGGGGATTTGTGCGGCCGGCTGGCTGTCCTGGTGCCGGCTATCTCATCGCAGTGCGCATGCGTCAGTCGGCGATCCGCAGCGCGGTGCAGTGCAGAAAAAAGTGCCGACACTGCGGTACCAAAAAAACAGAAAAGCGCGTCGCCCAGGATTCACAGCTCCTTTCCTCAACCCCTCCTTCTCCGGCGAGAAAATGAGATCAACCCTCATCTGGACCGGCACAAAGCCGCTTTGGCGCTCTGGCCAATCACAAAAGTGTGCGTCGCACCGACCCCGCCCACCGCGCATTAATCAGCGCCGGTCCTTCTCATTGATGCGCTATAGATCATATATGAAGGCGAGGGCTGCGTCCCAAATCACCCACCAACAGTTACCACGCGCAATCATTTCAGCAAGCTTTCTGTAAAATTACAAGACCCCAAAAACGGCTTTTTAAATAACAATGCAAGACTAAATCCTGCCATAACATTAAAGCATGAGCAGAAGTATTTGTTCATGGGTCGCCTCCCAGCTCCAGATATTCCCGGTTCGATACCTGGGCGGATTTACTATAGCTCCTCTCACAATCCAAAGACATGCGTTAGATTATGTGGTTGCTCTAAATTGACCTGTCGTGCAAAGCTGCTGATGCGACGTTACATAAACAGATTGTTTACTAAATTATTGTAATGTAACGCAGGCTTTGCAGAAAACCTGAGTGTTTTCATCGACTTGTGCCGAAAGACCACAGAGAGAATGGGCCTGCATGGAGAAACACACTCCGCTCCCCACATCAGTTAGCCACTCTCAAGGTCTGCACCTTGACTGATCAGTAGAAGCCACCGAAACTGATCCCACGTCCTGCCTCCCCTCCTATAGACACGGGGCTACACCAAGACTCGAACCTAGGTGGTGGGCTAGAGTAGACTTATTATAAAATTTAATATATGGAAAAGAAGTGCCAAGCTTATCCATTGTCCTGTTGTATGGCCAGCATTAATTTCCTCCAGGAGCAAGAGCCACATTAAACCATCACATCCCAATTTGCCAGCCCTTGACTGATCGTTACTGCATTAAGAGAGAAAAGTCAGAGCTGGATTACCCAGCAGTCTGTGCTGATTTTAGCCTATCCTGCAGGAGCAGACCTATCAACCTGGATCCTTATTCTCGCCTCTCTCTGCGGGTGATTCAATCCTGTATAACTGGCGCCCCCTGCTGGCAGACAGCGTGGTTGCATGAGAAATACATGAAGCTCATGTAAAGATGGTGGCGTTAGGCCGTTGCAGTAAGACGCTTTTGCTGCAAAACCTGCCAAACATTCAATTAGTTTCCGACTATACACAGTATTGAACAGTACAATACGGCAAAGAAGTTAAAGCACAAACATTTTTAAAGGTAGAACCAACATAATCCAACAAACCAGGACAAATCGTTTTTAATGAAACGGAACGATGTTCTATTAGACATTCTCACCACTACTGTATACTTTAAGGTTTACGAGTACGAAGGAGTACGAAGCATTATTTGGCACCAAAAATCCGTTTTGGGTTGTGGTTTGGAAAGAAGGGAGTGTTCCCCTCGAACCAAAGCAGCTTATCAACTTCAAAATAACGAGCTAGAATATGTAAAGGGACTCATAGAGACACCCAAGCATCCAGTTCATCATATAAAATTTATTTCATGACGATATCAATGCAAATATAGCACTACAGTGATTTTTCCAAGGTACATCGTAATCTTACCATATCAATATATTATGGCACTCGTAATATGGCCACCGTTTAAGAGGACACGCAAAGCTGACAGCTTCTGTAAACTAGGTTTCTCATTAACTCTACCCTTTCGTCGTAATAAATCGCGACTAGATAATTACTTAGTATAGCCGAAGTACAGATTGGGCACAACTGATTCACACCAGAGACGCAGCCCAAGCCTTTTCTATGCTGTGGTGGAGTCCTGTAAGAACTCCCAGTGTGCATTGCTCCAGCCCTCCCCTTCCTTTCCTGTGATTCCACTTCCGGTTTTATAGATTGAGACTGTACTCAGGGCAGCAGACGTGTGTCATTTGGTGTAACCATGAGTACCAGTGACGCTGTGGTTTCATCATAATGGGACGACACTACAGCGGCACTACAGAAACAGCACAGTAACACTATGGTGACATCACAGTAACCTTATGGTAACAGCATGATAACACCACTGTAACCTCATATTTACACCATGGCGACATCAGAGTAACCTTCTGGTAACACTGAGATGACATCATGATGAGTACACTGAAACCGAGTGGTGACATTATATTGGTACCATATTAATGCTATGGTAACACCTTGGTGACATCGCAGTAACCTTCTGGTAACACTGAGTGTGTTTACATGCACTTAATAATCCGATAACTGCATGAAATCAGATTATTTTCCCCCAGTAATACAATCAACGAGTACACATGCATTTGAGTGATCAGATACGGGGAAGCCTCTGGATTTACACGACCCAGGCAATAATCCGATTTCTACTTTGCAACCAGCCAATAATCTCACGGAAGGACGTGACAAATTTATGCTTTGAAATTAAATAGTCAAGTTCTTCGTTTTCTCGAATATATACTGTGTCGAGTCTCCACAAAGCAATCGGCAGCAGACTTGCTGCGTTTAATTCCGGGGTTGCCAGATCCCAAGAGAAACAAAACGCCACAGTCAATGGAAAAAGAGCCCAAATAAAGCCAAGCCTTTAGAATAAGTGGACCTGGTAACCGTGTTGCTTAGGTTTGAGCGCAATCTGTCAAAACAGACTGAATTCGGGTAACTGGTATACATGCTATGAGAAATCAGATTACTGAAATTAACTCCAGCCCTCTTTATCGGATTTCTTAATCTGATTTCTAGATCACATGTATAATCATGACCACTTGAATAATCAGATAACTGCAGAATCGCATTACTAAGAGTAAAAGCACTCCATGAGCTGACATCATGGTAACCTCCTGACGAGTACACAGATGATACCATAGCAACCTCGCGGTAACACCACGATGACATCACAGTTACCTCATTTCAGTAGTGGTGTGACACTTCAGTAACCTTATAGCAACCTCCTCATAACACCACAACAGCACAATGACACCACAGTTGCCATGACGACGCCACGGTAACGCCACTGAGGCTTCATTACCACCTCTCGGTTAATCAGTAGTATTTGACAAGGTGAAAACTGTACAAGTCAGGTAATCACTGTTCGTAAAATAACAACCATCAGAAGAATGAAAAAAAAGTAGTAAATGAAACAATCCACGCACTGGTAGGTACACAAAATCCCCCGCCCTATGTGGCCTCAAGACGAAATAATACTAAAAAAAACAAAAAAAAAACAAAGAAAGAAACGAAGGAAGAGGTATAACAAGAAAGAGTACCAGCAGTGAGCAGAACGTATGACAAACTATTTATAACAGCAGTAGTAATTCAATAGCAGCAAAAGTATTCCAAAATATCCAAAGAGTGACCAAACTTGGGCTGGTGGTTTCCTGTACAGAAATAAACAAACATCATACAAAAGAAGCTGGAAAAAGTGGACCTGTTTAAAGGGACTTGCATAATTCGAGCAGTAAATACTGGTCTTGGTGAGTCTGGGACCGTGCCTTTAGTAAAGAGGGCTTTGCATGTCGATGGGCCAAAACCTTTCGGTTACCGTGTAGACGGGCTGCCACAGACAGAACTACGGAGTTCCTTTAGAAAATCAACGAAACACCTTGTACTTTCTTTTTTTTTTATACATCGTATGCTACAGTATACTTGCCGAATACAAGTATGAAAGTGGAAAGGATTGCTACATAATCAATACAGTTTTACATATCTATTTTACAATTTGTAACCCTTTGTGTTTGTGTTGGTTTCGTATGTTTGTTTTGTTTTTTTTCGGCGGTTTTTCTATTGTGCGGTTAGTTCCAGCATTCGTTTGAGGAGCGCAATCGTCCGGCAGAGGAACACAAACTGGAAGCTGAAGCGTCGGGTTTTTAGTAGGGTTGGATATAACTGAGCCAGTGTGACTGTATATGCGTAGTAAGGAGTCATGGAACCGTGATCACCACCACCGCCCTCTCCTCCCCAAACTAATCTCTACAGCGATTGACACCTGCAATGATATGAAGAGGCAGTTACACTTTAGCTTATGTACATGAATTCGCCTATCATACAGAGTCCGGTGAGAAATGCTCCGACCTGGTTGTCCGGCCTGAAGTATGATGGGGTCGATCGATGCGACTTAAAGGAATAGTTTATACCCCAGTCAAGATGTGTTTGGTATCCTCTTTAACTAATGATATTCTCCTTTAATTTCATCAAGTCTAGTCAACTTCCATTCATCTTTCAGGGAACATCAAGAGCCTCAGAGAATTACACAGGTTTTTGGTTGGTGGACAGAAACTGGAGTACCCAGAGAAATCAGACTCTGTTAAAGCATGACCAACAGCATAAAAACAGTAACCATAGATGAGGATTGAACTCAGGAGCCTGGATGTACACAGTGCCAACACTGCCTGTCCATAGAGGTGTTCAGATAGTTTGTTTGAGGCTTATTTGGTTTCTCAAAGCACGAGTAGTAGCAGCCATGAAACACTTTGCCGGACAGGAGGTGTGGCCTGAAGCTGAGAAGAGATTCTGTTCCAGTTTTGTCATCCTTGTCTAGTTACTAAACAAGTCGTTTTGGGCGGAACTGATCATTTTATTCAAACTATTTCTGTAAGACTGGGAGCTCAACCCAAAATAACTCGCTCTCCGACAGACCCGAGTGGTCATTTCAGTTAACGATGACACAAGCGCTAATGCTAGATATGGAAAACAACACTGATGGCTGTTTCATTTACAAAGACTTTTGCTCGGCCTCTAAAGCCACGACCCTTCGCCCAAAACTGGGACTGAGCAAATCGGAACGAGACCCAAAGCTCTAGATCAGGGGCCGGTTGGTCTAACACGCCCGAAGTGTTACAGACTGGGTGTAAAGATAAAAAAGTATATTTGCATTTATTTGACGTATTATTTGGAATTCAACCAATGAAAAACTGGTAGATGTTTATGGTCACTTCTTAAACAGGGTGCCTGTTTAACTAAAAACATCATTTAGGTAAGTTTTTATGATAACTACCATAAACCTACCACAGTAGCATGATGGTGAGCAGGCTTTTAGACTTGAGACTTGCCAACGAATTAACAAATCAAATAAATGACTATAACCTCCAACAATTTATTTTCAAGCTGATGCATGCTGTTTCTCCTACTTAAAAATGCCTTTCGATGTCAGCTCTTCTGATTTTCCATGTTTTCTCTTTAGTAAAATCCGTCATAGCAGGGCACTGGTCTTCTGGTTTGGTTAGTAAGCTAAATAAAGGTTAAATTAAACAACAACAACAAAAACCCCAGCTTGGTCAATGATGGACTTTGCTGGTTTTCAGTTATTATTTGTAAATCCTGTTTTAAAAAAGAAGCAAAGACCAGCATATGTTGTGTTAGTTTACCAGAAAACCCAGCAAGACCACGCAAGTTCATCAGCTAAACCAACACCATATCAGCACTAACCGACATCAAAACATGACATTTGCTGATTTGTTTTTATTTATATGTTTTGATGTCAGATGCCAGCTTTAGGTACACCTAGGTGCAACTTTGGGTGGTACAGTGGTAATTACAGCCTGAAAACATATTTAGAATGAATTAATTTTAAAACAAGTCGGAAAACACACTTTTCATGTAAAACTCCAGCTTAATTAGCTAACCTATTATTTAAATGAACAGAGATTACCTTTTAGATATTGAGGAGAGCTCTCTAAACTTGTGCGCAAGCTAGCTTAGGCTGTTAGCCCTGATTTGTTAGTTAGAGCCAAACATTAAATGCTCACATGTATGTTATGATCCTCCTATTACACCATTATGTTACACTAAATAATTACTGAGTATATTAGGACCGAATTTGAGGGTCAAACTACTATGCTAGACACAGGCAGGCTTGGTTGTTAGCTTTAAGCTAAACTTAACCTGACCTGGCTGTGACGAATACATTTTACACACTATGTAGTGCTATGACAAATGCAAATGCTATATTTTAATTGAGAGTGAATTGAGAGTCAAGTTACATGTATTAGCCTAATAAGTGCTAGCGCTAGCATAGTTAGCATTTAGTTACCCGACCTGCTATTTGATATTTGTTGCTATTTGCTGTTTATTTACATGTAAAGCTAATTGGAAACTCTCGTTTTAGTAATTTTAGCATTAAACATGCCACTCAATACTAATAAATATATCGTTTTAGCAGGGATTACTAAAGGTTAAGTTAAAGCAACATTCTCAGAATAGGGTTGGGTATCATTTGCATTTTATCGATTACGTTTCTTACCGATTCCAAGTTTTGATTCCGAAATGGTGAATAAATGAGCCAAATATTTAGGTATAAACAATATATTTTTTATATTTCAACTGTGTGATTCCTGAATTTAGGGCTTTTCATTGCTAACGAAAACAAACTGGCTGTACTGCATATGATGGCGAAGTGCTGGCTGGCTAATGCAGCATTTAGTCTAGGAGATTGCGGTCGGCCAAAGCCAGTACAATGCTGAAGCTCAAAATCATGCTGGTGCTTTAGATGTAATGTAAAACTTTTTGCCATGTTGTTTTCTATCACAAAAGTGGAGCCAAATTTTTGAGCGTTTTTGAGCTCTTCTGCTAATTCCCTAGCAGAGCGTACCAAGACAAAACTATCCAACGATGTACACAGTTAACTCCGCACCGGTCCTGGTGGCCAGGTCCCTGCTTACAGACGTATTTTGAAACATAAAATGCGCTGGAATATAATTTGTTTACCTATTTCGTGGAATTTTGAGTTTTGATAGCCAACCCTAACTCAAGAGATCATTTAGGACGAGTTGGTTCAACCGACCCCTGACATTCAGAGCCCTAGCATTACCTCCTCCCTCCTTAAGCCAGACTCTTATCTGGGTCTCACTGTCCTCCATCACATCATCAAACCGGACGTGGCGTTCGTTCTGCTGGTCGGGATGTGTGATGTGATGAAGCTCTCCCTTATGATTTGCATCGTCAGGACGGCGCGTGACAGCCTGCTCTGGTCAAACGGACTCCAGAGGCGTATTGCTACAAAAGTCGTAGAAAGTGTTTTTGTGTGTGTGTGTGAACGGAAATCTATTTCTCTTAGGTAGTATAAACCAGCAAGCGGCAATCAGAGACTAGTCACCATCACGCTCAATCAATAATATCGACATAATGAGGAACCGATCATATAGGCAATCGTATACAAACTACACCAGCACTACACACTTCTGGCCTTTACACTGTGTGTCTGTGTGTGTTGTCAGTATTGTGTGAGCTGTGTGTTTGGATGTATTAGGAGTTGACTTGTGTGTGTTTGTGTACATGTGTGTGAGTGTGTGTGTGTGTGTGTGTGTGTGTTGTGTGTGTGTTTGTGTTGATTTCACCCCCACTGTGTCTACTGTGGCTCATCTAGAGTGCTATCACATTCCAAGCTTCTGGTTTCAGGTCTGTCCTTCGTATCTACATTCCAGCCATACGCACCGCACACACACAAACACGCACACACACACACACACACACACACACACACACACACACACACACACACACACACCACACACACTCCACTGGAATGTAGAAGAGCTTTGCCACGTTTCCAGGTCCGCTGAGCCGAACTTCCGTATCCAACTTCTTTGTGTTACATCCGAGAACATCTGTTGAGAGCTCCGAAAGTCTGCGCGAGAGGTCCAGTACGTATTTAAAAGGCTGTAAACTCGGTGTAGTTCTTAGCAGTCACAATGAGGCGTTGTAGGTAAAAGAGAGTTCCGGCTGAAATGTGTCTCTCCGTTGTGTATACGTATGTATATATGGCACATAAAACGCTGTGTGACACGCCTGTGTCACACACCCCCCCCCCAAAAAACCTCCCCGAATTCTGTGATGTACAGTACAGTACAAGCTCTACATTTTTACAATACACCCGTCTTTTCTTCTTTTCCACTACATTCTCTTTATGTTCTGTATATATATACAGATACGTGTATATATATATATACAGATACGTGTATATATATATATATACACACATTGAGCTGTCAATTTAATAGGTACACTTACCTTGTACGTATTTTGGCCAATTAGTCGGGTACACATACCATAAATGTGCATGTCGTAGGCCAAGGAAGGTCCAATGTACCGAAACTATTCTATCGCCTACTACGTTTGACAGAATTCAGCAGACGACCCTATCCAGAGAGACGCACAGGTGAGCTGAGCAGTTACCGATTCTTGCTCAAGGACTCAATAGCGGTAAAAGGATGTTAACTTATGAGATTCTGATTCAGAATCCAGTCACTAAGCCTTCACTGTCCACCCAATGAGCCAACGCTGTCCATTGAGTGACCACTGAGTCACCAAAGCATCACTGTACACAGAGCCAGCACCCTAAATGGAGTCGCCACTGTCTACTGACCTACCGCCGTCCACTGAGTCACCACTGTCTTCTAAGGTAGCACTGTAAAGAAGCCACAATGTCCACCACCAGGAGTCACCACTGGCTACTCAACCACCATCATCCCATGAGCCACTGCCTATCACTGAGCCACCAGCATTCACTAAGCCTGATTGCCCCCTAAGCACCACTGAGCCATAACTGCCCACTGAGCCACAACCATGCCCTCTGAGCCAGCACTGTAAATATAGCCACCAGTGTTTACCACTGTCAGCTGTGTGACCACTGCCCTCTTTGCACCACTGAGCCACCACTGTCCTCTGAGCCCACCCCATAAACGGAGTCACCACTGTCTACTGAACCACCACTATCCCTTGAGCCACCAGCATCCACTAAGACACTATGCCAGCTGAACCATCACTATACCCTAAAGCACCACTCAGCCACCACTGTCTACTGAGCCATGACCACCTACTCAGCCACCATGCCCCTGAGCCAGGACGCAAATGGAGCCACCAGTGTTTGCCACTGTCAGCTGTGCCACAGCTGCCCCCTACACATCACTGAGCCACCACTGTCCACTCAGCCATGACTGCCCACTAAGTTACCACTGAGGCAGCACCACAGTCTACGGAGTCACCACCGTCCTTTGAGTTGCCACTTCCAGCTGAGCCACCTAAGCAATTCTGTACCAGTCTACTGAACCACCACCATCCCCTAAACCGCCACCATCCCCTGAGCCACCACTGTTTACCACTATCAGCTGATCCACCAGTGCCCCCTAAGCACCATTGTGCACAGTGTCACCACTGTCTCCTGAACCACCACAGTCTACTAAGCCTGATCGAATACCATGTCATTTTACCTCTTCTGACCAGAAGATCGTGACTTCAGATCCAAGCGTCTTGATTGAGACCATTAACCATCAACTGCTCAGCTCAAACGTGAGATGCTCTGGAGAAGGAGGGTGACAGATCACATTAGTTCACATTTTTTTTGGAGGAGGAGCGAGATTACAATTATGTTATTTCACTGTACAACTCCTAACCACACTGCAGTGCCCATTTGTCTGCACCCATCCAATGAGAATTTTGGGTGTTGGGCCCAGATAAGTGCAATAAATGACCTGATTAAATAACAATGTAGGTGTACATAGTAAAAGGACATTTCTTAGGTATATATACTGCCCCCGACCTCTTTCGTATCTCTCAATCCCACAGTCGGTGTCAGATAGCCGTGTCCCACACCACAGCCTGCGGCCTCTGGCAGGGTGGGGTGCCAGTCTTGCGTGGCTCCGGTGTTTTCCTCCAGCTGGGTAATATCGGCATGCTGTCCTGCTTGCACAGGCTCTTGTCGGGCCGCCGGTGAGCCTTGATCTCCTTGCACAGGCACCGCTTCCTCTCTATGACCTCCAGGAGCTTGCCATCGCGCTGTGCTGCCGTACCCGCTGCACCCATCATACCCACAGCACCCTGGGCAGCGCCACCTGTGGTGGGTGTGGCCTGGGCCTGTGCCGCCAACTGGGCCAGGTGCTGGAACTGCAGCTGCAGGTGGTGCTGCTGGAGCTGCTGCAGGTGGAACTGAGCTTGGGAGTGAGTCAGCGTCTGAGCCTGAGGACGGGCCAGAGAGGGACTGCAGGGCGTCTGAGCGAGGGCTTGCAACTGGCGAGAGAGACAGAGAGACAGAGAGAGAGACAGAGACGGATTAGAATCATATTTGATGGACTGCTTTCTCTTGTGATTCCACCACCACTGCTATCTGTTATACAAGGAGTTCCCCAAGTCTCAGCTCTTGGGCCAGTAATCTTTATAATCTATTTAACTGAGAGCCTAACTGTTAGGCACCAACTTCTGGGGTGTGTAATCCCAACGAGCATTCTCACAATTCCATTTCTTATCTGTGTCCAAGATACTGTTCATTGAAGTCTGTGTTTTCCGCCTCAGCAGAGGCTTCCACCTTCTGGGTTTCAGAGTTTCCTCACAGTCCAGGGGGCTGGATTTATGATCCAGAGAAGGAGTGCCCCCCGCATGACACTCAGTGGGAATACAGGGGTTTTCAGACATACCCAATATTTTCCCATGACATTTTCGCAAGCGCCTTCATGAGTACCAGTTCCCTCTTCGAAGGATAGGCGCCCAAAGTATGAGTCGCACAATCATCAGCATTGAGAAAAAACAGAATTAAACCTGAATTAAGCCAAATTAAATTCTCCTGTGAGGGAAACACAGACGTTACACCGCAAACGCGTATTGCGGTTAAGACCCGGCTCAGATAACACAATAAGAACGTGGGCGCGTTATTAAAAATATTCAATTGCTCAAGAAATTTAAAGCGCCGCTAAAAATCTAGTTACCCTGCTCCCCCTCGGGGGGGTTCTTTACTTTTTTTCTGTCAGGACTGTAGGGGTCTGGCCAGAAAAAAAACTACTACATCCAAAAACATCCTCAAGTACTACAGTTGGCTTTTAGTTGCTTGAATTTAGGCCATTTTTCTTGGAACTCCGTTGCTGGTCCTGACGTTTCCGTGCAGCCACCAGATGGCGATATCCTTCAGCCTGAACTCACCCAGGCTCTCCTGCTGCAAGACGGAAGGTCAAATCGGCACACGGTCTGGCTATTCAGCATACACACACGTGCGCGCGCTCACGCCGACTGCGTCAGCATCTGAGCATCTGCCAAGAGACGGTGGCACATGAAAAGCAGGCAAGGGGAAGGAGCCGTATTGTAGCCGAATAGCCAAAACACCAGGCATAGCCCCCCTCCCCCCCAACCCCACACACACCTAATGCTGACACAGATGTCAGTATCAAAGCTAGGGACGGAGGTTAGTCAGAAGCGCAAGCAGCGCACGTTTGATCATCTGTATTTCTGTATTTACGTGTGATGATTTCACACGCACACACACACGCACGCACGCACGCACGCACGCACGCACACGCGGCAGCCCCGTCATCACGCGCTCTTCCTTTTCTTCCTCTCTCCCTCTCTCCTCCCTCCCTTCAAATCCCACTGCAGCTCCCGTCTCCCTCTGTATGCCTCCCTCGTTCGGGTTTGGACTCGGTGAACCCACGGCCGCGCAGACTCGTCTCCTCGCAGACTGCTGCAGGCGAGTTTGGGCGGGGATGCTAAAGCTGCGCCGGAGACTCGCTCTCATCGCCGCCTAAATCCAGGAGATCCTGCCCTGCCCACACCTTGGCCATAACTATCCGTCAGCACGCGTGACTGAACAGCGCAGTCTATTTATGTCCGAAAGCTAGAGACGACTCTCAAAAGAAAAAAAAAATTCAGGTCACATCTGCAGCGCTTTCCAACCTGGAAGGCTTCACCTCGCTACATAGCATTCGCGCACTCCAAGAGCGATCTCGTGCTCTTGCTCGTTTTGCTCGTCGTGTCTGCAGGTGAAGCTACAGGGTTGTTCTGGTTAAAATACACAAATTTATAAACACGGGTGCTTGTTCATTTCTAAGCCACACAGGCTTGAGGTTGCAGGTTTAATGCCGCATTAGCTTGCGAGGTGGATCCAGCTGTCATAAATAGGTGTGAATATGTGGCAGCTTGGTTGCCAGTTTTTCAGTTTTTCAGTTTTTCAACCATCGCTTGGGTCAGCTGAGGTACTGAAACTCATATTTACATTTACAGTCATTGAAACAGTTATCCTTGCTCAAGGACCCAACAGGGGGCAGTCTGCCAGTGGTGGCTTGAACCCTGGACCTTTTCATCCACAGTCAAGTACCACAGCACCGTGTACACACAATACCAGGAGTTGTATTGTTATTCAGGATTGATATTTTATACTTTTGGCATCTTCAGTTGTCTAATCTTCAAGCTGGGCTCAATACCATTCTCTTACCTCCAGTCCAGGTATGCTGTTCCATTAGCTGTTCCATACTGGTCCAAGTAGGTTTATACTGGTCTGGTGATACCAGTCTCCAAAACAGCTTTTTCAAAACAGAGCATCGTCTCAAAGCAGCTTTACAATTTTCTATTATCCAGGCCAAAAACCCAAACTGAGCATGCCTGGGACGACAATGGAAAGGAAAAAAACATCCTAAACGTCCTAGAAGCCTTGGGAGGACCAAGATTCAAAAAGGGACCTGACCACCTCCTTGGGCGACCTAGTACATAAAAATTAAACTAAGCTACCTAATTTTTACGTTCATTCTACTATTTTAGATAAACAGAAGCTCGTTACATGTACGTAAAGAACCTGTAATAATAAATAAACTAATACATTAAAGATAATGTAATATTATGAAGTATATCATAAAATAGAGAATATTAAGCTGTAGCATACAAGACAAAAGGGTATATAATTAAAATATTGAATGAAATAATTATCACGATTATTTAGTCTGATATACAGAGCCACAAAGCGGGACAGCTTTGTTGACATGGCATGCTCGTTTGTCTTGTCCTAACAATCCCAAAGAAATAACAGTAACATCAAAACTAAGAGCAATACTGAGCAACAGTAAAAGTTACCTGACTGAGAGCTTCTCTAGCTGGTAGGCTGCTCTGTCTTGGAACATCTCCTCCTACCTGCCTCACTCCAGACGTAGAGGATGATCTTCCCAGCCGGCCCAGCTCTGCAAACAGAATTTATGATCAAACAGGGAACTTGCAAGGACCATCGTGCAGCACCAGTACTACCTGTCACCCCAAAAATGATACATTTAGGTAAACTATTACATGTTGCTCTTAAAAACCAATGAGAAGATAGGTTTAGAACCCAGAAGTAAACGGGACGCCCATTCTGGCAAGCTAATGTTCTATTGACGCTGGTTTTATTGAGTTAAGGTGCTCGGGTGGAACAGCCCTGTAATACGCTAGCGCACCATGAAAGGGCAGTTGCCCAGTGGCGCATCGGTAGGGCGCATATCCCTTGCACATACAATCAATAGATCAAATCCCAGACATTGTAAGCATGCTGACAAATACATTCGCTCTCCTCAGATGTGAAAGTCCATTATTAACACAGCAATGCAACTTAATATTAAAATACTGGAGGTCCAGGGTTCAAATCCCACCTGGTCAACTGTTGGGTCCTTGAGCATGGCCCTTAACTCAAACTTGTTTGGTTTGTAAGGCCAAGCTGTAACGTGCTCTGGATAAGAGTGTCCACTGAATGACTAACTGTAAATGCAAAGGGACATGGGTTTGAATACTGGTCAAGCATCAAATGCAGATACGCCCGGCTGTGTCTGAAGGAGGGGAGTTAGGTTGGGTAATGCAATAGTGACCCCTACAGGCCCTGCAAAAGATAGGTGTCAGTTCAGGGCTTGTTTTAGGCACCACAGTCCCTGCAATGCTGACCAAGAAAAGTGGAGTTAAAACAAAGGGGGAAACAATCAACATTTTTGGAGGGGTTGAGGGTTTGCTCAAGGGTCCAACAGTGGCAGTCCTAACTTTAACCACTGAGCCACCACCTGCTTTATTTTCTGATTAGTAGTCCAGACCTGAGCATCCACTGTCCAGGAACATGGGTCAGGGTGTCAGGGAACATCAACTGCACACTTCAGCAACAACACAACAACTTCAAAGGAACAGTTCTAGTAAAAAAATCAGTGGCACTAAATGACGGTAAAACCGAATCACCTCCATTCCGGCAGGCGGGAAAGGTCTGGCAAGGCAGGGGCAGTCCAGCACGGGGCATCACCCTGAACCCTGGAGGTCCATCCGCCCCTGCCAGGCTCTCGCTGTGCCCAATTCTGCTCGATGCCCGCACAGGAATCCCAGAATGGCCTCCGGCACGGGTGCTGATTCCAACATCCTCTCTGTCTTTCCTCAGTAGGGCATCGGTGCTGCCGTTCCACACTCGTCCTTCATCCTCTGGAGACAGTTAGAGGTGCGGTTAACGAGGAGGCTCAGAACATTGTGATTCGTTTCAGCCACTCATCTTACTCTCAACTTCAAACTACTCTTACGGGGAATTAAGGTTCTTTTTGTATTGCCTCTTTAGGAAAAATCATACCGGTTTTCCTCTTCCTCCCACTCACTGCAATGGATCCACCTGTTATTATACAATTTTTGTATCACAATAAACACCTGAACAAAATAACTGCTAAGCTGAAAACAAAAATCCTGCTTTAATGACTTTAATTCCCTCTAATCCCCCTAATCTATTGCACAACTCCCACAACAAATCACTTACTCTCAGTCTCTCTGCTGCCGTGGCTGAAGGACAGCTTCCTATGCATGGGCCAGTAGGCCTGATCATCGGCGATGCCAAGGACACCTCCACTGGCATCCCAGGGCAAGAACCCAGCCTTAGTCTGTGGGATCTGGGTGCTCCCGGCCTTGGCAGAACCCTCGCACTGCAGGGAGGGCATCGGCGTGCCAGCACGCAGGCTCTCATATGCGGGTGGGCGGCGGAATCCCGCCGAGGGGTAGGTCCAGAGCAGGGGGCTGTCCGCCGGCGGGGGTTTGTAGGCTGGGAGGTGCGTGTGAGGGGTGTGTGAGCGCTGAACCGAGCGCGAGGGAGGCCTGTGCGATGACGATGACGTGGACGGCGTCCCTGATGACGCAGACGAAGAGGACGATGCTGCTGGAAGGCTGGGGGTTGCTGTGCCGGTAGAGGAAGCCATGTCTGATTGGCTCGCTGACTGTGGGACGGGCGTGTCCCTCTCTCTGTCTCGGTCCCTCTCTCTTTCCCGATCCCGATCTCTGTCCCGTTCCCTTTCCCGGTCTCTCTCTCGTTCTGCTTTGTCCGACTTGAGCAGGAAACTGACCGTCTTGCCTTCTTTGGCTTGTGTCTGAGTCTGTGTCGAGGACTGCGAGGTGCCGTGCGACGACGTCTTGCTCGAGTCTTTCTCAGGTTTGCGGTAGTGGTGGTAGTGCGAGGGCCGGTGGTGCGGGTGGTGATGGTGATGATGGTGTGAGTAAGGCGAGGAAGATTTTGAAGACGGAGGCAAAGGTGTTGAGTGGCTCCGGGCTCGTAGTCCTGGCGCTGGACCTTCTTTTCTGTCCTTCTCCCTCTCTTTGTCTCCGCCCGTTCCCTCCTTGGACGTGCCAATAGAAGGTGGCAGGCTGGCAGGAGACTGGCTGCTGGTGTTTCCCAGCTTAGAAGAGCCACTCTTGGGGGGCGGAAAGGCCAGCAGGGGTGGTTTGTGCTGAAGCAAGTTGGGGAAAGGGGCCGGGATCTTACTGGATCCAATCTCCGACTCCGATTTCGTGCCGGGAAGAAGGAACGGGGTAGGGGCACGAGGCGGGTGCGGCGATGCCGAGAGCGGCTGAGGCACAGGCGTCGAGGAGGCGGAGCAGGAAGACGACGGAAGCGGGGAAGAATGGGAGATGGAGACCGCAGATTTGGGCTTGGACGAGGACAAAGGACAGGATGGCGAAGAGGACGCGGGCCGAGGGAGCGAGGAGGACGTGGACGAGGAGGAGACGGACGAAGATGAGAAGGACTTTGAGGACTTGGCACGTTCATGCTTAGGTGGGAAGCGCCGATGGTGGGCGTCGTCAGCCACCGGGTACTTCATCTCCTCGTAGATGGCCTCCTCGCCTGGATCCGAGTCGGAGTCCGGCGTCGTGGCTGAGGGAGTCGGGGCACCGGGCGTCTCACGGGTGAACACCTGACCCACCATCTCAATGTAAACGGGTTCATCATCGCCCTGGCTCTCAGCGCTCTGAAATGGAAGAGGCGTAGCTGGGGGCGGGAGCCGAGGAGGAGGAGCATCGAAGGACAGCTGGGTGCTCGGGCTCCGTTTCGGTTTCTGCGGCGGCACCTTCCTGCCCGGCAACTCACCGGAGTCAGACTTCTTCATTGCTAGACAACAAAGCAGGAGGAGCAATCAGTTAATGAAACCAACAGAAAATCCGAGAATTTCGCAGAGACTGGCAGAAACAAATAATCCTGAGACTTTGCCGGAACACTGTGAACGGAAGTCTGTTACTCCCCTTTTTACCCCCCTAAGAATCAGCACACAAAGTTCTCGCATAATTCCAGTCTTGGTTAGAAGGCTTTGTGTGAGGAACCTTCATAAGCTGGAAATTCAGCCATCCAGTCCTCATCCTAAAGCTTTACATGCACCCTATAATAATCTAATAGCTATTTGACGGTTCCTCGACCTCACCACTTCCTCGGCAGACGAGGTATTATTTAGCAAAGCCCCTAATTCGCCTAGGATGAGACGTTCCTGTCCTGATTCTCGTCTTTAAGAGTCCACGGGAGGAATATATTCAGAAGTCTTTGCTTCAGAATAGTTACGTCTTTCTGAAATGTAAATACTGCGCAAAACAGTAAGGCCAAACTCTGTTCCTATTTTCTGATTTATTATTGTTGCTGGTATTTAGGAGAGTGGCACTGTCGGCCTTCTAAAACCAGCTTATTTCTTGGTTCAGATCCTGGTATTAACACCAAGTTGGGTTATTTTTTTACTGTACTTCATTACTTCCTGCAGATTGAGGTTTGGATGTTATGACTCCCAAGTCATTCTCATGGTCAAAAGTATGTGGAAAATACACTAGTGAAAATGCTTCTACTTGGCATTTTCTCAAACACAGTGTTTGCCATTCCAAATCATATAATCAGCATAACACTGAGTGAAACAAAAAAAAAGTCCACACAGTACTGTGCAAAAGTCTTAGACCACCATTAGATCAAATATACCATTGTTTTAGCAATGGTATTGTGACCATATATGTATTTATCAGTCTCTTTACTAGAATACAACCAGAAAATACAGGACATTTGTATGCAGTATTAAAAGAAATCAGAAAAGCAGCTTCCATAAGCAACAGTGACAAGTATTTAGTGTGACCTTCCTTTACACTTGAGCAAAGGCAGCATTGGGGTGCCAAGCTGACCCTTCTACAGTCCGAAGTATTGATCAGGAATAGTATTCTTGGAAGGGTAGCTGCCAAGAAACCACTTTTTTGGAAGGGGAACAGGATGAAAAGGCTAAAATATGCTAAATCTCACCAAGACTGGAATGATGATCGTTGGTGATATGGTACATATGGTCATTAACAAATCTAATGGCGCCCTAAGACTTTTGCACTCGGCCTTCTCTGTTTCCAAGTGCAAGGTTAGTTTAGATGACTGTGAAGGAAAGTCAGCACTTGATCTTTTTGGTCTTCAAGTAACGTTGTTGCAAAGTTTTGACGTACAGTGCTGTGCAAAAGTCTTAGGCCAACATTAGATGCTATAATGACCATATATATCATAATGTCGACCCAATTGGACCCAAGAACTGTAGTCGTCACTCCATAATCCTCTTTTCCACTGATCTTCATTCAAATCTTTGTGAGCTTTAGCTTATCTCAGCCTTTTCACCCTGGTCCCCTTTAAAAAAAAGTGGTTTCTTGGGTCAAAGGGTCAAACCATCGTATCCTATATTCAGTTTTTTAATACTGCAACCAATTATCCTGTATTTTCTGGTTGTACTCTGACAAAGAGTCTGAGAAATAATTATAGATAGACATTATACCATTCGATAGATCTATCTAATGGCGGCCTAAGACTTTTGCACAGTACTGTACGTTTTCCTTCAGCGAGGCATGCATTTATCACCCACCTCCGGTCGTGGCGGCTTACACGGGCCTTGAAGACCTGCTGACAGAATATTAGCTACAAAACACGCCTGCCTATCAGAACAACAAAATCAATAGCTGGCGTCTCACTCGTTTCAATCCACAGCATTTGCGTGATTAGCTAAATCCGGACACCTTTTTGCTGTCCGGGTTTTTTCCAGATACTCACAGTTCTTCTTCTCAGTGTGTTTGGGAGGGTGCTGCTGCTGCCCTGGTGGGGGAGGAGGGGGCTCGGGCGGCGCGTGCCCGCCCCAGGCGGGGTGCTCCTGCTGTGGCGTGGAGCTGAGGCGGGTGCTCGGGTGACGCTTGGGCTTGGCCGGCGGGCATCGTCCAGCCTGCGTGGCTGCCTGAGCATCCGAGTCAGGGTCGTCTCCGTTCTCAAGGCCCTCGCCCTCGCCGGCACCCACAGCGTGGCACGACTGGGAGCGTGGCGCCATGGCGGCGGCGCAGGAGTGTGGCGAGAGGTCCTGAGATGCAGGCATTGTCATGAAGCCCATACGGAAGTGGCGCCGAAATGACGCCAGGTCGCGCACCTTTCCCACCGTCGCCGAGGAGGCATCCTTACAGCTGCGGCATAAACACAGTCAGTTTAGTTACAGATGGCGTGCCGAGGCAGCAGTTGGCGCCGTCCCCTCACAGCTCCAGAGACCTTGCAAAGTCTGCGTGGGTGTTCTCTGAGTACCCTCACCAGTTTCCTCCCTCACACGAACGAGTTATCGAGTGTGTGCATGCCATGAGATAAACTGGCACCCTATCTAGGGTTTTTACCCAGCTCGCACCCTGTGCTGCCAGTTAGACCCAGTCACCAATGACCAGAAATTGGATTACGTGAGTATGTAAATAAAGGATTCAAGTTCTGGCTGTGTCAAGCATCATATGTATACACGACTGGCTCTGTCTGAGGGAGAGGAGGCCAGATTGGGGATCATCCCAACCCAACAAGCTTAGGCTTTCACCCAGTTTTCTTGACGCATTCAGACGAGGAAAAGTGGGTTTCAAACGTGACCAAAGCAACTGCTTATTAACAAAGTGCGAAGTGAAAAATAACTACGTACAAAATTCCATACGATTATTTATGTTATGTTTCCGCATCTGCGTTCTCTAAGCAAACAAGATCCCTCAATCAGATCAGATTCAGATTCCATTACGGGACCCATGATCTGTGTTATGATTTCCACACATTCGTATCTCTCTCCTCTGCCACCACCTGACACCCCCCCCCCCCCCCCCAATCTTAAAGCTGCTCTTTACATAAGTAAATGAGAGTAAATTTCATTTTGGACACCCTGTTCTCCACACCTCTGCTCATTTCTCCCTGACAAGATCTCTCTCTCTCCCTCTCTCTCACACACACACACAGATTGTGTAGTGTAATCTCCAGTTTACACACTGTGATGGGAACAAGCTGTGCTCACCAGCCAGTGAGAAACACACTGTTCTTCTCCATTTTTGAAAATCTCTTCCCTTGTTTTTTTTTTTAAATCATTCTCCTCGACATTTTCCCATTTTTTTTTCTCCGGTCCATACATTTTGCTCTCCACATCCATCCACTCGATTTTATTTGGATTGATCCTCTTTCTCCGTCTCATATAATCCATTCTACCTATGACCTTCCATTCGATCTACTGTCGTCACCTCGATCCTGTTCTGCGTGTTCACTTGCGCCAGACTATTTCCATTTCTTTCCTAAATTTAACAGCCTTGGTTCTATTCCATTTTCTTCTACATACTCACTTCCGTTCTGTCTATGTCTGCTTTTATTCTATCCTAGTCTTATCTGTGCTTTTTTTGGCTATTACTTTTATTTCTGTATTCTCAGTGCAAATAAGTCTCCATGCGTCCTAAAATGATTAGTAATGACAACCAACCAAAAGGAAAACAGGCTCTTGGCTTTCAGGCTGCAGATAGCAATAGCAGCTCTTCTAGAACCCGGAGTTCACCAGTACATTAAGTGTTTTGCTTTTACTTTCACTTTCAATCAATTGCTCAGTGAATTGCATGAGATTTTTCAACACTTTATTTTCTGATCTTAGCTCATTTTCAGTTTTTCTCCAATCCGCCATTTAACCCTCTCTTGATCTTAGTGATGTTTTCTCCTCTTTCCTATTAGCATTCCATAACATGTCCTTAACCTATCATCTGTTCCTCGACTAATTTACTCATCTTTACATATCTCCAGCCAGGGGCGATTCTAGGATCAAAGCTTTAGGGTGTGCTGAGCACCCAATGAGACCAGCTCCCTCCAGCCCTCATTTTTTAGGACTATCATTTTGGACTGTCGTTCCTGCACTTGTGAAGGAAGGACATCGGGCAAACTTCCATTAACGCCATGCCTGCGAGCCACAGAGCCATCACTTGGATTGTAAAAGGCAAGGGGAAGTGAGGAAAGGGGGGGCTTTAACATTTTTTGGCCTGTCAGAGACAAACTTCTGTCCAAAAAAAAAAAAAAGAAAAAAGGACAAAATAAAGACTTTTTACTATTTTTCGAGGTGTTCGGACTCATAAGGGCTAAAAATGGGCCAACTCCAATTAACCTAATGCATGCTTTTGGACTGTTTGAGGAAGGCGGAGCACCCGGAGTAAACCCATGTGGACACGACAAGAACATGAAAACTAGACACAAAAAGGACTCAGGACCCAACGCTCCACCTGGGATCGTATCCAGGACATTCCCGCTTTACTATTATTATTGTAACAGTTATTATTATTATTATTACTATTATTATTTCATTCCAGTTTTTACTTTTTTTCTTGGCTCTCCATTTACTTTCTCTAACCCTCCCCGAACCACTGCTTTTTCTCCTTCCCTATAATCCTTTTCCACTCTACCCTCATCCTCTCATCCACGTCCTCCATACTCATCTGTAAAAATCATTATTTCTTTCTATATTCGTGAACCACTCCACGTCATCTCCCGTACTCCATTTCTTAAATCGTGTGTACCCTGCATTGTGTACTCTGCATATTGTCTTGCCTTTTCTTTATCTCCATCCATGTTTTCTGTTTTGATCTCATATTCACCCGTTTCCCTCCTTTGCACTCTCATTTTCTGCTTTTTCTCCAGTCCACCCGTTCCGCTCTCTCTTCCACAGCCTCTGAGCCACTTATTTTTAATCGTCTTAAATTCTTTATCCAATTCTCTTCCGCAGTCAAACATCCTCACAATCGTCGTCTACCCCTTTCGACCCGAATGCCTCTGGTTCTGTCCCTCTACCCTTCTTTTCTCCTGATCTTCCTCTGCACCAAACTCCTTCCCTTCCCTTCCAAACCTCGGCCCCATCTGTTACCACAGCAACCAGCCAGCCGTTTGTTTGTTGTTTGTTTAATTTTTTTTTTCATACATATAATTCCATGTACACGTTGTCTGGCATGAAGTCACACAACACCAACACACACACACACACACACACACACACACACACACACACACACACACACACTCTCTCTCTCTCTCTCTCTCTCTCTCTCTCTCTCACACACACAGACACACAGGCACACAGACACACACACAGCCAAATGT
Source organism: Ancistrus triradiatus (assembly GCA_025084515.1). Taxonomy (NCBI): domain Eukaryota; kingdom Metazoa; phylum Chordata; class Actinopteri; order Siluriformes; family Loricariidae; genus Ancistrus; species Ancistrus triradiatus. Next base: position 79,576 of record JAJAGP010000637.1, on the reverse strand, counting down.
TAACCGTCTGGATTGTTAGGTGTGGCACAGCAGCATATTGGCAAGGCAAAGGTTTTCATCAATGACACACACACACACACACACACACACACACACACACACACACACGACACAAATAACCTGTTCCTAGAACGCACCCTTGCTTTTTAGCACTGCAGTTGGGTTTACTTTCTATTCCATTCCATCCATTTCATTTCCAACATTTGATTTTTAAATCACTTCCATTTTTGACTACGTCCTTAATTCCATGCCGTCATTTCTAGTCTGTTTAGTTCCACTCTAGTCTGCATATGTAATTCCATTTATTGCCAGTTATTCTCCATTGTCTATTCCATTACATTTACTCGCCTACACTCCATCCTGCACACTCAATTCCATCTTATGGTTCAGTTCACTCCTTGCTGTACCCCATTGCGCTCACTACATTTTGTATAAGCAGTTTCATTTACTCTATGGTATGAAATTTCGTTAATTTAGCTCACTGAGTTAAATCTCACTGCCTAGTTAATTCTGTTTTGTATCCCATTAGATATTCCCTTCAAGACTGAATTTCTTTAAGCCTGTTCAACTAAGTAATATTGTATTAGTTCAATAATTTAAATGAGATTCACTTTCAATTTGTGTACAGTGGTTCTTGGGTTCTCAACCACTTTGGACCTCGTCGAATTCGGTTCTCGACCCATTTTGACTAGAAAAAATTTGTTTCGGTTCTCGGCACACTTGCTTAAACTTGTACAAGTCGAGCCGTGCAACTTGTTTCAGTCGAAACTCTATTCATGATTCGGTGATTCAGATTCACAACAACCCTCGCTCAGTGCAGATCTGCGCTGTGTTTCGTGTTTTTCTTTGTTTTTACATCTACAGTACTGCATTCCTAGTGCAAATAAGTCCCCATGGGTACTAAAAGGTTAGTTATAAGAGCCTGAGTTCACCAATAGAGTAAGTGTTTTGCTTTTACTTTTCACTTTCAATCCACTACTCACTGAATGACACGAGATTTCTCGAGACTATTTTGAAATAAGCTTTGCGTTCATGACTTTGGGTAACTGTAGGTTAATGTGTAATGTGATGCAGTATAGACTATATTAAACTCAGTTCATGATTAATCGAACTCCATTAATGCATAGAACGCCTTATACAGTGTGGATTTTCGGGGGGTCTGGAAAGGACTCAATTTACATGATTCTTTATGGGAAAAATGCTCAGTACTCCTCTGTATTTATCTGCTCAGTTCTACTCTGGCTAGTTGTTCACTGATAACCAATTTTATCCATTTTCAACTTTCAATGACATTTTCTTTAATCCATTTCCTTCATTTATATTCATAATTCCTTTCAGTTGATTTAACCGGACGTTATCCACTCTACTCCAACCTCTCTCTTCAGTTCCATTTGGTTGATTCTTTATCTGTTTTGTTTCTTGCCTAATACTATTATTTTTAAAACACCCACTGCTTTCTGTCTTCTCTCTCTCTCTCTCTCTCTCTCTCTCTCTCTCTCTCTCTCACACACACATCTTTCTTAGCTCTCTCTCATCTGCGTGGCTCTTTCTCTCTGACTTGGGTTCGCGGTGCCCAGATGGGTACCAGTCATCATCTACTAGACTGCTGCTGTTTGAAAGTCAGCATGACTACTCCATGTGTGTGTGTGTTTGTTGCTCTACTCACACACACACTGTTGTCAGGCAAAGGGCAGAGAGGCTGCTCACCCCGCACATGTGACATGCACACAACCTCCCACCTAAGTACCCCCCCCCACGTACACGCACACACACAGGCGCACACACACTCAGCAGGACCTGTCACTTCACAGACAACATACATGGTTCTGCTTCAACATACTGTGGCACGCTACACAAACATTACCCGCGGCAGACGCACACTCATTAACTCTGCTCAGCTGTATTTTGGATTTTGGACACACACACACATGCACATGCTTAACTTGCTGTCACGCTAATATTTTCCACCCAGAATCCATAATCATACCATAACCATATATCCGGTGATACCTTCAGTGAATGCTGCCCTAACCGCGTCAACATCGCGTCTGCAAAGCTTCTGTCCGACTTTTAGATCGATGAATCTAGCTAGATATCTTGCGTCTTCGAGATCATGGAAGAAGAGCCAGGGCAGTCTGGAAATTGATGTGTTAATAGGTGTAGGGATGGATGGATGGATGGTAGAGAATGGATAAGGATGAAGGGATGGATTTTGGGATGAGAAATAAGAAATGGAAAGGAGAAGGTTGGGTGGACGATGGCTGGATAGATGTCTGACTTAATCAAGGGAGGATAGTGATAGAGGGAAGAGAGATGGGTGGATATATTGTTTTGGACAGATATATGGATCAGAAGGAATATAGATTGGAAAAAGGACGGATGGATACATGGGTGGATATATAGCTCAATATGGAACCAGATAGATGAATGAATACATTACATGTGGGTTTATACGTGGAGGTATGGAAGTATTGCTTTGGGTAGATATATGGTTAATGCACTGAATGGCTACCATGGTGGATGGAGAAAGTAAGGCAGATAGAAGGATGGTGGAAGGAGCAATGAAGGGATGGGGAGAGAGATAGATGGATGAACGGTTGGTGGATGGTGGGATGAGGGCTGGATGGATGGATGGATGGATGGATGGTTAGTGGAGAATAAGTGGGAGTGAAATGGATGGGAATGAGTGGACCGACTTTGGGATCAGAAACAAAGAGATGGAGAGGTTGGCTGGATGGACGGATATATGGGGATGTGAATGTATTGTTTTGGATGGAAATAAGGATTCATAAATGGAATGGATGCACTGATGGATGACTCAAAAGAGGAATGCATGGGTCAGATGGATGGATGAAAAAAAGTAAGGCAGAAAGAAGGATTGTGGAAGGAGCAATGGAGGGACGGGGAGAGAGATAGATCGATGAAAAGATGGAGGATAGCAGGATATGGGCTGGACAGATGGATATATGAGTCAACAGATGGATGTATAAATGGATGGGTGAAGTAGAAGGATGGGTGGCTGGATGAATGGACCAGTATATGAAAAGATGGATGGTTGAATGAATTAATCAGTATACGGATGGAGAAATGGATGGATGGATCAGTATATGGATGCATGGATGGATGAATAGATGGATGGATTTGCGAATGTATCAGTATATGAATGGATGGAAGGATGGATGGATAGATGGATAAATGGATGGATGGATTAGTATATAGATGGATGGATGGATGGATGGATGGATAAATAGATCAGTGGATGGCTGGATGAAAGGATCAACAATTGGATGGATGAACAATTCAATAGACAGATGGATGAATGCATGGCTGGAAATATAGATCAGTGGATGGATGGAGGATGGATCAGTAGATGGATAGATGAATGCATCAGTACATGGACGGGTAAATGGATAGTTATAGAGGAAAGAGGGATGGGTGGATGTAGTGCTTTGGATGGATATTTAGATCAACAGGAGTATAGCTGGATAGAAGTATGGATGGATACGTTAACAGTGGGTGTATGCATGGAAAGATGGATGGATGGCCCAACATATGATGGACTCTTGGGCAGATGGATGGTGGGAGGAGCAATGTAGGGATGGACAGATGGAGAGCTGGATGAACGGATGGAGGATTGAAGGATGTACACCTTAAATAAGACTGGAGTCTGGCCTGATAGTTAGGCAGACTGATGAGGGAATAGGTGGATATACTGTTCTGGATGAATAGGTGGGTGGACGTGCAGTATGCCCATAACAATAATAGATAAACAGTCGTATCGATGATGCGTGTGTGAATGGATCATTGATGGCTGCATGAACAGATGCATGAATAGATGGATGCATAGGTGGATGAAAGGCTGATGTGTGAATCGAGCAGAAGACTGGAGGAGGATGGAATGACTGAGTGGAGGAGGCGTGGGAGGTGCAGCGAGAGAGAGAGAGAGAGAGAGAGAGAGAGAGAGAGAGAGAGCGGGAGGAAGATCCGAGGCTCGTGCCTGACAGTGTGTGTGTGTGTGTGTGCGCGCGTGTGTGTGTGGTTTAGGAGAAGCAAGACAAAGAGTATGTGTGAGAAGATGCCGTGCTTCCAAGCGTGCATCAAAGAGCTCATTTAGGAGTTTACTGTGTGTGTGTGTGTGTGTGTGTGTGTGTGTTAGCAGCACATGTCGCACGGGCCCGCGCCTGTGTGTGTGTGTGTGTGTGTGTGTGTGTGTGTGTGTGTGTGTGTGTGTGTGGTTAAACCAGAGGAAGCTAAAAGCAGGCCTGTTTTTTCGAGGTCAGGATGTGATGTGAGCTGAATGAATCCAGAACACACACACACACACACACACACACACACACACACGAACAAACCAGCGCCAAACCCTTCTACACAACACTACAAACCATAATAATCATTCACCCAACTTCTATAACCGCTTCATCATTGCCACAGTGGGCGGAGCCTATACAACAAGATGCAGACAAGTCTCCGCCCACTACTCCACCCAGAACCCTCTCTCACCTCTTCTTGCCCTCCTGATCGCGGTGTCTCCAGTCCAGCCGGCTCTTGCGGTACAGCAGGTTCATGTCGCCACGCAGAGGCAACTCCTCACAGCCAATCACAGCGCAGTGTAGCCGCTGGCCCCGCCTCTCTATGTCACGCAGGAAATGCTCCACCGCCACATCCTGGGCAGAGCCAGAGCTCATGGTATAGAAGACCGGTGAGAGGCTGGAAGGGGGGGGGGGGGGGGTGGGTGTTTCGCTCGCCACTTGCCCCGCCTCAGTTACCTGCAAAGGACAAAGTTTAGGAGGAAATGAATTCGTTCATGCGTTCATTTTCACAATGAAATTGCCAAGGAGAACATGCCAACTCTACACAAATGGAGGAGCCCAGGTGTGGAACTGACCTGGGGAGCTTTTATTTCGGACGACTGGTAATAGCATCAAAAACGAGACTTCATTCCGGAAAACAGCTTGCATATCGAATATTCATATAGCGGGAGCCTGTTTAAATGATTGTCTATGGGAAAATCCCTGCCTCGTTCCTGTATGTTCAGAACCACTCTTTTTTTAGATCGCCGTAACATAGGAGTGCGGGGGGCTTTCTGATTGGCTCTCCTCTATGGTATTTGTGTCAAAATAAACACCCATTACCTCATAACAAATCACTGAAAAAAACTAAAGTGGAGGGTGCAGGTAGAGGCAAGAAGCCTACTTTAGATTGAATTCAGTTGTTGTTAATTATAGCAGGATATTTGTTCCGATAACAGTTAATGTACTGAACTATGAACAAAGTCCTGGCTCTGCCAAAAGCTGGCACCATTGGGCCCTTGAGCAAGGCTCTTAACTCTCAGTCGTGTGGTTTGTATGTGGTTAAGGTCTTCTGTAACTATAAATGACTCACATGGCCCATATGGCGTTCTGATACCGAGGACTGACTACATATAGTCAGCCAATCACAGTCCAGCTTCCACTGGTTTATACCCAAATACCTAACGACTACTACTTTTAGCCATTTATAGGCATAATCCTGCACCCTCCACGTCAATCCACTCAACACGGACTGAGATCGTAAACGCGTACAGTCTCGGACAACAAACGTCCGCTTAGTGTAAGCGCGCATTTTATTCTGCAGCTTTGATGGCGGAAGCTGCCGGTAGATCAGTGGGTCACACAACGAGAGGTGACACTGATTAATGTAAAATATCCATGGTGCAGTCAGAGATCTACAAGCCCGCGGATGATAAACTGATGATTAATGGCTCTGCGTAACCACGATCCTCACAGGAGCACGTCGGCATCGCGGGATTAGTCATTCCTTATTCACTGCCGTTTGATTCTAATCATTCAGGCAGCGCTGCTTTATTAGCTAATTATGTTTTCGCATGCGAGCCCTGTCGAGGGCTGGAAGAATGTGCTTTGTACACCCAGTATAAACATGTATGTGCGTATTTATGTGTAAATACCTGCATGTTCGGATTAAAGAGCCTATACGGACGAGGGTTCAAACTGTGGGCCAAAAGTAAAAAACAAAACAAAACAAAAACTACCATAACACAGACAGTTACAAGGCGTACTTTCTGATCTACTTCAAACCAAGATGTGAACTGAGATCATTTTACACTAAATATAATCATATTAAACTAGATATATACAGTGGGGCAAAAAAGTATTTAGACAGCCCCTGATTGTGCAAGTTCCCCTACTTAGAAAGATGAGAGAGGTCTGTAATTTTCATCATAGCTACACTTCAACTATGAGAGACACAATGAGAAAAAAATCCAGGAAATCACATTGTAGTATTTTTAAAGAATTTAATTGTATATTATGGTGAAAAATAAGTAATTGGTCAATAAATTTGGTTCAACTCAATACTTTGTAACATAACCTTTGTTGGCAATGACAGAGGTCAAACGTTTCCTGTAAGTCTTCACCACGTTGGCACACACTGTAGCTGGTATTTTGGCCCATTCCTCCATGCAGATCTCCTCTAGAGCAGTGATGTTTTGGGGCAACACGGACTTTCAACTCCCTCCACAAATTTTCTATGGGGTTGAGGTCTGGAGACTGGCTAGGCCACTCCAGGACCTTGAAATGCTTTTTACGGAGCCACTCCTTCATTGCAGAATTCTTCTTCCTCCAAACACGATGAGATGAGTTTTTACCAAAAAGTTCTATTTTGGTTTCATCTGAGCACATGATATTCTCCCAATCCTTTTCTGGATCATCCATATGCTCTCTGGCAAACTTCAGACGGGCCTGGACATGTACTGGCTTAGGCAGGGGGGCAAGCCTGGCACTGCCAGGACTGAGGTCCCTCTCGGCATAGTGTGTACTGATGGTTAGCCTTGGTACTTTGGTCCCAGCGCTTCTGCAGGGCATTCATCAGGTTCCTACGTGTAGTTATGGGCTTTTTGCTCACGGTTCTCATGATCATTTTGAACCCCATGGGATGAAATCTTGCATTGGGGGTCCAAGAAATCGAGGGAGATTATCAATGGTATTGTATGTCTTACAATTGCTCCCACAGTTGATTTATTCACACCAACCTGCTTGCCTATTGCAGCCTGGTGCAGGTCTACAATTTTCTTGTGTCCTTCAACAGCTCTTTGGTCTCGGCCATGGTTGAGATTGGAGTCTGACTGTTTGAGGCTGTGGGCAGGTGTCTATTATACAGATAACGAGGTCAAACAGGTGCCATTAATACAGGTAACGAGTGGAGGACAGAAGAGCTTCTTAAAGAAGTTCCAGGTCTGTGAGAGCTAGAAATCTTGCTTGTTTGTGAGTGACCAAATACTTATTTTCCACCATAATTTACAATTAAATTCTTTAAAAATCCTACAATGTGATTTCCTGAATTTTTTTTCTCATTTAGTCTCTCATAGTTGAAGTGTACCTATGATGAAAATTACAGACCTCTCTCATCATTAGATAGTAGGAGAAGTAGGAGAACTTGCACAATCAGTGTCCCACATTTAGAATGTTAGTCTATATCATATCTAAAACATACACAAATAAATTATATATAAATAATATATCTATCTATCTATATCTATCTATCTATCTATATATATATATATATATATATATATATATATATATATATATATATATATCTATAGATAGATATATAGATATATATATATATACATACACATACATACATACAACAAACACAATATGAAAACATGTAGTACAGTGCTGTACATTCCTATCTTTTTATCTTTAATAAATTTGAAACACTTAAACGAAACAGCCGAAAACTAAAGCAGAATGATAAAATGTTATTTTCTGCCTTTCAGGACTCTTGCGATTCTAATTTCTGTCAGCATTTGTTTCACAGCCTCGCTCGTACTGGTCATCTGTCATTCAGACATGAATTAGATATATACAAGACAGATTTTTATTGTTAAAGGGAACAGAAGATGATCGGTTGTACGTTAGACGCCGCATACCTGTATTCAATTTTGATTTTTAATTTTTAAATAAAAAAAGCTGTCCCACATTTTCCTTGCCAATGCTGAAACACAAATTTCAGTCTATTAGTCAGAGCCCTATGTTAGTCACACCCCTCCATTTTAAAGTAGGAACCGAGTCCGCACCCCTGTCCCTCATGGCCATATGGTGAAGCGGTTGATTCCCATGGCAAGATAAACATGTAACATTCAAAACTGTCCTTGTCAAAAGCAGATTCAATTATAGTGAACTTTTTTTTGCAATCGTTTAAAACTGTCACTGATGTTTTGGAAGAGGAAATACATTTCCAAACAATTTTTTCAAGTCCTACATGAGGATATGTGAACCTTAGGTACTGAACCTACATTACTGACATTTTTCAATCAGTTCTTTCTCTACAACCAGTTCTTTAGAATGGACTTTATGTACTTTACATTGATACACAATATTTAGATGTTTTTATCCGAGTTCGATTGTACTTCTATTGCATGAAGAACGATCTTTAAGTGCTGTACGTCTCTCCAGCAAGATGCTAAACAACGCTCACCCACACGTGATTTGGCGGTTTGGGGCACCTAGACCGAGCTCATTTCCTAGCTATAATGTTACCTCGATAACATTAGACCGGGTAATGAAGCAAAACAAGAACAATGGCTTGCTGATGTAGGCCGAAGCATCTTGCATCCAATATGATCCAGACTGATTCTTAATCTGTTGACTTGGGGTATAATTGAAACCGGGCCAGGGAAAATGAGATTCCGTAAACATATCCGCTTTAGATGCTCAGTCTGATGTGGTTAGGAGTAAATAAGTATATCTAGTGTGTCGTAATATAAAACTATAAGTTCGGGAGTGTGTGCAGTGTCTCTTTAATCACCGCTCTGCATGCAGTCTTGTTCAAACGTTTGGGTAGCCCTAAGATAACATAACCGCTGCAGGGAATAACAGTAACGTAAAACCTAAGATATGAACCATTAACAAGTCAATAAAGTTCTGAGACTTTGCAATAAAGGCTTTATATCTCTACCAGGGCCATCTGGATGAACTGGATCGTGGGGCTGCGGTGGTGAAGCGGTTAGGGTACTGAACTATTGAACTTTTGTCTTTAACCCTCTACTGCTCGGATTGTACCTTCTAAAACTGTATATGTTGGAAGTCAAACACTGTGAATGCTTTTACTGCTCTATGTCACCATCTCTATCATCACTGACCGCTCTAGATTACCATCATGGCTGCTCCATAGGTCCATTTCCATCAACAGTACTCTACATCTATCGTCATTACTTTATCATCTATGCTTTGTATCTCATATTTACAATCAACTCTGGCATTCAGTACTTTAGAACTCCATCATGACCGCTGTTCAAGGTCTATATCTCCATCATTACCACACTATCAGTGGCCAATACGTTTGGATCTCCAGTTCTAGGACCCAAACCTGACCTCAGTGCCCTACACCCCCATTATGACTACTGTATATGGTCTATAGGTCAATTATTACCACTCTATAGCTCACTGGATCTTTAGCAGAGTCATGCTCTTGCATCCATCCCTGCCCTTAGTGCCCTATACCCAAATCATTAGTCCTGTATATGGTCTGTATCTCAATCATTACCACTATATCCCTGGATCTTCGCTTCTAGCCCTTCTAGCCCATCTCTGCCCTCAGTGCCATATACCCCTATTATGACTGCTGTGTATAGTCTATATCCCCACCATTACCACTATACATAACTATTAGCACCCTATATCACTGGCTTTTCAGTTCTGGCATCCATTCTTCTCCAAAATTGCTCTATACCCTCATTATGATTGGTGTATACCCTCCATAGGTCCATTTCCACTCTACATCCATCAGGACCTGGGTATATGCGCTACATCTCAGTGACCTATATACCTGGCTCCCCATTGCTAGCAGAGTGCTCGTGTTTACCATCCATCAGTGCTCAATTCCACAGTTATGACCGTCGTATAAGCTTTATATCTCCATCATTACCACTCTTCATCTAGTAGAGCATATGCCATCCATCCCTGCCCTCAGTGATGCATACCCCTCCATCATGAACGCGCTGTACGCTCTAAATCTCCATAATTATTGCGCTATATATCCCTCTCCATCTCTAGAAGAGTCGTGAGTCGTGTTTACCATCCCTTGTTCCCATTCTTCCATCTTCTCTAGGTATGTCCCTCATTTTATCTTACTGTCTCCTTGCATCTCTCTCTCTTTCTTGCTTTCAAAGGGAGGACAAATCTGAGTAAGCACGGTTGGCTCTAGGCTTCATGGGCTGCCCTGGCCATGTCTGTCTGAAGCTGTAGCTCTTAATGCAGCCTGTCACAGGGTTTCTACACGGGGGAGAGAGAAGAGATGGGGGCTTGTTGTGAGGCAGATATTGTGCTACGAGTTTGAGTGCTAACTAGTGTAAAAGAGAGCTCTGATTGGCCCGAGAAGGACACTGCTGTCAGCTGCTGCTCTATTCCTGGATGGGATGGTGATGGGGGCTGTTGCGAGACCACAGAGCCTCCGCTCACACGTGTTATCATGTCTGTGTGTTATGACTGTATGAGCTGGCAAGCCAATCCTCATATAAGCTCATGCACTATGTAAAACAAGCACACCTCCTTTTTATGTTGACATATCTAGTTATCTAGTTTCACCAAGTCGATACAAGCATCAGTACCATGTACCATCACTGTTCTTAGATGGCACCACTAGGCGTTCATCTATAGAATCTAATTAGACAGGAAACATGATACTGCAGCTCCTCTATATAGAACGTCTCATTATCTTGCTTGTAGACACTTCAGGTCAGGCCACAGCTTTAATGGGATCAGCAATGGGCAATAAACATGGAGATCTGCTACTTAACAAAGCATGGAGATAAACAGATCTAACATTCTTCCTGAAATGAAGACCCAGACACAGAAGTCAGATGCTAGAAATCATACAGCTTGGAGCTACTAATCGTACAGCTACTATTCTTGAAAGCTCTGGACTTCTGCAAGTCTACCAAACATAGACCTGCTGTTAATCTAAACATGCTATACAAAATGGAAATCTGAACATTTAGATCTACTTTTCTGCTGAACAGGCAGATCTACTACCACAAAACATTGCGGATTTGCAACTCTACCAGTCATGACGACCTGCTATTCTACCAATTACGGAGATCTGCTGTTTAACCAAACATGGAGGTTAACAACTATAACTAACATGCAATCTACTTTCCTGCCAAACAAAACAAACTGATATTCTACCAAACATGGTCAGTTACATCTTCAACAAGACTGAGATCTTCTACACTATCAAACATACAGATCTTCTATCAATATCGTACATGCAGAATTAAAAACCTTACCAAACATGGAGATCTGATATTCTGCAAGAAGCAAAGATTTATGATTCTCCAAAACATAGAGTTCCGTAGTTCTACCAAACATGATATGCTATTCTTCATATGCTATAAAATGGAAATCTGTTGGTCTACCAAACATGGAAATCTACAACTCCACAAAATGTTGAGATCTACTATTTTGCTGAACATGGAAATCTACTACTAAACTCCACAAAACATCGGGATTTGCAGCTCTGCAACTTTGACAGGGCAGATAATTGCTACTCTACCAAACATGTAGATCTGTTTATTGACATGTGAAGGTTTACAAATCCACAACACTTTGAGATCTACTGGTTTGCTGAACATGGAGATCTACTACAACAACTCTACAAAACATGGGGATTTGCAACCAGTCTTCTAGTCATGAGAATCTGCTGTTCTACCAAATATGGAGAACTACAACTTCAACAAGAGATCTTTTACTCTACCAAAGATGGAGATCTACTTCTCTACCAAACATACACATATTCTACTCTACCATGCATGGAGATCTAGTACTTTACTGTACAAGCAGACATACAGCATTACCAAACATGGAATAATGATGTTCTGCCAAACATGAAGATTTACAACTCGACAACTCATAGAGATCTGTTATTCTACCAGCTTGAAGTCTACAGCTCTACCAAACATGCTATACTATTCTTACAAAATGTTAATCTGTTGGTTCACAAAACATGGAGATCTACTTTTTTACTGAACATGGAGATCTACTACGAAAAATGTACAAAACATGGGGATTTGCAACCAGTCTACCAGTCATAACAATCTAATAACAGCTATTCTACCAAATATGGAGATCTTGTACTCTAATGTACATACAGATTTACTCTGTCAAACATGGAGATCTGATGGTCTGCTAGATACTGAGGACTAAAAATCTGCCAAACATGATATAATATTCGACAGAGGTCTGCTACTCTACCAAAGAATGGAGATCTACAATTGCAAAAACCTAGAGATCTACTATGTTGCTGAACATGGTGATCTACTGCTACAACAAGCCAGAGGTCTGCTACTCTACCACACATGGGGATCTGCTGTTTTACCAAACATGAAGATCTTCTTCTCTACAAAGCATGGAGATCTAGTACTCCACTGTACATGCAGATTTGCTCTACCAAACATGATATACTATTCTACCAAAATGGAAATATGTTGTACTAGCAACATAGAGGTCTGCAACTCTATTAAAACATGAAGATCTACTATTTTGCTGAATATGGATATCTACAACTCCCCAAACTTGGAGATCTAGTACTAAAACTCTACAAAATATGGAGATCTACAACTCTATCAAACATTGAGATTTACTGCTACGACAAGACAGAGATCTTCTACTCCACCAAGCATGGAGATCTAGTACTCTACTGTACATGCAGATTTACTCTACCAAACAAGATCTGATGTCCTGCCAGATATTGAGGTCTACCAAAGATGATATTCTATTGTACCGAAATGGAAACCTGTTATGCTACCAAACATGGAGATCTACAATTCTATCAAACGTGGACATCTGCTATTTTTCTGAACATGGAGATATACTACTAAAACTCCATCAAACATTCAGATCTACTACTACTACAAGACAGTGATCTTCTTTTCTATCAAGCATGGAGATCGGGTACTCTGCTGTACATGTAGATTTACTCTACCAAACTTAGAGATCTGATGTTCAGCCAGATATTGAGGTCTACCAAACATGATATACTATTCTACCGAAATGGAAATCTGTTATGCTAGCAAACATGGAGATCTACCGCTACAAGACGACAAAGATCTGCTACTCTACCAAGCATGGAGATCTGATATTCTGCCAGATCCTGAGGGCTAGAAGTCTACCAAACATGATGTACTATACTACTGAAATTCTGTTGTTCTACCAAACATGGGGATCTACAACTACACAAAACTTGGAGATCTACTACTAAAACTCTACAAAACATGATACAGTGGAACCTCGGAATTCGAATTCGGACATTGAATGGTCTATTAGAAATTTTTTTGCCACCAAATTCAAACAGAAATTCTGACTTCACACGTATAAAACCTGTACGTGTGTGACCCCGCCCCAGGGTGTGTCTGAAATGAATTGGATTCCGAACAAATCTGAATTCGAACGGCCTTCCGTAACCAATTAAGTTCGAATTTGGAGGATCCACTGTATACTAGTCTAATGAAATGGAAATCTGTTCTTGTACCAAACATGAAGATCTACTATTACAAGAAGACAGAGACCTGCTACTGGATCACACGGGAAATCTGCTGTTTCACCAAACGTGAAGATCTACAATGCCACAAATCAAAAGGAATCTACTGCTATCATGCACATGGAGGGCATCTACGCCACAGTTTAAACACAGAGTTCAAGCACTCCAGCGTAGAAGGAGACTTGCGATGCGTACAATATTTTGTGCGACCAGGGTTTGGAAGGGCTTGTTTTTTTTAGTCTGGTGTTTGTTTACGTGCCCCGGACGCTACTACACTCCATTCACATCCTTCCTCTGCGTTGTTCTCGGCACATCAAGGCATGCGTGAAGCCGCACTGTAATCTTCCGCTATTGTTCCTGGAACAGACAACTCAGCAATTACAGTTACAAGCGGTGCAATTATACAGACGGGGCCACAGACACCAGCGCACGCATTCACAATTCACACGATGCCTATAGCGAAGCGGGGAAAAAAACTACGCTAGGTCTGAAACGCTGGAGATCTTGTACGTGCACGATGCTATAGTATATATGCAAATGTACCGTGCGCACGTACAAATTTAATCAAAACGTATCCCTAGGTTTTACCATGGTGGACTCTTGGGCCAGTAAACAAGCAAATGTACATCCAGACACAGAATCAAGGATCTGTAGGGAAGGACGGTGCATCAATGGACATCCTTGGGTACAAATACGAAAGGTTTGAGCATCTGTTTTCCTGACCACGTCCTCTTAGAGATCTTTGAACTCGTCGTGGAATCTGAATAGGAATTTTGGACTCTTTCTGAAAGCTGCCAGCTGTGTGTGTGTGTGTGTGTGTGTGTGTGTGTGTGTGTGTGTGTGTGTGTGTGTGTGTGTGTGAGATACCCCTGCTTGTCATGTGCTTTCACACTGCACCTGGCTGTCGCCGTGGCGACTGGTCCCCCGTCAGTCTCGAGCGAGAGAAGGCTCTGCCGCAAAGTGACAGCAAGCACAGAGAGAGAGAGAGAGAGAGAGAGAGAGAGAGAGAGAGAGAGAGAGAACAGGGGCAAGAGAGGCCGACTAAGAACAGGAGTGAGATGGGGAAATAACCCAGTGACCGAAAACAAACGGAGAGACGAAGGGCGAGACAGAGGGGGTGAGAGATGTTAGGGGAATCCACAATCTTGACAGAAATACATTCTGAGACGGAGAAAGCCGTATGAAGACGTGATAACGAGAGAGTGAGAAAGCAGAAAAGGAGAGAGAGAGAGAGAGAGAGAGAGAGAGAGAGAGAGAGAGCGCGAGATGGAGTGAGAGACATGTGCAGGAATGGCGGTGTGATCTGAACTCGAGTCTCTCACCCTAGCGACTGCGTGTGGTCTCCTAGCAACACTGTCTCCCTCTCTCTCCACGTCTGGCTCGTCGTTTGCGTTTGCTGCGCATTGTGACTGAAAGTTTTCCCTCACGGTGTGTGTGTGTGTGTGTGTGTGTGTGTGTTTCTCTCTATCCACCAATACTTCCACTAAACACACCTTCATACAGTGTATGCAGCACACCAGCTGATCACACACATGATGTAAAATTTCACAAGGACTCATAAATTAGCAAATGTGTGTTCGGTATCACAAAGCCTCGTTGTTGAGTTGTGTGTGTGCTCAGTATAACAGTTTGTCACTGACCTTGTGTGTGTTCAGTATGTCAGCGTTAGTCATTTATCTAGTGTGTGATAACGCAATTGTCGTCTCCCTAAGGTTTGTAAGGCTAAAGCCGTTCTGGAGAAATGTGTCCGTGTTCAGTATATCATTATTAGTCATTTGTGTGTGTTAGTGTGTGTGTGTTCAGTATACCAATGTTAGTCATTACACACACACACACACACACACACACACACACACATAGTGTGGTTGTGTGTGTGAGTGTTATTTCCTTAAGGTATAGATGTGTGTAAGGTTGAAGCTGTTCTGGGGGAGTGTGAAAGTATGGGAGAGTGTGTGTGTGTGTGTGTGTGATGGTGATGTATGAGTGTGTACAGGAAGGAGGGGTTACTGCAGATCTTGGCTTCCACCTCAGCCATGCTAATCAAGAGCTATGGACACTGATTTAGAAAAAAATAAAATGTAGGACAGAGAGAAAGTGAAGGATGTGTGTTAGTTGTGTAAGTTACGTGGTTGTGTAGGTGTGTGTGTGTGGGTGGGTGCAGGCCGCATTACTCACTAAGTCTGCTCTAGCTTGTGCTAGGCCTTAGCATCTTGTTAGCGGCCTAGCCTATTTTTACCCATTTTCAGCCTTTGTTAGTCTTAACACTTTATCCCAGAGCCTTTTGTCAGCCTCTCATTAGCTAGCATAGTCCTTAGCATATTGTTAGGCTCTTGTACCTTTTTTAGCCCAACATTAGTCTTTGTTGGTCCTTGGCACTTTGAACGATGGCTAACAATGGGCTAAGAGCTAACATCCAAAATTTAGCCATTTGTTAGCCAATCATTAAGCTTTGGTATCCCAAAGCCTCTTGTTAACCTCTCATTAGCTTTTGCTAGTCTTTAGCATCTGGTTAGTGCCCTAGGCTGTGTTAGTCTTAACACTTTGTTATCCCACAGCCTTTTGTTGGCTTCTCATTAGCTTGTGCAAGTCTTTAGCGTCTCGTTAGCCTCCTGTTATTTTCAGCCCATCTATAGTCTTTCTTAGTCCTTAGCACTTTGTTAGTTTAGTCTGTTGTTAGCCCAGTGTCAGCCTTTGGCATAGCATTTTGTTAACCTCTCACTAGCTTATGCGTCTAGTTATCACCTCAGCCTTTGTTAGTCTTAACACTTTGTTATCCCAGAACATATTGTTAGCCTCCTAACCTTTTTATTTAACTCATCATTAGTTTTTGTTAGTCCTTAGCACTTTGTCAGCTCTTAGACCATTGTTAGCCCATAGTTAGCCTTTCTTATACTAGAGCCTTCTGTTAGCCTATCATTAGTTTGCGTTAGTCCTTACCGTCTTGTTAGTCCCCTAGCCTTTGTTAGCCTTTGGCACTTAGTTAGCCCATAGTTAGCCTTTGTTGTCCAATTGCCTTTTGTTAGCTTCTCATTAACTTGTGGAGTGCTGAGCGTCTTGTTGGCCTCCTGTTCTTTTTAGCCCACCATTAGTCTTTGTTAGTCCTTAACACTTTTTTTAGCTCTTAGATTGTTAACCCATCATTAGCTTTTGTTATACCAGAGCCTTCTGTTAGCCTCTCATTAGCTTGTGTTAGACGTTAGCCATTGTTAAATCATAGTCTTTTTTAGCCTTGCATTAGCTTGTGCTTAGCATATTGTTAGCGTCGTAATCTTTTTAGCCCACACCACTTTGTTAGCCTCTCATTCGCATTTATAACCTTTAGTTTTGTTTATGTGATCACGACTCTGTGATGCATTTCTGACACACTCTTTAAGTAAGTAGTTTCCAAATCCTGTTCAGATTCGCTCAGTCCACCACTGGGCCCTGTAACCACACCACCTGATGTTCACATTACGAGCCTCAGCCCGTGGTTGAAACCCTGGACCTGAGATACGGTGTTTCCAGACGCCGCCTCTGGCAGTTCTGTCCAATTATTCGAGTGCAGTCCTTATTAAACCTGATCCTTCAAGGCCTAAAACACACACGTGAATACACACAGTGCAACCAGTTCCACCACACACCCCTAATTAGCAGCAGGGTGATACGTGTGTGTGTGTGTGTGTGTGTGTGTGTGTGTGCTTGGAATAGCATAAACGACCTCTCTTAGCCACATGCCCACACACACTGGTACATGTAGGTTACTGCAGCAGGATGCTGGGTGGAGGCGAGCCCTGACCTCAAACCTTTCTCCTAGGCATCCTAACAGAGGTAGGGTGTTACACTCTAGCATCGCCGAGGACGCGGTTCATTACGAAAGCTATCCTCCATCCCTTCTCTCTCGCTGTCTGCACAGAAGCGCTCAGAAGCTTTCACCCCCCCATTTCTTTCATTCTCACCCCTCCTTCCTTTTCCCACTCTGCCCTTGGCTTCACCATTATTCACTGCACTCAGCAGTAAGCAAGGTGACTCACTGCATGAACCAACACACACGTAAAGCACACACATCAACAAACAAACACACACAAAGAAGAATGCGTGCATACGTACATGAATAAATAACCTGCACACGCACACACTCTTGGTAAACATAAGTTTTGAAGACTTTCCATTGACATAACGATTATTGCAGCTTATTAAAACTACACCAAATCCTAAGATTAACCTCGGTAACCTACAGCATTTTTGACCCTTTTGGCTTTTCAAAAGATAGTAACGGTTGTTTGTAAAAAAAAAAGCAATGACCAGCAAATTGTCCCCATAAATGTAACAATGCGAGATCGTTCTATGGTCTACATAATGACAAATACATTTATTTAAGCGCACGTGCGCACATACACACACACATACACACACACACACAGTTTTGATAAACATAAGTTTTGAGGACTTTCCATTGACATAATAATTAGTGTAGCTTATTAAAGCAACACCTCCACCAAATTCTAAGCTTTTCATCAGTAACCTAAAGCAATTTTGTCACTTTTGGCTTTTCAAAAGAATGTCACAATTTTGTGGGAACAAAAGGCAAACAGAGCAAAACATCCCCCTAAAGAGCTCCTTTAAGATCTTTGCAAGATCTTTCTATGCTTGCAGGAAGATTTTGTCCTCACAATGACATATAACTTTATATAAGACACACACACACACACACACACACACACACACACACACACACACACACACAGAGTCTTGGTAAACACAGGTTTTGAGGACTTATATATTATAATAATTACTATATGTCTTGATGCATGCTCAATGATCCAGGTAAGAAAATCCAAGAAGTTGAATCTGTTCATCTGGACATAGATTTTATTGGAGAAACGTTTCGTCACTCATCTAAGTGACTTCTTCCAATAAAATCTATGTCCAGATGAACAGATTCAACTTCTTGGAATAATTACTGTAGCTTATTAAAACTACACCTCCACCTAATCCTAAGCTTAACCTCAGTGAGCTAAACTAAATGTTTGACCCTTTTGGCCTTTCAAAAGAAAGACCTAGACCACAAAAAGTCTGCATAAGGTAATGATTCTAGATCTTTCTATTCTTGTGGGAAGATTTTGGTCTTAACAAGGATATACAGTACAAGTTTATATATAAGTGCACACAGTCTTGGTAAGCATAAGTTTTGAAGACTTTCCACTGACATAATGATTATTGTAGATTAGTAAGGCTACAGCTAGACCTAATCCTAAGCTTAACTTCAGTAAGTTACAGTATTTTTGGCTCTTTTGGCTTTTCAAAATAAAGTCAAAGACCAACAGAATGTCCCCATGAGGTAAAAATCCTAGCTCTTGCTATGTTTATGGGAAGATTCGGGATACATAAACTTACATATAAGCGCATGCACGAGCTTAACCTCAGTAACCTAAAAGAAAGTTTTGACCCTTTTGGCCTTTCAAATGAAATTCATAGACCAGTAAAATGTCCCCACAAGGTCTGCCTTGTTTGTGTTTGTATGCTTGTAGGAGAATTTTGGTCCCCACAAAGATAGATCAACCGGACCCACACACACTCACGCTCCGAAAAACGCATTCAAACTATAGCCTTTCAAAAATAGATTTAAAGGGAGGATTCTGCTTGATGGTTATATTATTGCTTCCCACACAGCGTGTGTGTGTTTGTGTGCGCGTGTGTGTGCGTGTGTGTGTGTGTGTGTGTGTGTGGGTTCGAATAAGGCCGAGTACATGTAAGGTTGACAGTGGCAAAAAATAAATCAAAGGGCCCAAGGCGGTGAGGAGTTACAGCCTATTTACCAGCACACACACACACACACACACACACACAGGCTAACACAACGGGGTCATTTTTCTTCCACTACAGTCGCTAGCTGCTAACAATGTTGCATCAGATGCAAGAATTTCACACCATGCAGTGTCCCCCCCCCCAACTCGACACACATTATTAGCTCACGTACAAACGCGCAAAGACACACACAATGTTTAACAAACTCCTGTAGTAAACACACACACATACACACAAGTAGGCTGCTAATGCTAACACAGCGTATCAGGATATTCAGTGTATCAACTTACACCCTCATACCAACACACACACTGTAGCTAACGCACTCGAATCTACTACTACTACTACTACACACACACACACACACACACACACACACACACACACACACACACACCAGTATCTATTCTAAGATCTACAAACAGTGATAGCCAGCTAATGCTAATAAAGTGTGTCAGGATACATTAGCACTTTCTCTTAAGGAACACACTCAAATCTACTTTTCGCTCACACACACACACACACACACACACACACACAGCTTCCGAAGCATCTATTCTAACACAGTGTATCAAGATATTTAGTGCATCAACTTACATACTCATACCAGCACACATGCGCTAGCTAACACACCTGCAATCTATTCACACACACACACACACACACACA
Source organism: Ancistrus triradiatus (assembly GCA_025084515.1). Lineage (NCBI taxonomy): Eukaryota > Metazoa > Chordata > Actinopteri > Siluriformes > Loricariidae > Ancistrus > Ancistrus triradiatus. Next base: position 59,581 of record JAJAGP010000637.1, on the reverse strand, counting down.
CACACACACACACACACACACACACACACACACACACAACACACCAGTATCTATTCTAAGATCTACAAACAGTGATAGCCAGCTAATGCTAATAAAGTGTGTCAGGATACATTAGCACTTTCTCTTAAGGAAACACTCAAATCTACTTTTTTGCTCTCAACACACACACACACACACACACACACACACACACACACACACACACACACACACACACACACACACACACACACAAAGCTTCCGAAGCATCTATTCTAACACAGTGTATCAAGATATTCAGTGTATCAACTTACATACTCATACCAGCACACATGCGCTAGCTAACACACCTGCAATCTATTCACACACACACACACACACACACACACACACACACACACACACACACACACACACACACACACACAAGGTAGCACATTCAATTCTGTTTTCTTCCCAAACACACTTCCTGCGCCCACTCTACACCTCACACATTGTTAGCCTGCTAATGCTGTGTATCAGAGTTGCTCTGCCTTTGCTAAAGATCTAACTCTTAAAGCTGAAAGCTAAAGAGCGCCAAAATGTAAACACACAGCACATCAACTGGATATGAGAGTGAACTGAACGCTACACATGGTCAAAGTTTATATTATCCGAAGACATTTTCGCCCTGCCAGCACAAAGAGCCCAGGGCCTACAGCAACACAAGAAACGCAGAGGCAGCAGCAGGTAAACTAAGGACAATATTGCCAAAATGCGTTAGCTGTGATAGAAAGGAGGTTAGCGCTTCGGAAGCTCAGCAGAGGCGCGTCGGGAGGAATTAACGTCGCCGTTTGTTAGGAACACAACGTACAAGTTTAACGTTACTGTACCCTCTGTTTTAGGGAACTATTATACACTCAGGACGTGAAATCCCTCGTTCCAGTAATCCAGACCTGCAGTCATTTCTGCGCTCTCGTCCAATTCCTCTCCTCTTTCACCTCTCACTTTCTGTTTTAGTTTTCAAACCCACGCCACGCCAACGTTGTATTTTGTGCACGTTTGATGACTTTTCCACCAGAATGTGACCTACTGTGTTTGTATTGATCTTGTTTTTCCAGTAATCATCATATAATATTGAGTGCATCAGTATTTATATATTATTTACATTTACAGCATTTAGCAGACGCTCTTATCCAAAGCGACTTACAATTGGTACAGTCTTACAATCCAAGCAATTGGTGGTTACGGGTCTTGCTCAAGGACCCAACAGTGGGAGTTTGGCAGAGGTGGGATTTGAACCCTGGACCTTCTGGTCCAGAGTCCAGTACCTTAAAGCAGTACCTTCTATTATATATTAATCCTTATGATTAATATATAATATTATATATATATAGTATTACTGAATACTATGCTGCCTGGCCAAAACAAAGGTCCCACACTCTAATATTTGGTCGGGCCGCCATTAGCTTTGATTATGGCACGTATTCACTGTGGCATCGTTTCCACAAGCTTCTGCAATGTCACAACATTTATTTCTGTCCAGAGTTGCATTCATCTTTCCCCAGAATCTTCTATTGCAGATGGGACATTTGTTCCACTGCACAAAGTCTTCTCCAGCACATCCCAAAGATTTTCAATGGGGTTTAAAAGGTGATACTGCATTGCCTGTTTTGTAAATCATAGTTTCTATAACTGGACTCATTCCCTCTTGGTTGTGTGCAGCCGGTGAGGTATGTTTAGGTTCTTCAGTGTGTCTGATCGTTAATGTGTGCTTGTAAGACCCACTGTGTTCTGTATTTTCTGGTTAGGTTTCGGATGTTGTGTAGGGTTCCAGTCATGTTTTCAGTGGTATCTGACGCATTTACGTATCGCTCGCACGCAGTTTTCTTGTGAAAATACCGTTTATATTTACATTGCTGTAGCTTAAAAGGACTAAGTGACCATTTCTATTACCAGTTTCACAGAATGTAGCGCTGACGTTAAATGGCGTGCACCAACATGGGTATAAAAGCAGCGATTTGTCTGACACAAACCCAACTATAACATGATACTGTAAGTCGCTACCCTTCTACCTCACTGCTTTAGCTCACTGTTCAAAGAGCTCCCATCAACATATTTAATATTTCATTCGTCTTTCTCTCGCATCTACTTGTCCACAGCTCTCTCTGAAACATTCATGTTGACTTGCTCTCTCTCTCTCTTGCACTTGCTTGCCTTTGAGCCAAACACACAAAGTACACAAACTCTGGTTTCACTTTGTCTCTTTAAATGTTAACCATCTTCCAATAAATGTTACGTTCAGTTGGCTCTGTGTTTGCAGTACTTATGTACTGTATCAACATAAGTACACTTTTTGAAGGCTTCTAGGACCCTCAGGCTCAGGTTTGAGGGTGTTCAAGTCACAGCTTTTTCCAGGACACCAGGGGGCCAGTGGTTAATAGGACGTGAATTCAAATCCTAGCCACCACGTTCGGCCCGTGAGCAAGACCCTTATGCCTCAAATTGGCCGTGCCTGGTGAAAGGACTTTTTCTTCAATGGTGAGACGTTAACACAACCTTTGTAGGGAACAAACCGAAACGTGGCCTATTTCTGCCAATTTGATAGCAGAAAGTATTGGAAAACTGAACCACCAGGGTGCAAGGCAGGAACAACCCTAGACAGGGAGCCAATCCATACACTCACACACTCATACACACACTCACACTCTAAGGAGCACTTTGGAAACACCAATTAACCTAACACACGTCTTTGGAATGTGGGAGCCCGGGATCGAACTGGGGATCTCGGAGCTGTGAGGCGACCAGCGTGCCACCATGATATATACAGTACATACTAAACTCCTCGGTTATGATAAAGTCAACTTGCGATGGATTTTTCGGAACGTATCCCCACCATAAATTGTGAGTACCTGTACAGTACTGTACAGCCTGCGCCAGAACCTCCTGCGTGACCCTAATTGGGATAAGTAGGCGTTAAACTGGCTCGATTGTAAGAGCCGGTTCCTGCGGACTTGGGTTCAAATCCTGGGTGGGGCCTTGCAAAGGGAACTTCGGGTACTCAGACTGGCTACCACTCCAATTTGGACCTCTGCCCGCACCCAGTGAATTCTGGGTTAGGTTCCAGACCCTGTCCTGTTGCCCTGATCAGGATAAACGTGGGCCTGTCGGGATGCCTTGCATTTGTTGGCAGAAACACGCCCCCTATCACCTTCCCTCAGCAATCCTCGTAGGTAACTGCATTTGCACTGGGGGAATTAAAACCATTACTCTGCTGTAATGGAAAAAAAAATCACCTAAACGGGTTCTCTGATTAGCAGCGCCATTCTCTCCATCTCGCCCTCGCTCTATCTGTCTTCCTCTCTTTCGATTTGTCTCTCTTATTCTATTATCTTATCTTAATAATCAGCCTCGCCTCTTCCTTTATGCTTTATAATCGGAGTCCAGCGCGGGAGAATACATTCCAACGGGATTTGGAAAAACGCCTGCAGTTCATTTGTAGGTCTTGTGCAAGCAGCGAGAGGAGCATGAGACAGACAGACAGACAGACTGCTCTAGTTGAGCCTTTCATCAATGTGTAATCAGTCCCCCTCTCTCTCTTTCTCCCTCTCTAAATTTCAGTTTTGATTACAGCATACCTTAAGGACATGACAAACAGCGGCACGGCGTATTCCCGAAGCTCGCGCTGTCACAGGCGTGAATGTTAAAGAGCGATAAAAAGCAAAGACCGAATGTTTGGAATTGCAAGAAAATCAATGGATGCAATAAAGGTGCGCGGGTCTTCATAAATAAATACATATGGTGTGTCAGAGCAGCGCTCACCGAGGGTTTGAGACGGTAGGCTCTGTGGCACAACGGCTGGCGCCTCGGACTTCAGATGTGAAGCCACTCAAAGGTTGTAGGTACGACTTGAGCATAAAACCTTTAGTCGAAGCAAGCTACGCACAAAAACTACTTTTTTAGAGGTACAGTACTTTGCAAAATTCTTTGGACACCATTAGACTGCTCAGTGACTGGACCCAAAATCTTGGGTTCCTCATAATTAATAATAATTATAATAATTATATATGCCCATTATAGCATTGCTAAAACACAGGTACAGCTACTCCTCTGTTTCACAATGGCCTGATTTAGGATATTTCAAGTTCACGACACACATTCAGCAGAAACAGTACTCTGAATTTTGAATAGCGATTTTTCCCTGGGCAAGCAACACACAGTACGATATTCTCCTGAACTCTCCCGTACTAAATGAGGAACTCTGCAGTGGCTTATCGGATAATGGTTTTTGTTTTTCGCTTTCAATACGTGAATCAATACATACATGAGATATTCGAGACTTTAATATAACATACGCTTTACATTAACGATTTTGGCCAACTATGCATTTTAAGAGTGTATAAAGCACTCTACGCTATGACATGCAGCATATATGAAACTCGTCGGTTTACAATATGCTCCGCTCGCGATGGATTTGTCGGAAGTATCCTGTACATATAATCTAATAGTGACCCAAGACATTTGCACAGTCCCGCCTTTTCTACCATGTCGATCTGCCTGGTACCTCGGCATGTGTACGACAGGTGAGAATGCACCCCTTTAGTCATGGCCACGTTGGTGAATTGTTGCATTCTCCTAAAGTCCGAAAAATCAGTGCTTAATGTTCGGAATGTAAGTATTTTACTACAGAGTTTTGTTTGCTACGATTTTATGCTTTAATAGCTTTAATAGCTCTTTGTGCTGGGTGACTTTTCAAACCAGTATGAAAATAGAATCTGAACACCTGACCGTGCTTTTACTAGATACCTCAACTTTTTGGAAGATTTTTGGACCCAAACAGATTTCAAAACTCTGCCTCGGTCCATACATGGCACGATACCGGAAGAGTCTGGTGCTTTTTCACATCTACTTTTTGTGTTACCATCCTCACACTCTGCTTATTTTGTTTTCTACCCAACTTTGTCTCTCTGTGCTCCTCCTTCACACTGGAGACGCTGCATGCACTGCATATTCGTTGTGAATGAGCTCGTTGTGTAAAAGAGATGAAATGAGAACGATACGGTGTGTGTGTGTGTGTGTGTGTGTGTGTGTGTGTGTGTGTGTGTGTGTGCGAGCGAGCCATTAGAATTCAGCCTGAACGTGCCTCCAGTCATCCGCCAACTCCGAAATCAATGAATACATGCGGAGAACAAGTGGACAGCCCACAATCCTCATGCAGAACCCAGTGCGCACAAGCGCGCACACACACACTCACACTGAGACATGCACACACGCGCGCGCGCACACAGACACACCCCTGGGCACGATCTATTTTGATCCATTATTAATTTCTTAAAATATGCGCGTAACACGAGCCGCTGCGCCAAGTGTTGCCAAATTGATATGAACCGCGCGCCGTCACGTCAGCGTCTTCATTCAAACTCCGCTCGAGCCGTTCGTGTGAGTCGGCGTTTAAAACGACAAAACTGGCAGGCTACGTCACGGGGAGGCGGTCGCCATGGTTACGCGCCAAACCGCAGTGCATGGTTGTACGGCTGGCCTGTCCCGACCGGTTTCGGAAGTCGGAATCGAATTTCCCCATAAGAAGTAATGTAAATGGGATTCATCCGTTGCCGACCCCCAAATGATTGTTTTAAAACGCCTATTTGTACTCAATCAATGATTAAAAGGATGGATAAAGCAAATGAATGTAATACAATCATAAAAATCAATATAAAGACATGAAATAAGTGAAATACAAAGTGAAACTTCATAGCCATTGAGACATTGAGGGAGTGTTTGAAATTTCACCTGCAGACTGATATAATATAATATAATATAATATAATATAATATAATATAATATAATATAATATAATATGCCTTTGATTGTGCCTTATTTTTTTGTCTTCTTTTGGATTTTATGGCAATTGGTGTACATTTTGGTGCTTTATCGCCACCGACTGTATTATATTACGTGCATCACGTTTGTAAGGTCGCGCCATTGAACTTTCTTAGGGTGCCCATTGGTGTCAAATATGACTCGTTGTGCTGATTGTTAGGTGCATCTTAGTTCATCATTTGTCGATTATTAATGATTCTATTTTCGTTTATTAAGTCAAGTTGGGTCCGGCTGCCGGGGGTACACAAAGGGACTGAACCGAATAGCCTGAACTGCAGAGCAGCGTTAACTTTGGCATCTAACAGGTGCATAAACACTGGCATCTGCAGAGATCGAGTTAGAGCGCCCACTCAGTGACACAGGTCTGGGGCACAGGTGACGTAGACCGCGAGTGGCCCCATCGCACTTTCATAAACAGTTCTACGTAGGAACATCTGCACCAAAAAAGTCAGGCACACACTTCTACACTAAAAGGTAATACACTCTAATTCAGAACCTTCCACAAAAAGTGCACTCAATTAGAAAAACGAGCTTCCATCTGGACCAGAGAAGAACCTTTACGACTCTTACACAGTCCTTTGAGGAAGCTAGAGCAGTTAGAGCTCCTAACCTTTCAAAGAACCCTTAAGGAACCTGTATGTTTCCCCCAAAAAGCTTCACTATGACCCCCGTATGAACATCTGTTTAGAAGCATAAGGGAAACCTGTACGACATTTACAACAAGCAGCCTAAATGTTTTTTTTTTGTGGCAGCTGGGGAAACCGTCAACAACTCAACACAGTACATTAGAGCAAAAAAGGCTCGGATGAAAAGAAAAAAAAACACCTTTATATCTTTTACAGAGTCCGTCAAGTATAAATAGTTCTACCTGGAGCCGTTAACCTTTCAGAGAACCCCCAAGGAATCTTTATTACCGGCTCCGTTCAGTTCAATGAGGTGCATGGCACTTACAGCGGCACACATTCAGTTTTTTCTCTTCGGATCTTTCCTAAAGCTTCTGCATGGAACCTCAGAATGGAAATGTTCCAACTAGGGACGGGAGATATGGCGGTTTTACATCGCAAATGATTAACCTCGTCTCAACAGCGAGATTGCGAAGGCAGTCGCGTTAAAAGTTACCTGTGCTGAAAACTGCCATGGCAACCCAACATGTTTTAGCAACCAAACATAGTTCACTCTTGTTTATCCTGATAGACTTAATGATTAAACCAATAGAGCAAAAGTGGGCAAGTCTTTAGGACACCTACTGTCCTTGTTGCCCTGGTGACTAAAATCCTACATTCATTTTTCTTTATTTTTATATCTTCTGTATTCTTAGTGCAACTAAATCTCCATGGATCATAAAATGGTTAGTAATAAGAGTCAACCAAAAGGAAAACTGGAACTGAATCCACTTTCAGACTGAGCAGTGAGTTCACCAATAGGGTAAGTGTTTTGCTTTTACATTTCACTTTCAACCCATTACTTTGTGTTAATTGAGCCAGCCAGTTATTTTAGACATTAGCAGTCCTGTCGCTTCTCTAGACTTACGAAGAGTAAAACAACAAAAAAATCAGAAAATGTTAAACCCCAAAATAGGCTTGTTCGGGTCATCTAAACACATCTAAAACTGTTTGGTGTGAAAGTACTGGGTTTGTTGGTAACGCTACCGTCACGCACCTAGTGCTTAGGGTGCAATAAATGCTCTGTGTGCATTTTTCACATTTAGCTGGCACCACCATCGCACACTTCAGATATCTTCCTGCCCTCTTGGGCACCTTTCCAAACATGCCCGCGTACACACCGCACAAAATAAGCTGAAGCCTGAATGGTTCTGGCAGCCTGGGGAAACCCTTAAAAAGATCCCAAAGATGATTTTTGATTTTCCCTTGAAATGTTCCTCTGGATGAATCCTAAACGCTTCTACTTTGAATCTTCAACAGAGCAAAATGAGACGGGTTTTTTTTGGTCCTACGAGGACCCCCAGACAACCTATCTTACATATTAGGATGAGACCTGGCTTTAGGCTTAAATCACCCCAAACATCTGTACGATGCCCGCAGCTACACACTCAATTTGGGGGAAAAAAAAAAAACGTGAGTAAAGTCAATTGCACACCAGCAAGGCGTCTCGTGTTTCCAGACCCCCCTCCCCTCCCCTGCCTCCCTCCATCCCTCCAGTAATGTTTGTAGCCCGTAATTTCATACTCAAATCAATACCGAATCAACTCGAATTTCACCACAATGACGATCGTGGTCATAAAAAACGTCTCGGACTGTTTGTTTTTTTATTTTTTCAAATCCCCCCGCTTGAAGGCTTTAATGAAATGATGGGATGATGAGATGATGCGCGGATGCTGTAAAAGCGTGGATGCTGACTTACGCACGCTTAAGGCCAACAAGCGACAAAATCCAAGACAGGATCCTCGTGGCTTTCGTAAATAAGGGGAAATGAATCCATAAAATCGATACGTTATATAAAAAAAGAAAAGACTGGAGCCGTTGGTCGGTCGGTGGCGTTTTGTAAACAACCGTCGGTCCTCTCCGGTGATTATATCCGCGCTGCACTTGACTACGCAGAAAAAAATATGGCACGGGCACAAAACCCTAAATGTCTAAAAAAACAAAACGCACGATCTACGCGATGCGCGTAACGCGTCTGCGTTTTACGCAGCTTTTTACGTAGATAGATGCACGAAGACGCGTCAGCCGCCGCAAACAAGCGGATGTGTCACCGGCCAGATTTGCATGGGCATGAATATTAATGCCGCGCTTCTCCTTCCTTAAGAAGCCTGAGCGGTTCGTTTGTAACGGCTTTTTCCTCCAGAAGAACAGGTACGCGCTCGGACGGTTTTTTGGGAGAGAGGGGAGGGGGCTCACCTCGTCTCCATCCTCGCGGTCTCCGTCCGTCCGTCCAGCGACGAGCAGCCGGTCCGGTTCAGTGTTTTAGTCGCGTCAGGAGGAGAAACCGCGCAGACGCGCCGAAACCCCCGAAGCCCTGCCGACGCTCACGAGCGCACACGCGCGCACACACGCGCACCCTCTCTCTGAAACACACACACACACACAACCTGTCTAAAAATTCGCGATGTCAAATCGGTTTATTTTTTATTAACTGAACTCACTCGCGCGCACATCGACCAAGGACGTGTCTAGACACCCCGTGATGTCAGACGGTCTATTTTTATTTCACTCACTCACTCACACACACACACACGCACGCACGCACGCACACACACACACACACACACACACACACACACACAGTACCCCGATTGAACTCTGTGTGTTTTGTGTCCCGCTATACTCGACCTGGCGCAGGTTTTACGCTCGACGTCCTTCCTGACGCAGCCCTCCCATTTCACCCGGGCTTGGCGCTCACATTTTGCCAGTTTAGAGAAACCAATTGACCTAAATCACGCTTCTGGTCTTCACCCCAAGGAACACCCTGAGGTTATCACAGAGACACTTACGACGTTTCAACGATACGCTAGTTCTCGCATTTCCTAGGCAGAATCCCAATTCAGTGATTAACATCGATCTTTAAAAAATAAATAAAAGGTGCAAACCGAAGTCAGAACCACAATAAAAGGACATAAACATCACCCCATTAAACACGTTAGCAAGTGTTAGCTGTTTATTAACCTCTCTTTCAGTCTGCAGGCTAATTAGCTAGTCAAACACAGCACTGTAGCTAAACCTACCACTCGGCTTCTCTCTCTCCAGCAGGTGTTTTAATCATATTAACGTCTGTGTAAGGTATACGCAGCTTTTCGTATCTTATTTTTAGCCGGAGCTCCCGCGACCTTGAAGATAGTATTGCGAATCTAACTTTAGCTAGCTAGCTTGTACGTGTTGCAGTTCCTCCTTACACAGGATCGATTTGAAACTTCTTGGTTCAACTCTTTTTTTTTCAGCAAACAAACTTTAAAAAAATCGGTTCGTAGACTTAGAAACTCGATACTTTGATTGACTGAACATAACAAGGTAACCTACAGTTTTCTACAAGTTTAGACACCCCCCGGATTAGTTTATGTCCTAAATGTAACACAACCCTCTGGTCCAGGGCGCTCTCACACCTGTGTTCTCCAGGGAGTCCCCACGACCCTGAAACAAGGTCCGTTTGGTGGTGGTTAGCCACTTTATTAGAGAAACACACCACAGAGCCTGTAGCTGTACAGTGAGACGAGGTTATATTTATCACGCGCACTTTATTTTAATCCTCCTATAACCCTTCCGTGGGGTCAGTTTCCGAACACATGGCTCTGTCGGCGTTGGTTTAAACCCACCGACCCGGTCATTGCCGTTCTGGAAATGATCCACTGCCAAAATCATTTCTACTATGCGATGAAACCACGGGATCAGTTACGCACAGAGTGAAGGAACCTCCCATACCAGTTATGAATGCATTAAAGACTGGAACTGTACACATCTTGTATCAACTCAAAGTAAATCAAACCAATTAATTGCTTTTTTAATTATTATTGTCATTATAATTGTAGCCTCCTCTAATTAAATATAATATGTTACGCATGACTTGTTTTTGTCTTTATTGTAATCTTTGGTCTTAAGTGCTTAAAAAATTTAGGTCACAAGTCTGATCTATTTGCAGACACAGAGGCCTGTAACGTGTACTTCGAAAGAAAATGATACAGGTGCCCAAATTGGATTCGTCACCATATAACCACTGCCATTACCGGCGCACGCGTAGCTAAACATAAATTGTGTACAGTGCACAGCACTGTAATTATTATAGGCTAGTCCATATTTAATAGGCTGTAACAGGGATTTTAGTAGCCCATTAGGCCACATAATGTGCATTCACAGAGACAGATACACATTAAGACACAGGGATGTGGGGAAACGGCGTGGATCAGGGTAAACTGGCGCCATCTGCTGCTGCGTTTGCTCAACTGCACCAGCAATCACGAAATTACTATACCGAAATTAAACGGTATATAGTATAATGTATAAAGTATGACGGGGCGTTTATAGATTACTTGTCGTACTGGGACGCGTACATAATTCAGAGGGGCACCACAGTACCAATGAGCTGGAGGGGCACATCTGGTCAAGTGATTTAATGATAAAGGGGGCATTACGCTGCCATGGATGAGAAATGAAGAACAAACTAACACTAAACGTAGTACACCATTACCCAGTCTGCAGCGTGGCTGACTTTCTTTTAAATATTTGAGGACTTCCATTAATACATGAGAAAAAACCATAAGAAACTGGCTCTGACCCAAAGCGACAGATTTGGAGAAAAATGCTGGGACATTATGGGAAATGTTGTCTCTGTAGTGAATCTGCGTGGCAAGTCCTAGAGTTCTGCTCAGCTATCCGGGATAAAATTTACTTTTCAGCCCTGTAAGTAGTATAAGTTGGTACTTTAAGTACTGTATATAAAACAGATACTGGTATGTTTTAATATATACCGATGCAGCGTGTAGTTTTTAGTGGTTCTGTAATTTGTTTACAGGACAAACTGGTGTAGTATTTACAATATACACATACTACTAAATGGCATGCATACTACTCATATTAATAATAGTATATACTATTCATAATTTCATACTCGCATACCTAACAGTGCATATACTACTTATTAAATAGTATACTATTCCAAATTTCATTTATTTTACACTACTAAACATTGTATGCTACCATACTTGATTATTTATACTCATCATACTAGTACATATTATATATAAATAGTCCATACTAGCATAAATAACGGTATATAGTATTCAAATTAGCTTACTTTTATGCTAAATTGGGTATACTCGCATATACTATCCACTATCTTGCTGTCACTAGCGAACTAGCTAGTGTATACTATTGAAAACTGAGCATACTAAGTAGTACGTACTCATCAGAATTGTAGTACATAGTAGCATACTGAATTGTGTACATACTACGCACACTAGGATATAATATCTTGCTCATACTGTAATATGAGCAAGATATTGTATGTATATGTATTGCAAACTACACCCTAAAATGTATCTACTGCTCACACTATCATACTATATAGTATGTATACTACTAATACTACTATTAAAAAGAGTATATACAGTTAAAATGTTCATCCTACTGTTACTACTTGCTTCGTATGTACGACCCAAAATGTCATGTTTCCATACAATAAATGTATAAACCTCTCAAACTAGCATGCAAAACAATTGATGGCACTGTGGTGGCAAAGGTCCAGGGCTCAAATCCCACCTATATGTGCCAAGCTGCTACCGTTGGGCTCTTGAGCTAGGTCCTTAACCCACAATTGGTTCTATTGTAAGATTGTATCAGTTGTAAAACCGATTAAGGTCTTCTGCTAAATGACAATAATATTATGTACACTGTAACACTTATATATTGGTGCAGTATGTATATAGTATACATTATACAAGTGTAGTATAAAGTATATAATGGTGAAGTATATATATGTATGAAAATATAGACTCAGGGTTCAAATCCCACCTCTGCCAAGCTGCTACTGATGGATCCTTGAGCAAGACCTTTAACCCACAACTGCTTGAGTTGTCACTCTGGATAAGGGTATCTGCTAAATGTCGTGAATGAAAATATACTGTGGTATGTAGTATGCGTGTACAGTGTAGAAGTTTTGAATATATATACAGTATGTAGTATGAATGTATGCCCGTGCATTGTATCCTATATGCTTACTGTGAGTAGCACACAGCGTTACATATAATGTACTGCCATATAATTAACCTACACTGGCACAGTATACGGAGTGCACACTAGTGAAGCGAGCAGTACACGAGTATGCCAAATCTCCACGGAACGGAACGAGGTCTGGCCACTCCCACGTCTTCCTGAAATCGCTACTTCCTTTTCGCCCCGCGACTCGACTCGACTCACCTGAGCGTTCGTTGTTTAAAAAAAACAAACAACAGGAGAAACGTATTATTTCATTCTAGAGCAACATGACGTCACTCCGCACGGCTCGGACTGCGTGTAAAGTTCATTTGGACGAACTCCGGGTCCGGCTGTTTGAGCGCGCACCACTTATCGCCGGCGTGCCGATCAAAGTGCAGTGAGGGCGCTCGAGGAGCAGAAATGCGGGAAGTCGATCAGTAGCGGTATCCCGACCTGCAGCGATGAGATGAGCGAGAAAGCGGCGAATCCGAACGGAACGGGTAAATATGAACGCACGCGCTTTATGCCTCACGGCGTCTCTCTTTGTGTCTCTGTGAGCTATACATTGTGTACAGTGTTTTGTTATTGTAACACAACTTGGGAATAACAAACTGACCATGACCAATGGCGGTACAAGACCATTTAAAGTTGGGGACCAGTGGCTATGTTAGAGGGGCCAGTTACTTTCGACCTGACTGTGTATCGTTGCTGTGTTTGCATGAGTGAGGCAACTCTCTAATCATTTGGCGAGGCCAAGCTTTGTCACGGCGGCACTGGCCGAAGAGGTCCACCACTGACTATGACCTGTAGCAAGAAGGTAGATGTCTAAAGATGCGTCTACATGACTACTCTTCTGAAAACGTACCGCCACCCAAGTGACATTAAAACTTTGGTCCCTGGCCACTGGACGTGGTAACTGGACCGAAATGGCAGGTGAAGGATGAGGTAACTCATAAATGCTATGATTGGTCTGGGGCTTGCACTAGATGTTGTGGTGCAAGATAGACTTCAAGCTATTACTCCAGTGTTAATGCAAGCTGTTTGGAGCCATCGCTCGAAGGCTGCTATCTGGATTATTACCCAATATCATGCTGCAGTTCAGTAAGTCAGATTGCAGCCATCGTGCTGGCAGAAACGATAAGGAGTGAGAGCAGAGGTCACAAAGACCGATCGAACAAATTAAAGGACCAGGGATCTTTATCAAGAAAGAAAATCTTCACAAATACGTATTTTCTTAACTTCATTCTTAGGAAAATGACAAATAATTGTTATTCTTCAAATAACCTTAAGAATATTTTCTTAACACTTTTCTCAAGAACAGTTCTAAGAACAAGTAAGATTCTAAAACGTGTTTCTTAACTTCATTCTTAAGAGAAAAATCATGAAAAATTGTTCTTCAAATAACTTATTAAAAAAGAATCTTTATGCAGCATGCATTCATATAGTGATACACAAACAACAAATCAATATAAATGACTATCAATGACTTAATATGGAGTAGGACCAAGCTTTAGCTCAAAATCCATCCTGGCCTGCTTTTCAAGGGATGATGGGCCATTCTGCAAGATGTTCCAGTCCTTCAAATGCTGGACCCTTTTTCTATTGAACCATCATGTAGCATGACAGATCCAAATAGGCTCATCCATACTTGCTCAGTCCCAGTACAATTTGTCTCTCGCAGTTTCTGAGATGGAGGAGCATGGAAAGAAATCACGATGGAAACTGTTAATTGAGGACCTGGCCGTCCTGCACCTGGTCACGACCTTCTTGTTTATGGGTAAGACGTACAAAAGTTTGTGGACACCCCTTCTAATTATTGCGCTCCGCTCTTTCAGCAACGTTCACTTGTAACACGTTCATAACATAAAGCGTACATTTCTGGATTCTGCATAGAGTGAGAATCCATTTTCTGCCCTGCTGTCCTTAAAGTCCGCAGAGAATTGGTTTTCCATCTTCGATTAAGAACTTGCGCAGAACCTTGACCTCAAACTTTTGACTATATAGCATAATCTAGTGCATACAAACACAACTGCACAAGTAATATGACAACTCTAGGCTGTCTTTTAGGATTTCTTCTTTGATTTAACCTTATCATTTTCCCTTTAGGGGAATCCCATGTTCGTTCTGAGGTCCATGCCAATACTTTATTAGATCAAAGGAGAAAGTTCACTGGTTAAAGCATTAACATTTACATAACCAGTCCAAACTCTGCATTCACTGGTACTAATTAATGTTATGTGGTGTTTGAAATGGCACCTTTATATATGAAACGATTTCATGCATTAATGCTACACAGTAATTATCACTCCGTGTACACCTTTAATAATTAACATTATATTATGAAGACCTAATCTAATGTTTATTCATCCTGTCTGCGTGCAGGCATCTCATCTCTGATTTTGATGGTTTACTTGATGTTCACTTCCCTTTGGCCGATATCCGTTCTCAACTTCACTTGGCTGTTGTATGATTGGCACACGCCTGAGAGAGGTAAACTTTCTCGTCGAGCTCGTTCTTGCACATAGTAGAAATTTTACCCAAACTTCCCTGATGCAAGACATGCAATCGTAGTCCTGCTTTGCCCTTTGTTATGCATTTCGAAACAGTCAGCCTTTATGGAAGTTCGGTTTGTATGAAATTCAAGGCTCGGACACTCGGGTGAAGAGATCGGGTGATCACCACTTGTTGCCGAGCTGGCACCCTGGAAAACCCAGGACAGCATTTCAGATTGCTTGGGAGCTTTTGACAAAGAGCTCCAAGTAAGGTCAGGGACACTGAGTCTGAATGGACTTGCAGAAGCCTCTCAGGATGGCAACCCCGGGACGTGATGGTGAACACTGGCAATGAGAGGCACTGCCCAATTGAATTAGGTTCCTAAGCACCGCTTAGTCGCCATGGCAGGGTGAGGAGTTTGGCAATTCAGCTGAGATCTGGATTGTAAGGAACCAGATGAGGTGGTTTGGACACCTAATCTTTGAGATCCACTGGTGGGCTTCCACCAGAAGACCAAGAACCCACTGGAGGGATTATCTCTCTGTGGCTGGGCATAGAGAAGTCTAGACTCAGTCTCAAAGTCCTCTGCAAATCCGAAAGCCTATCTACTGATCAGGCAGAAAGATAATTACCCGTAGTTTTGCTCCAATTACGCATTTCTACCTGAGAAACCTAAAGGAAGCCTGTAGTGTTGCACGAGATGGTGGAGGTAAAATGTGCTTTAGGATTTTCAGTTGCATCTTAATAACCAATGGTTTGTTACATTTATGACTGATTTTGACACATTCTTGCCCTGTTTCACAAGGTAGTAGAAGAACCAACATTGTGAGAAGCTGGAGGATCTGGAAACACTTCAAGGATTACTTCCCAGTAAAGGTAGAATTTCGACTTAAAATGAGTCCAGGCTTGCAATCCAGCATTCGATTGAAATGATGCTCGTCATGATCTTGTAGTCACCTCCATCTTACATTATATTTACAAATACATTTTAAATATATGTTTTGGTTTTGTCACGTGTTACTGCTACCAGTGTGTGCCCCCTAGAGTCTAGCACTCGGACTCGGAAATCTCCTGGCAAGGCGGGACTTCGGTATTGGGACATCAACATCAGTTCATTAGGACCGATTGTAAGGCTTCCTACACCATATCTTCTCACCAATTCAAACAAATCTCTCTCTGTCTCAGTTAGTGAAGACCGCTGACCTAAACCCCAAGAGGAACTACATTTTCGGTTGCCACCCGCATGGCATCATGTGCATGGGTGCTTTCTCCTGCTTCACTACAGAGGCCTGCGGGTTCGCTCAGGAGTTCCCAGGACTGCGCTCTTCACTGGCCATGCTGGCGGGAGTCTTCCGCTTGCCGCTCTTCAGAGAGTACGCCATGTACGCAGGTCAGTGCGGCGTACCGATGGAGGTCCGAATACAACACAATGAGGTTTTCTAGTTTACATTTCTAGCAGCTATACTGAGATATGCAAAACCCGAAAGCATGTTAATGGTGTTCCTGATCAAATCTAAACTTAAGTCCCCATATGGTTCAGGATCCGACCTTCGATACCACCACATTCCAATAACTAATATATATGGACTTGTGAGAATATTTACCGGTTCTGTAAAAATGTTAAATTGTGGAAAGGTCTGCTACATAAACCTCAGCCAAGCAGTGTTATTTTTGTAGTACTATCATTTGAGCTTAAAGCACCAAAATAATTTCACACAGTCATAATAAGTAAGAATATACAACCCCTTTCACACAACTACAGTCGTATGAAAAAGTTTGGGCACCCCTGATAATTTTCATGATTTTTCTTTATAAATCATTGGTTGTCCAGCTCAGCAATTTCAGGTAAATATATCATATAGCAGATGAACACCATGATATTTAGAAGTGAAAATTAAGTCTATAAGGTTTTACAGAAAGTGTGCAGTAATTATTCAAACAAAATTAGGCAGGTGCATAAATTTGGGCACCCTTGTCATTTGAATACCTTTAGCACTAATTATTGGAACACAAAATATGTTTTGTAAGCTCACTGACCCTTGATCTACATACACAAGTGAGTCCAACTATGATAAAGGGTTAAGGTGGCCAATTGGAAGTTTTTCTCCTCTTTGCATCTTCTCTGAAGAGTGGCAATATGGGAGCCTCAAAACAACTCTCAAATGGCCTGAAAACAAAGGTTGTTCAACATCATGGTTCAGGGAAAGGGAAAAGCTCTCTCAGAGATTTCAGCTGTCAGTTTCCACTGTGAGGAACATAGTGAGGCAATGGAAGACCACAGGCACAGTTCTAGTTAGGAAACTCCCGAAGTGGCAGACCAGGACAAATCTCAGATAGGCAGAGGCGAAGGATGGTGAGAACAGTCATAGTCAAGCCACAGACCACCTCAAAGACCTACAACCTCATCTTGCTGCAGATGGTGTCACTGTTCATTGTTCAACTATACAGCGCACTTTGCACAAGGAGAGGCTGTATGGGAGAGTAATGCAGAAGAAAGCCTTTTCTGCAGACACGCCACAAACAGAGTCACTTGAGGGTGCTACAAGCATATTTGGTCAAGCCAGCTTCATTTTGGAATAAAGTGCTGTGTTACTGATGAAACTAAAATTGAGTTATTTGGACATAACAAGGAGCAGAAAAAAGAACACAGTAAAATTTGGTGGCGGTTCCATCATGCTGTGGGACTGTGTGGCCAGTGAGGGTACTAGGAATCTTGTTTAAAGTGGAGGGGTCGCATGGATTCCAGGTTAATATCTCCAGATTCTTGAGAACAATGTTCAAGGAATCAGTGACAAAGTTGCACCGAGGCCAAACGACCCCAAAACCCTGCTCAAAATCTACTAAAGCATTCATGCAGAGGAACCAGTACAACGTTCTGGAATGGCCATCTCAGTCCCCAGACATGAATATTACTGAAATGTGGGCTGTCCATGCTCGGAAACCATCAAACCGGACTGAACTGGAGATGTTTCTAAAGAAGAATGGTTCAAAGCACCTTCAACCAGAATCCAGACTGGAAGCTGTAGGAAGCGTTTAGCGGCTGTTATTTCTACAAAAGGAGGATCTACTAAATATTGATGTCATTTTTCTGTTGGGGTGCCACACACACATATACACACTTTTTTTTTATTTAGCACATTCAAGTTGTGTTTCAACACACTGCAAAAACCACGGATTTTAGTATAGATGAACTTTTGAGATTTGTCTCCCTCTAGCGGACTAGTGATGCATTGCCTTCATTAATGTCTCATTGAGCCTCCTATTGTGTTATCAATTTTTTAAAACGCATCACACTACTGACCAGAAGGTCCAGGGTTCAAGTCCTGATTCTTTAACCCACAAGTGATTGGACTGTACTTTTTGAGATGTGTTTTGTGTCCAGGTTGTTCTGGATAAACTGCAGTCCGTTCTCAAAAATTTCAGGCTGTTTCTTCTGCGTGTCTCAGGCCTCATACCAGTGAACAAGAAGAGCCTGGAGCACATGTTAAACCGAGCCGGCGTGGGTAATGCAGTGGTCATTATCATCGGGGGAGCCGAGGAGTCGCTGGCGTCTTCTCCCGGGATCAACACACTGGTTATGAGACAGAGGAAAGGCTTTGTTCGGCTGGCTCTAGAAAACGGGTGAGCCATGTTAATACGCCCAGCTTTGGTTGTTTTTTTTTTTTTTTTTAAAGCAGATCTTGTTAACTTCAACAACATCATCCGTCCTCAGGGCCGACCTGGTTCCGGTGTACTCGTTTGGGGAGAATGAGCTGTTCTCGCAGGTGCTGCTGTCTGAGGGCAGCGTGGGACGGAAACTCCAAGCTCTCTTCAAAAAGGTAATGGGGTTCGCACCGTGCCTCTTCTATGGAGGGCGCTGGTTGCTCCTGCCCTATCGGAGTCCCGTCAACACTGTCGGTGAGTGTTTTTTCTCTCTCTATGGGTGGCAAGTTTTAATACCTTTGGCCATGCAGTGTAGACGTTTAACAAACAGATGTTCTCTGCCTCTATTCTAGTGGGCAGTCCCATCTCCATCCCTCACGTACGGCATCCGTCTCAAGAGCAGGTGGATCATTATCACCAGCTCTACATGGAGTCCCTTTCTAAACTCTTCCACGCGCACAAAACCAGCTACGGACTGGCCGACACACACCAGCTGCGCATCATCTAAACTCCGTGTTCGGATTTTGAATTCGAATAGATAAACCAAAGACCCGTGGCTTGTGCCTTAAGCAATACCTACCTACTGTTGACGAGGACCAAGCTGGAATCAAAACAGGTTAATTAGAAAACGTTTAATTCAACGCTGTTCGAAGGTTTGCTGCGAGAAGAAACTAGTTCGTTTGTTCACTGAGCCGATTTTAGCCTGTTGCGCACAGTTTGCCTTAATTAAGTGATTTATGTCGTGATATTTATGACTGAAAATTAGGCAACCCAAAAGTATTTATTTTGAACGAGTGACTAGTAATATTTGCTACATTAGCACTTAAGCAGCAGACCTCATACATCGTGTTAATTCAATACCTTTGCAGAACGATTAAATGCGCCTCAGGGATTATGATTTTTTTTTTCCTCATAATCCCCATTATTATCACTTTATACATGTACAGTACTGTGCAAAAATCTTAGGCCACCATTAGATTCGTCGTTTTAGTGAAGCAGTAATGACCATATATAACAATGTCACTTATTGGACCCAAAAACTTGGGCAAAACCTGGTGCTCATAATTCTCTTTTCCACCGATCTTCATTCCAAATTTGTGATCTTTAGCACATCTTAGCCTTTTCACCCTGATCCCCTTCCGAAAAAGTGGTGTCTTGGCTGCTACCCAATTCTTCAGACCGTAGAAGGTTCAACAAATGCTGCTCCTCAAATGTTTTTCAGGTTTTTTTTTTAATATAACTCCTGTATTTTTTGGTTGTATTCTAAAAAAGAGAATAAGAAACAATAATATACAGTCGTTATACTTTTAGACTTTTGCACAGCACAGTACTGTATGGAAAAGGTTTTAATGAAATATGTGCAGGTGTTGATTTAAAGGACAGCTGTGAAGTACAAGGGTCCAAGTAATGAATGTAATACATTTGCAGTATTGTTTTAAAAAAAATGCTTATTTTGTTGTTTTTTATCCTATTTTTTTTTTAAACCCATCATGTTCATTGATACTGAAAAATCATGGGAGAACGCCGATGTTTAATTTCCATTTGAACATTGTTTTTAAATACTTGTAATCATTTTCAACAGTGGTGGACAGTAATGAAGTAAATGTAAATCATAACTATACTTAGGATTTCGTACATCTTTGCTTTACTGAAGTGTTTCCATTTTGTATGACAAATATCTCATCTTAGAAGCAAGCCCACCAAGCAGGGAATACGTTTTGAACTTGATTTGGTCTGCTGGACTAATTAATGACATTCTGTTAAAAGATTTGTTTAACAAGAGTGACACTGGAATTTTAGAGTATTTTCACCTAAAATTAGTTGATTAAGCAAAGAGTCCTGTTACAAAAACAATAACAGGACATTAGAGCCATAATAAATAATGCTCGTTTTTACTTTCAATACTTCAGTACATCTGAAGGCAAATACTTTAGTACTATTACTCAAGTGGAGGTCTAGAGCAGGGGTGTCCAAAGTCCGGCACTAGGGCCAAATGCGGCCCGCAGACAGATTTCAATTGACCCGCGGCTTCACTCTTAGCTGCAATTTTTCCTTTCACCTGACGGTGGCGGCAGAACGTAAACCATGTTAAACGACAACCAAATTCACGTTTGTAATTAGTTGGTTAATGTGACTTGAGAAATATAGGACGTGCTTTGTCATAGCAACTGAGTAATAAAATATAACCTACTTTGTTAGATACTTGACAAGTTTTAAAGAAAATGTCCAGCCTAAATAATCTGCAGTAAACCGTGGTATTTTTTCACTCTTGATATCCTGCTGCAGTTATTGCGAATTCAGCAGTTAAATAAATGTTAATTGTTCTGTACGTTTTTTTTTTGTTTTTTTTTTTTTCATAATTGGAATACAAGGTTTTGAATCATCTATGAATATATTTTTGGAAAGACAGACCGGCATTTATGGGTATTTTGATATCATCCAATCTGGCCAGCTTTGAAAAAAGTTTGAACATGCCTGGTCTACAGGGAGGACCTCTACTCTTACTAGAGTAATATTTTACTTTACTTGGTACATGGTTTGCGTACTTCCACCACTGTTTACAAAAGTTGCGTATTGATCATGGCATGACGGCGAGTTTGTTCTCACTGTGAAAGATGTCAAAAAAAAGGATACAGTGGTAACTCTTGATATCTGGGGATAAAACAGGACGGACAGTCCCGACTGTTTTCAATATGTACACTTGTTTTTTTGTTTGACTACTAAATGAAAATGCTGTAATGCAAACACAGTATGCGAATAAATCATTTTATTAACCCCTGTATACGCTGGATGGTTTTTTTCCTGCTAGAGCAGTGGCTGCCCAAGTGTTTCTGCAGCGCCCCCTACCGACTCTCACACATATACACACCTCAAATATTCCCATCACAGCTTAACACTGCGTATTCCTCTACTCGTAACGACTCCAGGATGCTGCCGAGAAAACCTCCAAATATTAATACACAATGTGCTGTATGTGGCAGTTAAACTAGGTCATGTGATCCGCGATGCAAGCTCAGTCCACATCTGGGTGATTAGACAGCGGCAATGTTCAGAGCTGCACCGGTGAAACAGCTGCACGTCCCTCTAACGCAGTGTCTACACAGTCAGTGGTCAGTCCATCGTGATCCGTCTGCAACTCGAGACCCCAAGCCGAGTCGGACCTCGGTTTCTCCACAGGGAAGAAGAGAAAAGTGAAAGCATCCCTCTTTTCATTTCGCCCCGCAGGTTAAACTACAAACCCGGTCCATCGGCTGCGCAGTCCAGTGTCGAGTTTGTGCCGTAGCCCAAACAGTGTGAAGGATTAGACCGTCCATTTTAAACACCTGGAAAAGATTTAAGAGAATGAGTACAGTCTACCTGTACACCCGTGTTTGGTCTTGACGCCGACGCTGCACCAAAAGCTGAACGCTAATGTGTTTGAGGCCATCAGTCGCTTCTCCAGTTCTGCACCCACAACCTTAAGTACGCAACAACACACCTCAAGCTTTCTGCAGCTCCAAAGTGATTCGGGGCACGGTACGACTGAGCCGGTACAGGGCGTCCATAAATCCGGCATCACATTGTACACCACATAATAACATTGTAATGCTGTCACCTGCAGTGTTTCAACTTTGGTACTGAAACCAGTTCTTATTTTGCTAGAACTAAAAGCCCTGCTATTGAAACCGAAACCTTTGACACACGAACCAAATTATTTGGCACTGAAACCAGAACTAAAGGCATTGGTACTAAACCGGAACCTTTTACGCTAGAACCAAACGTTTAGGTACTAAAACCAGAATATTGTAACTAAAACAAAAACCACTGGTATGAAACCAAAATGTTTGCAACTAGAATTAGTTTTCAGCTTTGGTACAGAAATTAGAATCTTAGAAATTAGAACCTATATCACAAGAACTAAAAGTTTGGTATTGATACTAGAACCTTTGACCCCAAAAACAAGTGCTATGGTACTAAAACCTGATTCTTTGACCGCAGAATTAAAAACTTTAGCACTGAAACCAGAACCTTTGCTGCAAGAAACAAGTGATTTGGTACTAAAACCAGAATCTCTGACACTAGAAATAAAATCTTTAGTACTGAAACCAAAATATTTGTCACTAGAATTAAAATCGTAGGCACTGAAACCAAAACCTTTAACACAAGAACTAAAAGCTTTGGTGCTGAAACTAGAACCTTTGTCACTATAATTAAAATCTAAGGGATGAAAAGCCTTGATACTCAAATCAGGAACTCTGATGTGAGAACCGAGTGCTCTGGTACTAAAACCTTATTCTTTGACACTAGAATTAAAAGCTTTGGCACTGAAAGCAGGACCTTTGTTGCGAGAATCAAGTGCATTGGTGCTCATACCAGAAATAAAATCTTTAGTACTGAAACCAAAACATTTGCCACTAGAATAAAATTTTTCTTAGGTAATGAAACCAGAATCTTTGACACAAGAATTAAAAGCTTTGGTACTCAAATTAAAACTCTTTGACACTAAAATCTAATTATTTTGTAAAAGCTTTGATGACTACAACTAATATCCTTACTTTTAGATTTTACTTACGTTCAGGTACTTAAATCAGAATGCTAGGACCAACTGCTTTGACAAGAGTCTTTGACAAGAGACCATAAAGCTTAAGTACTGAAAGCTTTGATACTGAAACCAGAACCTTAGTCACTAGAGCTAAACCTTCAGCACTGAAATCAAAACATCTGCCACTAGAATTAATAGCTTTAGTGAAAGCCGTGGTACAGAAACTATAATTTTTTCTCTAGAACCAAAAGCTTTAGTACTGAATCCAGAACCTTTGTTGACAGAACCACGTGCTTTGGTAGTAAAATAGGAATCTTTTACAAAAGAATTAAAAGCTTTGGTACTGAAACTAGAACCTTTGTCATTAAAAAAAACTTATGTGGTACTAAAAATTTTGGTACTAAAACCAGAACTTTTATTACTGGAACTAATAGAATTTGTACTGAAAACAGAACCTATGATGCTAGAACCAAGTTCTTTGGAACTGAAACCAGAATCTTTTACAGTAGAACTAAAAGCTTTGGTACTGAAACCAGAACCTTTGACACTAGAACAACCTTCTCTGGTACTAAAAGGTGTGGTACTAAAATCAAAACATTCATCACCAGAACTAATATAATTCGTACCGAAACCTGTATGATGCTAGAAACAGTTGCATTGGTACTGAAACCAAAATGTTTGCCACTAGAATTAAAAGATTTATTAAAAGCTGTGGTAGTGAAACCATAATTTTATTTTCTAGAACTAAAAGCTTTAGTACTGCAACCAGAACCTTTGTTGCGAGAACCAAGTGCTTTGGTACTAATCCCAGAATCCTTGAGACTAGAGGAAAAAGCTTTGCTACTGAAACCAGAACCTTTGTCTCTAGAACCAACATCTTTGGTACTCAAAGTTGTTAGTTCGTTTAATTCACTGGAATTAAATGATTTTGTACTTAAATCAGAACCTACGATGCTAGAACCAAGTGCTTTGGTACTGAAACCAAAATCTTTGTCACTAGAACAAACTTCTTTGGTACTAAAAATTGTGGTACTAAAACCAGAACTTTTATCACTGGAACTAATATAATTCGTACTGAAACCTGTATGATGCTAGAACCAGTTGCATTGGTACTGAAACCAAAATGTTTGCCACTAGAATTAAAAGCTTTAGTAAAAGCTGTGGTACTGAAACCATTAATTTTTTTCTAGAACTAAAAGCTTTAGTACTGAAACCAGAACCTTTGTCACTAAAACCAAATTCTTTGGTACAGAAAGCTTTGATACTGAAACCAAAACCATTGTCACAAGAACTTCTTTAGTACTTAGAAATCTTTAGCACAACCAAGTGCTTTGGTACTAAATCCAGAATCTCTGATGCTAAAACTAAAAGCTGTGGTAAGGAAACCAGACCCTTTGGCTGGATCCGCAATCGCCCCCTAATGGCTATTACATAACGCACTGTATAGAATTTCAGACGCTCCCTTATCCTCACTGCCGACAGATAATGCAACGTGAAGTGAGATATGTCAGAATTGGTAGGTTCTCCGGTGCGTTACCTGGTCTCGTGATGCGTTGCTAAGCAGCGTACGCAGCAGTAGCGGGCGCCGCAGGACACGCAGGTGTAGTTGGACGGGAAGCCACACACGGCGCAGAAATGGCGCTGAGGAAGCTTCGAGGGTTGGGCGCACGCCGTCAGGTAGTTCGGACCCTCGCTCACGCTCAGGTCCTTCAGCGGACAAAAGAAAAATATTTAAAAACACAAATGGTTGAGCAAAAAAGTCCAAAAACAAACAAACAAAAAAAGGACCTCACCTCCTCCTCCAGCAGGGCCTGGAAGTTTTTCCGGAAGCGCTGCTTAAAATGATCGCCCCTCGTCTTTTTCCGACGCTTCCCTTCAGAGACGCAAACGATTATTCACAGAAGGTAATTACCAAAAATCACATAAAAACACACACATAAACACACACACACACACACACACACACACACACACAGGTACCTGGCTCCTCATTCTCGTCGAACTGGGGCAGGCGGTTGAGGGTCTGCGGGATGCTGGAGTGAGGGTCGTCCTGGAAATTGTCTTTCTCGAGCGCCTCAAGCTGCCGGGTCAGCCGCCGCTGCCGGGTTGCCAGATCCAGCACACGCCGCTGGTTTGGGTCCTGTGAGCGCACTGGAGTGGGGCGAAAGAAAAGCATTACTTAGGACCTTGAAGTACCCTGGACTCAGAGTAATTACATCTAGGACAACAAAATAAACAAATAATCCACGGTAACAGTGTTCCATACAGAGTTTTATATAAATTATTTTACTTTTTTTAAACAAACAAACATCACAGTGTCCCACACAGTTACCTTTATTACTGAAAAGTTGTTTTAATTATGTCAGGACCAAAAACATGAAAATAACCTAAGATCACAGTGTTCCATACATATGCCTTGATTACGGAGTTTTAAATGAATTATTTTCAAGTTAAAAACACACACACACACACACACACACACACACACAAAAAGTTCAAATCAATGTGTTCCATACAGATTAATTTATTTCTGAATTCCGTATGAATTATTTTCAGCAAAAAAAAACAAAAAACAAAACAAAACCCAAATATCCTGATAACACGGCACTCCATACAGACTTTAGTACTGAGTTTTATATGAATTATTTCCAGTTTAAAAGAAATCTCCTAAAGTCACAGTGTTCCATACAGATGACTTTAGAACTGTGTTTCATTGTAATTATTTTCAGTCAAAAAAAGTCACCTAAGGTCACAATGTTCCATACAGATGAATTTACTACTGAGCTTTATATTAATTATTTTCCATTAAAAACCCAAACAAATCACCTAAGGTCACAGTGTTCCATACAGATTACTTTAGTACCGAGTTTTATAATAATCATCTTCAACTGAAAGTGTTCCATACAGATGACTGTATTACTAACTTTTATATGAATTATTTTCAGTTTTTTTTTTTTTTAAACACCTAACGCAAGGAACACATGAATTTATGACTGACTTTTACGTTAACTATTTTCGGTTTTTAAAAATCACATAATATCACAGTGTACCATTCAGATAACTTTTTGTTACTGAGTTTTAAATAAATTA
Organism: Ancistrus triradiatus; assembly: GCA_025084515.1. Taxonomy (NCBI): domain Eukaryota; kingdom Metazoa; phylum Chordata; class Actinopteri; order Siluriformes; family Loricariidae; genus Ancistrus; species Ancistrus triradiatus. The sequence continues at coordinate 33,355 of JAJAGP010000637.1, read as the reverse complement.
TTTTTAGTTCTATAACAAAAACAGTTTATAGACACGGTGTTCCATACAGCTAACTTTAGTACTGACATGTTGTATTAATTATTCCAGGTTCAATTAAATAAACAAATGTTCCTTACGTTTGACTGCATTAATGAAGTTAGTATTGCTTAATAAAACTATTAATACTCAAGAAAATAAAACAAACAAATGCCGTAATATCGCGGCGTTCCGTACAGTTGAATTCACTAGTGAATGTGACGTAAACTGTACGGAACACTGTGAATACACCTAGCGTAAACACACTGGTCCCAACGGCTAACGTTACCGCCAACGTTTATTAACAATGTTTATTAAATATTGTTTATTTAATAATCCTTCGCAACTGGTTAGCAATTCACGTTGCACTAAAAATTAAACTGATGTTATTTATAATATGTCTAATGCTTTAATTAAATAAACAGCTACATAAAACGTTTTTAAAAAGTACCTGCTATTTTCTTCTCCGCCATCTTAGAGTCCGCTACGGCAGCCGTCGCAGGACAAACGAGATTTGTACGAATCATTTGGACTATATCCGCTGAAATGATGTGACGCGATGTGAGTTCTTATAAATCTAATTTGCGATCTCGCATGACTTTATGAGTCCACACTGTGTAGAGGAAATAATGGAACAATTCTGGATTTTTAAAAAATGTATAAAATGTTCTGAGTGAGTTACAGAAATGCAGTGAGAATGCTACAGTTAACTGTAAGGTGGTCTAGAAAGTGCACGAAACATTGAATTTCTAAGCATTTGCAAAAAACTGCCAAAACAATTTGGATTAAAAACATTTCAATCATTCCAAAACGCCTACTTGTCAAGAACTATACATGGCTATACAACTCAGCAAGAAAGCACTTCTTACAACACTGATGTCCCCAGCCTTGTAATGTGTGAACCAACCTCAGACAAGGCAAAGGTGCCAATCCATTGCTGGGCACACAAATTGCTGTTATTGTTGTTACTATTATTTTATCGTGCAAATTCAAAATAGAGTCACCTGGTACAAAACCCTCAGTCCCAGCACAGATTGAGCCAGAAAATGAAAAGAACTAGTTAAATAGGTTCAGGATTTCCCCAAAGAAGAAGAAAGAATCCAAAGGTCTTGAAAACCAATAAACACGGAGTATTACTGCATCAAAACACCAGTTACAATCTGTATGAATGCATAAGTGACGATGGGATGTCAACAGTATTATCGGAAAAGCGAAACATCGCTCAAACTCTTCTGTCTGGCATTCAGATGTAAAAATGGAAGAAAATGGTGTTAAAACAGAAAGTTGAGTTTCTGGATGGAACAAAACGAACCACAGGAAATGCCATGCAGACACGTTGAAGCAGCAGCCGCAGCAGATGCACACGGGAAGCACGGCAGAGGTAAGAAGAAAGATGACTAAAACGCACATCGAACACGAAACAGAAAAAAAATGTTGTTGTAACTAGTAAATAGTAAATAGTGACAGACTGGTGTTATAGCAAAATATCATGTTTGTTTCTCTCTCTGTATGTTTTAGTGATTTGAACAGAGATGAGTACAAGCAATGGTAAGTTAAACGTCTATAAAACATTCAAATATCATCAAGAGTACATGTGTATTTATTTTCTTGCATCAGTGGCATCTTTTAACTTGAATTTAGTGAGGATTTGAGGTGCTTTCGGTTCTTTGTGAACAGTTTAACATTGTGTAACAGTTTCATTTGGTTCATCAGTGTCTATGCCAGCCTTCCGACACGCTTCCTGTTATCTCTCAAGTTACATTACATTACATTACATTGTTTATGTTAACCAAGATTCATAAGGTCCATGATCATTACAGCTTTATTAAGTTAAAATCTGAATTTACCCTATTAATGAGTCATCTTGAAAATTTACCACTGCAGTTAGTAACCATATTTATTTACAAAGAGATAGGTTATCCATATTCTCCAGCATTATCAATGCCTTTTCTATCACAGATGAGTTTAAACTCAGCTCGAACCAGGAGAAACGGGTTCAACTTGGCTCTGATGTCACTCTCCCATGTCACCTCCCTCCGGACAACTGTGCTGTTGATATGGAGATCCGCTGGTTTAAGGGCACGGACTGTGTTTGCCTCTATAAGAACAGACGGGTCACAGAAGGAAGAGGCTACAAGGGCAGAGTGAGTCTGCCCGATCAGGAGCTGGAGAGAGGAAACGTCTCCTTACAGCTGAGAGAGAGCCGTGAGTCGGATATTGGGCATTACCTGTGTTACGTGACTGATGGAGACAGAAAGGACGAGCTTACAGTGAGAGTGTGGTGGCGTAAGTATCCGAAAACTCTGCAACAGATAACTGTAAATGTTTTTTAAACACACTTGCGTTGATTCATCTTGACGACCAGCTCCATGGCATGTAAGAACCAGCTGCTGGAGAAGGGCCTGGGTTCAAATCCAGGATGGGACTTGCAATGTGAAGGTCATTTGATGCCCTGTCCAGGTGGTACCTTTGCCTGCACCCATTGTAATCCAGCTTGGGCTTTTCAAACCCTCAGATACAATGTGGAACTTGTGAGTGATTATGTCACAAAATGTTTTCAGTAGTGTACTGAGTGATAGCCTAGAGTTTAGACCTTAATAAAAAACCCAAAAACAAACAACAAAAAGACTGAAATCTTGCTACTGACATCTCTTTCTTTACTATCAGGTCCTCTTCAGAGCTTAAACAGAATATTTCAGGTAAGACAATATTTATTAATGAATTTGTCATGTTGTCAAACTTTCTATTCAAATTTCTTAAAATGCACATTCCAAAATTAAAACCTAACTATAAAGATCTTATGTACTTTATTTTAGGTACTTTACGTACTTAATGTACTTTAGCTTGTCAATATTTTTTCTTTTGTAACTTATTTTAATTATTAGTCTTATTTAATATGTTCTCTCTGTTAATACTTATTTAGCTTATATTTATTTAAACTATTACTATAAGCTTCATAATTAGATAAATTAATTTTGTTCATACATCTATCATCTACGTCGCCCAAACATGTCGGGTCCCTTTTTGAATATTGGTCCTCCCAAGGTTTCTTCCGTGGAACGTTTAGGGAGTTTTTTCTCGCCACCATCACCCCAGGCTTGCTCAGTTTGGGATTTGGGCTTAGATAATAGAAGATCATCTGAAGTTGCAAATTTGCTTTGAGACAATGCTGCATTGTAAAAAAAAGTGCTATAGAAATAAATCTGACAAACTTTCTATGATTCTTTCTCAGACTAGATGTTGTATGTCACACTATATGATACAATAGATTTTTATTCCTTACTTTTAAGTTTTAAATATTTATATTTGAACTAAAACTTCTCTTCTCCAGTGTGGTGCCATTCCATATGTTAACGTCCAGCAGGTAAGCACACAAACAGACAAAAAATAGAAGTTAGCAGCTAATGAGATTATGTGTTGAGCTTAACAATAAAGTATTCTGAAATCTTCTTTTTTAATAGATTGCATAGGCATCTCACGTTTAAAGAAAATTACATAATTGTTTGCTTTTTTAAATTTTCTATTTATATTTAATTGTGATTACATAAGTATTATTATAATTATTTGTGGCAATGGCATCAAACTGTTAAAAAGCTATTATGCCCTAAGCATTGTGCTCTCAAGAACTTTCAATACAATCCATGATTTGACGATAATACAGATTATTATTGTATACGTTTTACAAATTTCACTTTATCCACTCGCATTTGCAGTGGGGAAGAAAATGGTCCGATGAGGAGAAAATGAAAATGGTCGAATCGGCTCTGCTGACAGGTAAGATAACAACAAAAGAAAAACATTCGTAGCATGGAATTGATTTTTGTTAGCTTGCACTTTGTTTATACGCAACACCGCCTACACCACATTGTTTTTTCGTTTGTTCCAGAGTATAACACAGATGTTAAAAGCCTAATGAAGGAACTCGTCAAGAAGGACACTGTGCTGGAGAAAACAAAACAAGATCTAAAAACCACCAAGCTGGAGTTGCTGGATAAAACCACCAAGCTGGAAAAAGCAGTGACAGATCTGCAGGAAGCTAAACCTGGCGAGTAGCTGTTGCACTTTTAAAAACAAACACTTTTTATGAATTGTGCTTATTTATTCATGAGCCAACTCCCTTTTTTCATTTCCCCTAAAAAACTTATTTGTTTCACTCTAATATTGTAATCACTTACAATTCTCATCATTACATTCACACATATAAAGTTTCATTCGATTCCACTCCTTGCGAACTCCTTCATGGCCAGTTTTTTTTTGTCAACGAGTGTATATGGGTGTGTTACATTTTTTCATCAATGAGTATATCAAGTATAGCGGTGTATCAAATAGGAAGTATAAATGGCAAAGAATTATATGTCTTGGTTTTCTTTCCAGTGAGTGTAGAACTGCCAGTTCCTCTAACAGAACTGAGGCTGGTGCTGCTGGGGAGGTCTGGTTCTGGGAAGACTGCGGCACGAACCACAATCTTGGATGGAGATGCGACGAGCCAGACTGGTACATCTACACCCACCCAGCAGAGTGAGAGCACACAAGCAGAAGTGGCTGGGAGGAAGGTGACTGTGGTGAACACTACAGACTGGTTTGGTCCAAAACTATTTTTAGAAGAAGTGAGACAAGATGTGGGACTCTGTGTCCGTCTGTCTGCTCCAGGACCCCATGCATTCCTCCTGGTCCTACCAGCAAAGCAATCTTCAGAAGAGGAGAGAGTGATATTGGAGAGAATGGAGGAGATTTTTGGAGAGAGATGTTGGAGGAACACCATGATCATTTACACTGTTGAAGTGAACGAAGTCGACAGCTCTGAGGAGTTTATCCAAACTTGTGGGGTCCAGACTCTTGCTGGGATGTGTGAGAACAGGTCTCACTATCTGAATATTAAAGACAGAGGAGATGGAGGTCAGGTGTCCAAGCTGCTGGAGCAGATCGAGCAGATGGTGAAAAGAAACAAAGGGAGAATCTACAGCAGCAAGATTTACCTGGAGACAGAAGCTGAGCTCGAAACAATCATCTCGCAGGCAAGAGAGAAAAAAGAGAGAGAAATCAAAGAGCAACTAGACAAGGAGGTCCAGAATTCTCTCAGAAAGACTGAAGGAATGATACAGGAGCATGAAGAAGAAAGTAGACAGATTAACCAACAAATTTCCGACCTCGAGAGAAGAGTAAACGCAGAGAATGACGAAGAGAAGAAAAGAGATCTGGAAAGAAACCTGGAGAGAGAAACGCAGAAGAGGTCTAAGATGGAGAATCTGATTACCATCCTGAAAGAAAAGATCACTTGGGAGAGGAGTGAGATGGAGGAAAAACACAAGCAAGGCCTGGAAGAGACAGCCAGGGCAGAAACAGGGAGGGATCTGATGAAGACCATTGTGCCTGCAGTCCAGAAAAACATCCTGACGTCAAAACTGAAGATGCACGATGACTTTTGCTTACAGATAGAGGAGAAGATCAGGGAGCTGGAGTTACTCAAACAGAGATTCTCTAAGCTAGAGGAGGAACTCCAGAAAACTAGAGAAGAGGCTAAAATTCCTGGCCAAGTAAAGGTTCGAAAACGAGTTGGGAGCATTTGATCTCAAGTTCCACTTGTTTTAATTACTGGAGACTTTAATGAAGCTGACACATTTGCTGTCTTTTAATGGAGAGATGCTCTACCAGTTGAAGTCTCTGTCTTAACTAAATCCACTTATCAAATGTTAAGTAACCATTACTGCTATAGCCTCTCTAATAGTTGTAGCAAACTAAGACTACACTTTAATTGGATTAATTTTTAATTAAACTTTGTTAATTAAAATATATATTAATTAATTAAGAAATACCAGGCACCACCAAATCGATTAATGATAAATATAAATAATTCACTGGCCGATCTGGAAACCAGTGAAAAGAAAACACCACCCTTGATCAGTCTAGTTTCTGAATAGTGAATTCCAAGTAGTTTTTCTCGACCTTCTGAATGAATGAGGCTCTCAAACCAGGCGGTAAATTCAAGGTTTATAAACAAAGTTATTAACTACAAACAAGGCAAATACCAACAGATTATCTAAGGTAATAACGAGTGTATCACGAAGTTAAAATCAATAAAATGACGATGAACATGTAATATATCGTCAGTATGTGGGAGAACAGGAATAATGGCAACGTACACCCTACAGTAATAAACTCTGAAACCAAGATGACTCTATGTACTTATCGATCGCGCAATAATTAATAACGTTGCAATGCTACTGGTAACCTTAATTACGTTGAGTGTGGATAGTATGTTAAGTTACTTTGGCGTGAATAAGTCCTACGTTGAAGCGTGGTTTTAGCTTAAATCGCAAAGTACGATAGATCAGGGACCCGAACAGCCACAACAGTGGTACTTGCCGATTGCTTTGTGGAGGCTCACGCGAAGGAGATGGAACGAACCGGGCCTCTGCCTGTCGTCCGACGTCACACACCTGTAACTGAAGCCGGTAAAAATCTTCAGATTCTGATGCTCCTGTCTGGTGGACTGTAAGATCTTGGCTATAGGCCTCCGTCCGTGTTCTTCGGTCCGGTGTCTTCGGTCCCCGTTGGATCACAGATGGGTTGAGGGCCTCGCTCCGGTTTTGGCTTTTTCCCAGCTGTTGGTGATCAGGTTCCTTGACCTCGACTTGGCGGGCGTGCGACTCGGATTCTATCTTGGCCACAGATAAGGTGGAGTCGAGCACTAGTTCTAGCACCACTAGCTTCGACAAAAACTCGGAAAAACTTGGACTGTGCGAGGATAGTAGAACTTACAGAAGTCTGGTTGGTCTTTTAACTATCTTCTAGTTCACAGCGATAACCGAACTACTTAATACTGCTGTACACAGGAAACTTTAAAGTAAACGCGAAAACTTGAGTGAATGAATAATCAAAAACGTTACAAAAAGGAAAAACATAAAGACGCAAGACTTGTAGACGAAACTTGAAAGCTAGCTTAGGCTACCTGGTCGTCCCGGTTGCTTTTTGAATGTTCCAGCTCAGGGGGCGGCTGGAGGCGGACATAATGAGTTTGCCCTTACTTAGCCAATGAGAAGCTGACTCCTCAGTAAAGCTCTCCTATCGCGGTTGCCTTATTTCACCCATAAGCCACAGACGTCCAACTTGGATTAATAATATTCCTACTTATCTAAAAGAGATTGAAAAGTATCACACAATAACCAAAAATCCTCAAAGTTACAAGTTTAGATGCAGACTTTGTTGTAAGTTTCAGATGATCAAAAGCACCTTGAATTGATAACTTAGAACATCGTTAAAGCATTCCAACTACAGCGCAGGCATTTAAAACTATACTTTTAACTAAACAATACTATTATTAGTAATACAGCTTAGGGTAAGGAAACGGTACATTGTAAATAACTTCATGTTTGTTTGCACAAATTATTAAAAACCCGATCGCTCAAAACACATAGGCAAAAGCAGTTATTTCTTATATATCATACTAAACGGAGGACGAGGAACCCACTAATATCACAAACAAAAAGATAATTATAAAAACTACTAAACTCAATCAAGTAGATATGAAGATACATACATTCAGTAACATACATATGTTATGACTATAATGTGTGTGGATATAAAAGAATATCCTTGATCCACTCTTTGTATGAATCATTTAAATGTATATAGCGTGTTTGGACTTCTCAGGATCCAAATATTAGTTGTTATGTAATTAAAAGGTTTCGATGAAGATAATCTGTTCCCAGAAAGAGTTGAATACAATTAAAGTTTGTCTCTTTAGAACAAAAGCTGATGTTCTTGGTTTTTTTTAAGAGGGAAGGCGATAGTGTTTCTTGACCGTTTTGTTGATGTCGTAATCTCCAGGGGTGTCTTTCTTTCTGGCGCCAGGCCTTGGGGGTGATAAGGTTTGCAAGAGAGGCTGTGATGACAGAGTTCACCTATGGGAAAGAAAGTCGTTAATTTTTGCAAAAGTCAGAAGACAATTTAAGAAAGCTTGGTGGCCTTTGAAAGTTGAAAACCCCCATTCCAAAATTAGCACATGGGCTTAGTTTATGATTGGAGATGTCAAAGGTTGTATGTCGGTTTGGGGAAGAGTTAACCTGTTTTGGAGTCAAAGGTGGGGGTTAAGATCCGGTCCAGATGTAGGGCCTTCTTGAAATTCCAAGATGTTGTAAAGTTTATGACTTGGGGAAGAAGGTAAAGAGAGGGAGATACAGCGATCACGCTATACATAGTAGAGAGACAGAATGTCATCGTTCCCAATCTTGGATGCCTGGTCACATATATCTATAGGAATACAAACTCGACATTTAATGTTATATGAACGCATTAGAGTAGCGGTTCTCCTGTAACAACTCTTAATAAATAAAACATTTTTGGAGGCCTAGAAAACTGTGATGTAATTGAAGTTTCTCATTGTACAGTTTTGAAACAGGGTATTCAGGATCATATAATGTAATAAGATCTCTCATTGTCTCCCAGCAAACTCTGCATGCTTGAATAAACACAGTTTACAAAAGCAATTACTGACATTTTTTTTTACTGAGACAACAAACTGGGTTGAAAATCTTTAAAAAAAAAATGCAAAACTATAAGATCATACAATTACAGGTCTGCGCCCATCCGAGTTATAATACAGTCGTATGAATAATTTGGGCCCACCCCTTGATAATTTTCATGATTTTTCTTTATAAATCATTGGTTGTCCAGCTCAGCAATTTCAGGTAAATATATCATATAGCAGATGAACACCGTGATATTTGAGAAGTGAAATTAAGTTTATAGGTTTTACAGAAAGTGTGCAGTAATTATTCAAACAAAATTAGGTAGGTGCATAAATTTGGGCACCTTTGTCATTTGAATACCTTTAGCACTAATTATTGGAACACAAAATTTGTTTTGTAAGCTCATTGACCCTTGATCTACATACACAAGTGAATCCAACTATGAGAAAGTGTTAAGGTGGCCAATTGGAAGTTTTTCTCCTCTTTGCATCTTCTCTGAAGAGTGGTAACATGGGAGCCTCAAAACAACTCTCAAATGGCCTGAAAACAAAGGTTGTTAACATCATGGTTCAGGGAAAGGGAAAAGCTTCTCAAGATATTTCAGCTGTCAGTTTTTCCACTGTGAAGAACATAGTAAAGGCAATGGAAGACCACAGGCACAGTTCTAGTTAAGGAACTCCCGAAAGTGGCAGACCAAGAAAATCTCAGATAGGCAGAGGGTGAAGGATGGTGAGAAAAGTCATAGTCCAAGCCACAGACCACCTCCAAAGACCTACAACCTCATCTTGCTGCAGATGGTGTCACTGTTTCATCGTTCAACTATACAGCGCACTTTGCACAAGGAAGGCTGTAGGGAGAGGTAAATGCATCAAGGAGAGGCTGTATGGGGAGTAATGCAGAAGAAGCCTTTTCTGCAGACACGCCACAAACATAGTCACTTGAGGTGTGCTACAGCACATTTGGACAATCCAGCTTCATTTTGGAATAAAGTGCTGTGTACTGATGAAACTAAGATTGAGTTATTTGGACATAACAAGGAGCGGAAAAAGAACACAGCATCCCAAGACAAACACTTGCTACCCACAGTAAAATTTGGTGGCGGTTCCATCATGCTGTGGGACTGTGTGGCCAGTGCAGGTACTAGGAATCTTGTTAACGTTGAGGGTCGCATGGATTCCAGTTAATATCTCCAGATTCTTGAGAACAATGTTCAAGAATCAATGACAAAGTTGCACCGAGGCCAACGACCCCAAACCCTGCTCAAAATCTACTAAGGCATTCATGCAGAGGAACCAGTGCAACGTTCTGGAGTGGCCATCCCAGTCTCCCGACATGAATATTACTGAAAATGTGGGCTGTCCATGCTCGGAAACCATCAAAGCTGACTGAACTGGAGATGTTTCTAAAGAAGAATGGTCCAAAGCACCTTCAACCAGAATCCAGACTGGAATCTGTAGGAAGCGTTTAGCGACTGTTATTTCTGCAAAAGGAGGATCTACTAAATATTGATGTAATTTTTCTGTTGGGGTGCCCAAATTTATGCACCTGCCTAATTTTGTTTGAATAATTACTGCACACTTTCTGAAAATCCTATAAACTTTATTTCACTTCTCAAATATCACTGTGTTCATCTGCTATATGATATATTTAACTCAAGTTGCTGATCTGAACAACCAATGATTTATAAACTAAAATCATGAAAATTATCAGGGGTGCCCAAACTTTTTCATACGACTGTAGGACATAAAAATGTATTATATACACTTAATTCAAGTGTGAATGACAGAAAACTAGTGCGAGCGAACATACACTGCTATACTTAGCATACTCATTGACAAAAAAAAATAGCGCACCCAGATACGTTGTTGGCATTAAATCTGGTGACCAGTCGGGCGCAATCTGGCGGAGGCATCCTGGGAAACCCTTGCTGTATGTCGGCCAGTTAAAATGACAGGTAACACACCTGGCCGCAGGATGTCCTGCACATATCGCTGAGTTGTTAGTGTCACTTGTATCACTACTAGGGGCTCCCTTGATCATCACACTAGCAGTTGGGGCAGTGTATCGCTCCACAACAGGATTGAAAGCAGGATTGAAAGCAGGATTGAAGCGCTCACCATGAGACCTCCATACTCGAACTTGACCGTTGTCGGATCCCAAACAGAACCTCGCTAAAGACGGTACGGTTCCAGTCCATAGCAGTCCAGGTTTCTTCTTCAGGCAAACAAAGGCAGCAGTCTGATATTTCTATCTGGGTGCGTTATGTTTTTTGTTAATGAGTGTAGAAGAAAATATATAAAGCCATTCCCCCATCCAGGGGGAAAAAGTACAGAATACAATACGAGGTTTAGAGCAAATACTACTTTCACACATCTGCCAGCTGTCTGGAAATTATGATCTTGATCAGGAAAATGTTCACTCTGCCCTTCTCTCACAAACCCATCCTTCCATCTGCTTGTGGGCTTCACCGTCGAGGAGCTTGCACTCAGGTTCGTCATCCTGAAAAGAAGAAGTACGTCTGTTTAGAGAATACCTTTTGAAGCATCATATTACAGTACTATCCAAGACTAACCTTCTGGACTGTTTAAACATTTACAGCGTTTAACAGATACCCTGAACATTTAGGAGTTTGGCTCAAAAGCAGAAGCTTGACCGAACCGGGATTTGATCTCACAACCTACCCGTTAATAGTCCAGAATCTTAAAGACTAAACCAACGACTCTCAAGCAATGCACCTACTCATTGTGTTGTTGATGTAATGCAAGCCTTAGCCTTGTCGTTGATCTCATAGTGACTATATACACAAAAGTTTGTGGACACCCCTTCTACTTACTGAGCTCTGCTATTAATATAGAATAACAAAGTGTACATTTCTGGATTATCCATAGACAATCTGATCTGTACTGATAGCCCAGTGACTCTCAGTAGGACAAGAAGTCAGTTCATCAACTTTCTGTCCATGGAGAATTGGTTTGCTAACTTTGATCTTTGAGAGCTTGGCTGGCTTGCACAGAAACTTGACTCCAACTTCAACTGACACTTTGAAAATGCACTGGAATGCCAAAAGTGCCAGGACTTATTGTCTAACATCAGAATTCGACCTTACAGTCATGTTCCAAAATATAGAAGAAAGCCATGTTGTCCATACTAACACCCATGTTTTGGATGTAATTTTTTTGGGTGTCCACAAACTTTTGTCTATATAGTTCATTTACATACACAACACTTGCTCTTAGTACATTAGCTAGACGAGTGCTGCTACTTGTACTTTCTACAGAATTAGTGCAGGTTATGATACACACCCCCAAAGGTTGGTAAATGATTAAACATGATTTTCAAATCTATACAATACCAGGGTGAGTTCAGCGTATCCAGATCCATTAAACTCGTCATTCCGCACCAGCAGAAGCTTTCCTTTGGACTGTGATCGTATCCACTCCTAAAAACAAACAGACCAAAGGCAGATTAGCAAAGCAACTAAAACGTATTGCTATTATCTAACATGCAAGTAATACATTATATAAAAGATTGTACTGTATCTGTTTAAGACATGAATATAGGCAACGGAAACTACAACCGACATCTGGAATCGGAGACTTGTTGCTTTTAAATGTAGTTCAACAATAAGTTCCGCAATTTTTTTGCAACGCAATGCGCACTGGTGGTGAGTTCATTAGCTTGAGGTGCTGCATGTGCAGTGTGGTTTTTGTTCTCTGTTTCAGTATAATCATATAGTCGTTGCTTTATAAAATAAAGAGATTCTTGCAGATTTCTAGATTTAGAACAACCACGCAGCCCACAGGGCGACTACCTTCGGCAAATTAAACTAGAAAAATGCTTTGCCCCAGATGTAAAAAAAAGAAAAAAGAAGAATCCCAGAGCAACCTCCACTGTCTTTCAATCAGAGCTAGTCAATTACGGACGCCTAAACCTTCAGGTCCAAATTCGAGTATCTTAACCTCTTCCGCACCACATTCCAGCTCAGTTAAAAAGGATCATACTTGTGCTATGGAAAGGTGTCACGTCCAGGGCATATTTAAGCCTGCACCCTGTGTTCTCTAGGATTGGCATTGGATCTGTTTGGTCCTGACCAAGAAAAGCAGGGATGAAAACTACACAGTGTGAATATTAATAAGTATATTGATACAATGCAGTGAACAAGATGTTGGAAAAACTTAGAATTGCCTTCTATGGTGACGCAAAAGTCTTAGGCCACTATTAGATTTATATTTTAGCGATGGTATAATGACCATATATACCGTGTGGTCGAAGATTGGACCCAAAATTGTCATAATCCAATTTTCCACTGATCTTCATTCCAATCTTTGTGAGCTTTAGCACATCTTAGCCTTTTCACCCTGTTCCCCTTCTGGAAAAGAATTCCTGGCTGCTACCCTTTCAAGAAGACCATTCCTGATCAACCTTTTTCAGACTGTAGAAGGGTCAACTTGCCATCCCGGATTAATCTGAACTCATATTAAATACTCACCACTGTAGATTAGAGAAAAGTTGTTTTTTTCTGATTGTTTTCAGTTTTTCTTTACATACAATTGTCCTGTATTTACTGGTTGTAGTCTAATACAGGGACTGAGAAATAATGTAATATGGTCATTATACTGTACCGTTGCTAAAACAATTGTATATCTAATCTAATGCTGGCCTAAGATTTTTGCACGGTACTGTAAATAGACCATTTTTCCACAAATGTACCATTCATACTGGAAAAAAAACACCTCTCTATGTACCATGTTGTGTTCGGTCACAGTGGCGATGCTGGCGTTCCTCTTGGCGCAGAACCACTTGGCGGTCTCACAGTCACCGTGGTCGCTCCAGAACAAATAGAAGACGTTTGAATAGAGGCACCACACGTCTGAAAGGTCACAGAATGAACAAGCGCGTGTGGATTTTAATGCTAAAACAATAAAAGTTAAATATTCAGACCAAAAGAATTCAGTCAAAGTAACCATACTGGACCTTTAGGTTGATCTGTTTTCGGACTGCTCACCATCTCTGCCCCTTGTTTTCTAAGGTGGAAGTCTGAAAAAACAACGCATGGCATTCTTCTTTTAAAAATAAATCTCAGTTCATAACAATAGTAAAAGTGCAGAGTCGCTCAGAAAAAGTAGCTGCTTTGGGGCGATGCCGAGTGGTGAGAGGAGTGCTTGTGCGAACAGTCACCAGATGTCAGAGCTAATGCAGGACTTGATTGAGAAACACACCAAGAATGAACATGAGGGTGGAACCAAATTAAAGGCCAACCCTAAAAAAACCCCAATACTTCCTTTTGTCTTGTCCACTGTCGTAAATTCTGCAAGGGCGTGACAGAAACAATACAGGTTTGCAAATGCAAAGGCTCAATGCCTGCTTTTCAGCAATGATGTGTAGAACTTTATATTTACTTTGTACTTTCAGATTTTTTGCCAGCTTGGCAGAAGGAAGCATCTGTTAAGTTTTGCATTGAATCGACAAAGATTTGTCCCAAAAACTTCAATGTCAACCCTTCAACTTCAACCCAAAAACTTTTGAACTTTTAACATTTTAAAGCAGATTAAAAACCAAACCTAATAAAACTCATATCTTTTCCTTCTTCTCTTTAATCAAAATCAATAAAAAACTTAAAGGTTTCCTTTTCTCTTATCAATCCAGACGTCAAACTCTTTTCTTTCCTTTTTCCTATAAGCAAAAATCAAACTCTAAAACCCCCTCTCTCTTTTGTTTTAGCAAGCTAAACTTTGGAGAACTCCTTTTCTCTTTTCTCCTATCAAACAAAACCCCAACTTGAATTCTTTCCCTCTTGTGTTGCTATTCCCTTATTCCACTAGTGACCTTTTAGCTCATTATAGTCCTTAGTCCTTTGTTAGCACTTTAACAGCATTCATGTGTGTTTATGCAACCACCATCTCGTGCCCTCAGAATTATGTTTGGATATCTCCCTTACTAGTGCCCTACATGGTATACCGAACGGTGTAATGTTGGTGAGGGCAAAACTCACAGTGAAAAGCCATGAGGAAGATGAGGATGGTCAACAGAGTGATTATGAGAAGAAGCAGAAATGTTACTTTCCTCCCTCCAAGTTTATCTGCTGATCAGAAAGAACCTCAATAAAACGTAACTCAATAGCATATTGAAGTGACAATCAAAAATAGCTTCTCAAGTCATACAAGCATTTCATCACATCCAACGGTCCATTTCTTCCCTACCTGGAACAGCTCTGTGAACTTCAGCCGCTGGAGCCTTCAGGCTCTCATATATATCCTCCGTTCTTGTAGGTTCCTCTGAATGCTCATAAATGTTCATTGAGACCGAATGCCTCTGCTGCAGCTCCATTCCCTTAACTCAGTTGCCACTGTCTCTCTCTGAAGAGGCTGCACAACCGTCTGGTCAAGAGTTTTAGAAAAAGTGGAACGCATCACTTCGAAGCTCAGACCACAATAGAAACCATGACTTCCTCTTGTTTTGATGCAAGGAAATCTATTGTGTTAAAGGCTGCAGGGTCCCTATGTATGTGATCGAGGACATTACAGAAACAACGCAAAGGTTCAGTGCCTGCATTTCAGCAATAATGTGTACCACTTTATATTTACCTTGGCCTTAAAGATTTTGCTAAATTAACAATAGGAGGTTTTGCACTAACTTGACAAAGAATCACTTCAGCTTTCCATTGAAGTGATCAGGATGATAGGCTTGTCTGCATAAATGTGAATGGCAGCATGGTTTGTCTCTTATATGCACGAATTCATATTAAACCGAGAATGGTAAGGGGTCTAGAACTGAACCGTGTAGGACAGCATATTGTACACATTAAAACCAATCTGCATTATAACATTAGACTCTGTATTACTATTATTATTATTAGGATTATTATTCTTCTTCTTCTTCTTCTTCTTCTTATTATTATTATTATTATTATTACTAGAGGTGCGGTAGTGCCGTGGTTAGCAAGTATGTCTTCCAGGGTTTCCTCTGTGTACTCCAGTTTCCTCCTGCATTTCCTCCTGCAAGACGTATTAGGCAGTGCTAAATTGGAGAACATGAAGAAAACAGCGAGCGTGGAGTGATCCAGTATCTGGGCTCTGAGTCTAATACTGTAGCTTTCAAAACTAAATATCTGCATTGGAAAATCTGAATTTGAATGTTCCTTCACATTCATTCATTCACTTTCTTATCCGCAAGACCGTGGGAGAGCCGGTGACCAGCCGGGAGGAACAACCCTAGACAGGGAGCCAATCCACCACATAGCACATACACTTCCACCCTGGGGCCACTTCAGCATAATGAATTAACCTAAAGCATGTCTTGGGACTGTGGGAGGAAACTGGAGTACACTGATTAAACCCACATGGATAGTCCACACTGAAAGGACCCAGACCGCTCCACCTGGGATCAAACACAAAACCTTCATGCTGTGAGGCGTCAGTGCTACACACTGAGCCACCGTGCTGCCCTGAACGCATGTTTACTTGATCAATTCGGACACTGAAGGGCCAGGTTGAATTTTTTTTGCTCTCAAATTCAAACAACAATTCCAACTTTGAACATCGGTCAAACCTGTACTCTTATGACTTAGCATCAGAGAGTGTCTGAAATTAATTCAATTCTGACTTCGAAAAAATCCGAATTCAAACGGCCTTTCGGGAACCGATAAAGTTCGAATTCCGAGGTTCCACTGTATGTCAATGAAAAATACTTACCTACATTGTCGTAGAGGTGCTGGATCCACATAAATAAGTGTTGGAATGCATTCTGTCCAAATATGAGAGGTACCAGACCTTGCATCTAGGATCTGGAATGAATTAGACACAGGTGTTAGGTTAGGTCAAGTGGGATCTCTAAAGTGTCCCAGTGTATGTGTGTGTATGTGCCCATGAGCCCTAGTACAACTACTAATATTGTTATTGCTGTTCTAAGATGAAGACCGCCGGTTGCATAACATAAAACACGAACGACACAAACTGTTACAGGTTTAATAATACAGCACAAATATTTAAGTAACACTAATGTACGACTCTGGAAATAATAAAGAGACCACCCCAGATTGTCTTAAAATCATCATCTCTACATACCTGATAAACTCCAGTACGTGATTCTACTTAATGATCTACTAATTAGATGATTCACCTGAGCCAGATCTGATTTACTGACCAAAAATACATGTTGCAGGGGTCTCTCAGTATTTGAAATGTTGTTAGAAATCCAGTGGACGCTCAACGACACTACACTTGATTACCGAACATTTCGGGTCCAAAGAGCAAACAGGAAAATAGATATGGTGATATAGAGTCGCAGGGATGAATTATTGCATGTACTGCTTTAAGTGTTTAATATCTGCAAGCATTTTAATACCTGCACTAATGTCATTTCAAGTCCATGAGTTTCGCCTTTAAACGAAAGCGAAAGTGATACGTTTTCTCGCAATGCTATTAACGACAGGTCTTTGTAGGAAGACGCTGGAAAACAAAGCTGCACTTCAGTTATACATTTCTCGGCTTTTACATTTACAATTGTAATCTGTTAAGCACTTAGTGGAACTGAGACGAGACCGAACACAACCTGCCGTCGGAAAAGAGTTGAGCTACACCGGTGAGTCATGACGCATTTAATAATGACTGGTCATGTTTGTATAGTATCAGTAAGGGGACTGGCAATTATTTTTAGAATCACTGTCTATAATCAAAGGCAACTATGTTGTGTTTGGACCGTACATGTTCAAAGTACCAAAGGACAAAATGATAGGACATTGAACCATTCACAGAGCTTTTATGGCAGCAGTTCAGTCTGGGTGCTGCTGTTGCTGCGGGTTATGATTTGTTTATCTCTTGGTAATCGTCCCAGATCACTTTGCAGGTGTTTGCTCAATCGCCTTGATATGGCTGCAACCTGTTTTCTGATTCATTCGTTCAAACCGTCTTACAGCAGACCTTCCCCCAATAGAGTCTGGCTGCAGACATGCACTCTCAGCCACATGCACTCTCGCCAACGACACGTGCATCCTCAGCCACAAACATATATGAATACAATGAAATTCAATATATATATATATATATATATATATATATATATATATATATATATATATATATATATATATATATATATATATATATATATAATTTCATTGTATCTACAGTACAAAGTTAAGCTTCTGTTCAGTCTAATTATCATATAACCTTGTATAGATTGTACACTACATGTGATTTACTTCATTCTGCACAAATATGAAGTAAACTGCAGTGTAAAATATCTTGAACTCTGTAAAAAACTGTATTCTTCATGTAGCCTCCACACGATTCTCTACATTTGTGTATATATAGGAAAGTATTAGAAATGTCTGAGTGTCCTCGGTCTGTGATGGTTTGGAGGGCCATGTCATCCGCTGGTGTTGGTTTTACCAAGTTCAAAGTCAATGCAGCCATCTACCAGGAGATTTCCTTTTCCAGCAGGACTTAGCACCTGCCCACAGTGCCAAAGGTACCACCAAACAATCTGCTGACCATGATGTTACTGTGCTTGATTGGTTGTTCAACTCTCTGGACATGAACCCCATAGACAGTCTTTGGGGTATTGTCAAGAGAAAGATAAGAAACACCCGACCAGCAATACAAACGAGGTGAAGGCCACTGTCAAAGCAACCTGAGTTTTAATAACATCTTACAGAAGTGCCACAGGCTGATTGGCTCCATACCATGCTGCACTGATGCACTAATTCATGGTAAACAAGCTCCAACCAAATACTGAGTGTACACATGAAAGTATTTGTAAGAAGTTGGACATTTCTGTATTTTACATTCTTTTCTGTTTGATCACATGAAATATTCTAATAATCTGAGATACTGGATTTCTGGATTCTCTTGAGCTATAACCCATTTTGGTCAAAAGTAAAACAACAAAGCGCTTTAAATACAGTTTGTCACTATAAATGTAATGAATATAAAATATACTAAGTCCCACTTCAGCTCACTTTGGCTCACTGAGCATTTAGTATCTGCACTAAATATTGACTGATGCATCTTTAAAAGTGAACAGAAAAGAAAAAGCAAACCATGTACTACAGCATTAACAACATAGAACTTTCCATTTATCTGTTAGTTCAGTTTCTTTGTTGGCTAAATAAAGGATATGTGTGTCTAACTGTAGGTATTCCCTGTAGAGAAAAGTGACTACTGCAGAAATGTAACAGAGAAAAAGCCTGTTTTATTGACGTATGTATTGCTCCATCTAACAAGACATCTGAAACGCTTACATTAACCAGCTAGCTAACGGCTATCTAGACATCGTCAGCAAAACGTTATTATTAATAATACGATCAAAATGAGTGAATCTAACATTCAATCAACAACGCAAATGCGTACAGTGATAAACACAGGCGCTGAAACATCGCTGTCTAAACGTATCATTATTCACAAACAAATATTACGAATAATTCACTTAAAGCTGCCATATTCCTTTCTCTTCTTCAATAAAGGTCAACAAACGCTATGTATTTCCAGTTCCTGTTTGACAGTGCACTGATGTCATGAATAGTCTGGCGATGCATGTGGGGCTGGGAGTGCATGTCTGCAGCCAGACCCCTCTTGACCTTCACATTGAATGCTGATTAAAACTGTAAGGAGATAATGAAACTGATATGAAATCTATCTGGATTTAATAGCGACTAGATTGTGTTTGGGACCTAGATTTCACATCACATAGAATACTCCTACAAACCAATCAGGTCTTGTACATTAGCAGTCCAGATACGTCAGCCCCTGTAACTTAGACATCTACTTATCCAGTACCTTAGATATCTACTTGGCCAGTATTTGCTCATGATGACTGAGGTACATGTTGAATGCAGACAATATGTAGGTGATATGTCAAAAATTTCAAAGCAACATGAAGTTTGTGTTGTGAATCAAGTATGATTAAAGCTGTTCCGAAAACAAGAGGTGACGCAAATCTCTGTGGTACTGATACATCGCTGTGGGCTTTATTTTGTCCATCCTCCAGAAGGAAACTCCAGATCATGTAGCCAATGTTTGTCAATCCAGCTTGTTCGATTTTGTATGGAAACTGTAACAAGACTCGTTAATGCTGCTTAATGCAGTTAATTTTTACTTAGTCAGTTTCATTTTTTTGATGGAAAGAAAAGGAGACTGAACAAAACAAACAGAGCTACATGAAGTATCATAATAATGAAAATTCTTGCCATGTTTCTATATAAAGCACCAAATATGAGGCTGTTTAAAATGGCCAAACACTCTGTTCTGTTTTTCGAGATGTACTTACTGGATGCAGTTGTTTGTGTTGTCAGTTTAGGCAGAAGGGGTTTGGGTAATAAATGCAGAAATGCCAGAGGTTCAATATCATGTGTAAGTTCTATAGTTAATTATCATTTTATACTTTTCTTGCAGTCAGATAACATGGGCGACATCCAAATTGAGAACGAGCAGAGTAAGAATGAACAATCACAGGCTGAAGCACAGGCGGAAGTACCGGCAGAAGACATAGCACGGCCCAAAAAGGCCGAAAGTGAAAATGGTAAAGGTAATAACAGAAAAGCAGAAAGACAAAACATTATCAGGTCCAAATAATGCTTTGAAAATGTAGTTGCTTCTTACAGATATAAAACAAACCTTTTCTTCAAAAATATCTACGGCGTTCATCATCATTCTGGTGTTAAACTGTATCTCAAAGCCATGCTAGACTGAAAATGAACTTTATGCACTATTTAAAAAAAATGCCAGATTGGTTGACACTTTATTGGACACTATCATGTGTTTCTAATAATTCAGTCCATTCCCTGGACCTTTTCTGGCTCTTAAAGGTATTTTTTTTTAGAAGTAAATACCATTTTTGGCTCTTACAGCACAACCAGTGGTGACCCTGTTTGTTTGTTGGTTTTTTTTGCTAAATATTAGGAGAAGAGGATATTAACGTGTCGGAAAAGACTGACAAAAATGGAAGTCATCATCCAGGTCCAAGCACAAGTTCTGGAAACAGTCAAAAAACAACTGGGAAAAAAAGAAAGCATGAAGATGACAGTAGCGTTCATGGTGTGTTCGTGTTGTTTACCATATTGATTTCTTCAAATTTTAACTTCGTTTGTAACACGTATATTCTCTGTATGTCTTCTGGTGATACACTAATGCAGAATTCTCATTTAAAAATCAAGATACATATGAGCACATATGATAATTCTCATTACCAAAATTCTGTTCACAATAAAAATGCTCTATACGATTTCAGGATACAGATATTTCATGCTTCGTGCTGGAAATATGCTAAACTCCGACAAGGACTTCATGGGTCGACTTGAAAGGGAAATCTCAGGTTTGCAGCAGGTGGAGGAGGTGGAGGAGTGCGATTTCATTCTGGCTTTCTGCCCCATTGTTTCGCGAGCTGGAACTGACATTGAAGCAGCTTTGCACAAAATAAATGACAAGTCAGGTATTTAATGTTCTCCTCTAGTAGCGTCGGTATATGAAGCGTGATATGTTGCATTTAATGACCAAGTGTCTCATGTGCTTTTTAAAAGCTACCAAGCCTGTAGTTTTTGTGGTGCTCCATCACACATTTGACCCGGATCAAGCTGTGCCAGACAGCAGCAGATGTGTTGGCAGAAAGAACACAATGACAGTGGACTGTCTGTTCCATGAAGATCAGGGATTACTGCGGTGCAGCAGGAACGAAGCAGCACTGAGCAGAATTACGAACCATTTAAAATGCCAGGTACTGCGTTTCCTTCTATATATAATTAATTTGTATTCAAGAAAAATAAAAAGTATCTATATTTTTTATGTTCACTAAATAAAGGCTTTTTAAAGGTGTATGCTACTGAGCCATTTCCTCTTCAAGGTACCTATACCAAACAAGATTTCAAGTCGAGCTTCAGTGACTGATGAAGCATCAGCAAGTAATTCAGGTTCGAAAACTAAAAATAACAAGAAAAACAAGAAAAAATTGTCTCGGCTCTCGTTGTCTGCTAGGTGGTCGGCACACTTGTATTAGTCGAGTCGTGTGACGATTCATGATTCATGATTCAGTACAGTGATTCATTGACTCAGATTCAAAAATAAGTCTATATGGGTCCTAAAAAGGTTAATTATAAGATCCAACTGTAAGGAAAACTGAATCTTCCAGAACACAGGCTGAGCAGTTAGCATTGGCAGTAAGTGTTTTGCTTTTACTTTTCACTTTCAGGCCATTACTCATTGAATTACATGTGATTTTTCAACATTTTAGTATAAGATAAGCTTTGTGGTAATGATTTTGGTCAACTGTACATTAATGTAAGTGTTAATGTAAGTGTTAAGGTATAATTGGCTCTGCTATGATACAGTACAGACTATATTAAACTCATCGGTTCATGACCCATTTAATTTATGATTGAATTATCGGAACATATCCCCATCATTAATCAGGGAGCACCTGGGCAATACAGCTCCATTAATGCATATAATGCCTTATACAGTGTGGATTTTCTGGAGGTCTGGAACTGATTCATTCAATTTACATTATTCCTTATGGAATAATTTCAAGCCTTCTTGAACGAATTAACAACGAGAACCGAGGCACTACTGTAATAAAAAATAAGTACAATCCACAGAGGTCAGTGATCTAAGAAGGAATAACAATTCCTGTTCCTTTTTATCCACAGGAGATGGGAACAAGTATTTTATCGTCCTAACCGGAAACACACTAAACACTCACCAAGCCTTCACTGAACGCCTTAGAAACAAAATACCAGTCCTGCAGGAGGTGGATTCAGAGCAGGCATGCGATTTCATTTTGGCCTTCTGTCCCATTGTTTCCCGAGCCGGAACTGACATTGAGGCTGGGCTGCAAAAGCTTAATTCCAAATCAGGTACTGAAAAAAATGCAAACAAATTTCTTTGCTTTACTCTTCGTATACACAGTATTGAACTTGTTACACTAAGTGGATGTCCTGTACGTTTTCCACAGGCACCAAACCTGCCATTTTTGTGGCGCTCCATCACACATTTGATCCACACCACACTGTGCCAGACAGCAGCCGATGTGTAAGCAGGGAGAAAACAATCACAGTCGACTGTCTGTTCCATGAAGATCAGGGATTGCTGTACTGCTCTAAGAACGATGAGTCACTGGCCACAGTTGTAAAACATATAAACAAGAGTTTGCGTAGAACTCAAGGTAGCATTTTAAATTGAATCAAATCTACAGTTGAGCGCAGTTTAACGTTCAGCCGACTAAAAACCGTTTGCCGTAACAACCGAGGTTCTAAGAAATACAGTAAGAAATAAAAATCTGTCTTATATAGAAATCTGAATGACAGAAAACTTATGAGTGAACCCTTGCAACACCTGCTGACAGAAAAGGGAATCGCATTCCTGAGTCTTGAAAGGAAAAAATAACCACCATAACGTTCCTACTTTTGTTGACGTTTTTGGTGTTTCAAATTATACAAAAGATCAGACTTACCAAATTGTACAGTACTGTACTCTACTAAAAGTTTACATATTGTTTTAATGTCACTCTTTAAAATAAAACACTTTGTGCAATGTATCTTATCTACTATGCGACTATATGACTATGGTAATGTCCGGGCAAAGTCCGTTTCTGTTTCATCAGATGTAATGCGGACGTTAAACGGCGCAAACCTGTAATGTATTTATAATCACATTGTGGCTAACAACAGATTAAACATGTACTTTGATGGTGATGGTGTGCCGTATAACATGACGTCAAATCAGCTTCTTGATTCCACTGGGTGTGGTTTGTGTGGCTAAACCTTTTGTATGAACCTTAACGAACATTTATGTTACTCGCCTTTTCTTTTGCATGTTCTCCTTCTTATTCCGTTCTCCAGTATCTACTGAATTACATTCAAATCACAAACTCCTGCTTTCTCTTCTTTTTTCGGAGTCGAGAGTGATGTTATAACTTTTGTAATGACATATATTACACAGATACATTTACTGGCTGTACTATTATTTTTCTGTCATGTGTTTAAACGTTATAAATACAGACTTTTTACAATATCGACATTCTGTGCTCCATTGACGTCCTTTTATGCCTTTCAGTTAGCTTTCTTGATACAAATGACACACAATACATTGTGGCAGTGGCAGTGATTAACACAGTACGTAAAAATATGTAAAACATAAAAATGGATATTTCAGAGTCACAAAAAAGGGCCAGTGTCTGGTGGCCTGCCATATGCAAAACTGGGAGCACTGCTACACTACATGTCAACACTGGACTTGAATTAACAGGCTTGTCGTTGATAATAGATCATAAACTGTTATAATCTAGTGCTTATTTATCAAATTACATGCTGCCCTTACCCATTATCGGAATTCCCTCTATAATCCCACTATCCAAACCAGTAACCTACAAAAAACAATAACCTAGCAATTGAGAGAGAAAGATAGTGACTTTAGTTTTATTGTTAATTATGAGGTAATGGAACAAGAAGGTCGCCTGTTACCAGTAACCAGGTAGTGATTGTCCTGCAGGATATAAAAGAAAGTGGACTCTCATTATATGAATATTCATTATGAGGGACAATACCTTTGATTGTATTGCTGTAATCGTGGTAGAAATCCAGACCAGCGGCCCTACTTTGAGGACTGGATGGTTCTCATGGGCTGTACCCAGCCTCTCTACATACAGAGAGGAGAAAGAAGGACATACAGGTTTTTCATCTTTTACATGCCTATAAGATCTGCAACAATGTAGGGTGTGGGTGTCCACATTCACCCATGATTACACATCACCTGTTCATTCTTCTAAACCCTACCCCATCTGCCACATACGTCTTTATTTTATTTATTTTCTGCCAAATGAAGTATGTTTATGATGGTAGAGTTCCCAAGTGTAATTGAATAATATAAAGATAATATTATCACTCATAGCTTTGTCGATACCACCAGTTAAAGCAAAGAGGCGAGGCAAAGCTACACTGAAGCACTATGTGAAAGTGAAAGCTTTTCATGTTTACTAGAAAAGGGTAGGACTGGCGTGGTTGCATTCCAAGGCCCAAAGCCATTATGAACACACAGCTGACTCGTTCAAAATCCCTTCAGCATTTGTAAATATCTCAGAATCTGAATGCTAGAACCATTAATCCATAAAACAAACCATTTGTACATTTTCATACACCTAGAGACAATGTTGATAGAAACAGAGGCACAAAACAATGACAAGATAAGGTTTGATGAAAAGTGCAGGACTTGCATGATGACTTGTATTCAACTAATTGTGTACAGTTTCTCTATTTTCCCTTCCTTAGTATTTAATAATCAATTTATGTTTTTCATTCATCACAAAAGCTGCAGATGATCAAACTCGGCTTGATCTGTTTGATCTCAGTTCCAGTGTGGAAACTGAAACTTCACACAAAGAGATTTCTGGTAAGTTCAGATTTTATGTTGTTTTCACAAGTTGAAAATAAAGGTACTGACTTAACAGAGGTGCTGTTTTTATCATTAGTACTTATATTATTAGTGTCCAATCTTACGTTTGTGACTCATCTAATTGATCTGCATGCTTGCTTTTCAAGGCCTAAAGCTATGATGAATCATTTAAAATCCTTTTATCATTTGTGGGTTAATATATCAGAATTTCTCCCAACTACATACAAATGAAGTGCTAAAAAATGCTAGAACTATTAATCTCTCCTAAATCAAACCACTTGTACATTTTCACACATCTAGAAATGTTTATAAAAAACAGAGCCACCAATGAAATCACATGATTAAATTTGATGAGAAGGCCTTGCACGATATGATTTGTATTCAACTAAATGTGTACAGTAAGGCGTCTTTTCTCTATCTTCCCTTCCCTGATATTTCAAGTCAAGTCAAGTCAGATTTATTTATATTGCGCTTTTTACAATGGAGCATTGTCTCAAAGCAACTTTACAAGTTTAGGTTATCTCCTAATAACTACGTCCAATCCCAAATTGAGCAAGCCTAGGACAACAGTGGCAAGGAAAAACTCCCTAGTTCTAGGAAGAAACCTTGGGAGGACCAAGACTCAAAAAAGGGACCCCAACCTCCTTGGGCGGCGTAGATGATAAATCTAAGAGCGAACTAAAGTCATGGAGTCAAAGGTCAAATAAAATGTGAATTATGCACATCGACATTAAGTGGCCCGGGTATGATGGGGCTGGAGCTGATGACGTAAGCAGCTTGAGTGGAGCTCCAGCAGATGAACATCATGTGTGGGGCTGGAACTGCCGGAACACAGCTCGGAGAGAAAACAGAAAATGTAATTAGTTATTGATTAAGAGCACAGTGTTTATTAACAATCACTGATGCCATGTCAATCACTGATGCCAAGTGTAGCATGAGACCCCGGCAGCATTAGCTATAGCAGCATAGCTAGAAAGCTAGAAAGAGGAGAACTGGTAGGAAAACACAGCCAAGAGGGATCAGACATTGGCAAAACCCCACGAGAGGCAGAAGACAGCAACCCAACGTCTCTGATCACCATAAGACTCTTTGACTATGAACCCCCAGCTCTTCCCTTATTTTAAGGCAAGGATGCATGAGTTAAGATCACGAGGACCGAAGCCCAGTTTCAGTCAGACACTCCCGGCTAGCGGACAAGGCAGGCAGAGACCAGACATGACTCCAGACTCCGGCCCCAGTGACCCAAGCCATGCATCCTGGTCTAAATCTAGTCAAAAGCCTGTGTAAATAAGTATGTCTTTAGCCTAGACTTTAAAACTTTGGAGAGTGTCTGAATCTCGAACGAAAGTGGGAAGTTTTTATTCCATAGTTGGGGAGCCATGTATGAGAAAAGCCTTTCCCCCTGCTGTGACTTTTTTAATTCTAGGAACTAAAAGAAGTCCTGCACCCTGCGAACGAAGTAGACGAGTTGGATTGTAAAACTCTAAGAGGTCACTCAGATAATGTGGGGCCAGGCCATGTAGAGCTTTATAAGTTATAAGAAGTATTTTGTAATCAATGCGGAATTTGACTGGTAACCAGTGCAGTGATGATAGAATTCTATCATTCTGTGCTATCATGATAGAATGCTATCATTCTATCATTCTATTTAATAATCAATTTCTGTTTTTCATTCATCACAAAAGCTGAAGAGGTTCAAACTGATCTGTTTGATCCCAGTTCCAGTGCAGCATCTGAAATTTTGGGTAAGTTCAGAATTTATGTCGTTTACACAAGTCGAAAATAAAAGCAACAGACTGAACAGAGGTATTAGGAGTCGCGCTGTCCCCGTCCTTGTGTACACTAGAGAGCAGCGTCGGCTCAATTATCGTTCTGATGCTCACATGGCATTCTGTGGCACACAGATGCCGGTTTACGTGGCATTAATTGCCAAATTCACAACAACTGCTGGCTGAGGTATTTAAGAACGTGCCTGAGTCCTGTCAGGTGTTGTACCCTCGTCTCTGCGTGTCCGTTTCATGCTTTGTCCAGGTTAGCCTTGCGCTGCGGCGCATCGTGTAGGCCCTGTGTACGGAGTAGCACGAATCGCCTAGCGCATGCGTGTCCATCTCACGCTCCGCTGTTCGGAAAACCATGCTTCGCCTCGTGCAACCTTGGGGTTGTTACCTAGGCATCCCTCTTTCGGGACCTTATTCCCTTTTGCTTTTGTTCGGTTATCCTCTGTTTTACGCGTAGCGCTGTTGTTTTCTGAGTGCTTTCTGTTTTGTTCGGGTAATGCTGAGCTGAGTCAGCGTGTTCCCACACTCCACTTGGGTGCCGTCCCTCTGCGCATGCACGGACCCATACGCCTATAGTGTACCTCGGCTTGGTTTGGTTATTTCGGTCCTTTTCTTCAGTGGCTGAGTGGCGCGTTGGGTTTACATAGCATCTACCCACGCGTCCGTCCAGGGTTCGATCCTCAGCCGCTGAAGCTGTTGTTTTGGTTGGTTTATTTTCTTACTTTATCGGTTATTTAGTTTCTTTTATTTATTTATATTATTGGTTCACAATTTCCATCTGGAGCTAACTGTGATTGGGTCAGCTTTTTGATATGGCGAACCGTAACAAGAGGGGTTGTTTTTATCATTAGTACTTATTTTATTAGAGTCCAATCTTAAGTTTGTGACTCATCTCTTTGATCTGCACGCTTGCTTTCCAAGTCGTAAAGCTAATATTAAAGTTGACTCGTTTAAAATCCTTTTAGCATTTGTTGGGTAAGAATTTCTCATAACTACATACAAATGAAGGGCTAAAAATGCTAGAACCACTCCTAAAACTAACATTTGTATTTGTACATTTTCATTCACCTAGAAATTTAAGAGACCAAGTTGCTAAAAACAGAGCCACCAATGATTTCACAGGATCAGGTTTGATGAGAATTTCAGGCCTTGCATGATTTAATTTGTATTCAATGAATCTTCCCTTCCCTGATATTTAATAACCAATTTCGGTTTTTCATTCATCACAAAAGCTGATCAGCAAACCCAGCTCAAACCAGATGGCAACGTGTCTGAAGCGACAGCCATCACGCCCAGCCCCCGTATGGCAAATGCAAGTGAAGGGATTTCAGGTCAGTTCATATTTTATGTTGTTTGCACGAAAATTCGAAAATAAAGAAATTGGTAAATAAAGAAACTGATAAATAAAGAAACTGACCTTGGCCGAGGTGTTGTTTTTATGATCAGCGTCCAATTTTAAGTTTGTGACTCATGGAATTGATCTGTGAAATTTTAACAAAAACCTTTCTAGTTTATTATCATTGTATCAGTGATGGACAAACCTCTCTGTATGATTTCTATTATATCTGTGTGTTCAGTTGTCTTACTGAAACCCTTTCCATTTTTTCTCCATGACACATTTGATCCAGATCCAGCTGATTCTGCACCAGAAGGCAGAAGATCAGTAAGGAAAGTGAACAGGAAGACAGACGATCATTTGACAAATGACAGTGGATTTCTACAAGTCATTATGAACGCTGTGTTATCAAGTAGACCGGTACACGTTGCAGCCCTCAAGCTGCTTTTACATAACTCTGAAGCAATAATTTCATAGTTTTCACTAAATACATTCATCATAAGAATTGCGATATGATTTTGCTGCCTTTTAATTGTCAAATGTTCTTAGTTTGCTCTATGATTTGTTTCCTCTTTTAGGTGAAAAAGATAAAAGAATTTTTTGCTGCAGGTAGCTAAACTTTTGGTCATAAGTGACATGTAACATGTGGGCACTGTTGGCATGTGACACACGACAGCCTCCACTTCGAAGAGCAATGAGACTCGATAATCTGCCCCTGGCAAAAGGTCATGTGGAGAAATACACACAGAGACCAGAAACTGTATTTAGCAAAACAAACAGTGAACAGAGAGCTGGTGTTAATGGTGCCACTGCTATGACAGGCAGACCTCACCTTCATCAGAAGTGGTATATGAACCAACGTGGCCCAGCACTGCCAACCGGTGCTCTTGCAGCTAAGCCAGCCTGGTTCATATCCCGCTTCTGTCTGCTGCATTTCGGTTCCTGGTACTGCTGTAAGTCTGGAAGTTGCTGTTGGCTGTCCAATGCCTCAAAGTTCAGATGTAGCTTCCTGGCACCTCCGCTCTTAGAGTTTATTACACTCCGTACAGTCTCCAGAGTCTCAGTGCTCCTCGAGTTAGAAGCTGGGTCTGCTCCTGTTACATGTCACAGATCGTGTTGCAGAACAATGGTGCCAATATGACAATATGACAATTATTGTTATGTTATTGTTGCTGAAATGTTATGACTGCTAAACCCACCTCCCAGTTTTGAACCATCACATATCACTACTAATAATTTCAAACTTCTTGGTAAATTAGATACAAACAGTGCCCGATACATGACAAAGCAACCTGAAACAATGTAAAGCCACAAATTGATCAAATAAACGCATTAGCTGATAAAAATACTAATGGGAAGTTCAGGACTTCTATATCACACATTGAGGTTGATTTTTGTATTCTTCCTTCATACTCAATAATTGAATTCTTTGTTTGTGCATTATATGCAGTAGGTAACCCAAAAATGTCACCAGAAAAGCCAAATGAGGATAGCCAGAGCGAGAATGAGCCGAAGGACGAGGTACAAAGTGTTACTTCTGAAAACAAAGACCAGAGCAATCCTGGTAAGCAAAGCAAAGACCAGGTATCATAAGTGCATAGCATTTCAAATGCAACACACACCTACAATATGTAACACATTTATTAAAAAAATAAAAACAGTCACACAAACCAGATGTCCATAGCTACACTCATTAAAGTGGATCATGTATAATGTAAATTTTATCCATTTTGTCCCAAGGTTGTGACTCTACAGCCGTCCAGCCAAGTGACAGCACAGAAGATATGGCTGCCAACAGGACAGAAGAAAGGGATGCTGAAGAAAGGATAGAAGTTTTTTTGGAGGAAATGAAAGAGAAATATTATGGTTCTCATTTGAATGATTTTGCTATATGTTATTAGACAAACCTTGGCAGCTTCATTAAATCTTTAACCAAGTTGCTGTAGTAGATTGTTGGCGGAAACACCATAACCGCGATACTGGAGTCTGAATCTCCACTGCCACCTGTTCAGAAATATAAACTCTCCATGTAACTGTAAGTCTGTATATTTGTGCATCTACTGTGTTGTAAAAATATACGAGCAACCTGATTCCAAGCTGTATGTTCAAGTTCTGTAATTTGTTTCGTGTTTCCGTAGTACCCTAACTGTAACAGAATTGGTTGGGGTTTAATGTTGTATCAGAAAAACTTGAATAAAATGACAGTAAATCCACACGCCATGCTACTCTTGTGTCACAGCAGCTCAGGGACTCTTGAAATAATCCCCATGAAACTTTTCATAGTGAAACTGAAACCAATCTAACCGTTGTCAAATTACATTTTGCATTATGTGGGGAAAATATAACTTGTGAAACCTAAAAGCTGAGATATCTGTGGGTATTAAGTGGTCCTTTCTTCAGCTCTTTCTGTGCTCAGGTGATCAGATATGGTAATTTGGAGCTCTTCTGTATGTGCAACATGCTTTATGGAAACATTTCTGATTGAACACAAACGCCACTCCTTAATTCATATTACGTTTTAAATTCAGGAGCAAATTAAGACGAGTTTCAATATGTTTAAGGACCTCTTCTTGAATTGTAATCTTTTTTTGCTAGACGGCATTTTTTAATTTACAGTTGGGGCATATTTATACTCTAATTATAGCTACAAACCCTTTTCTTGTAATATGCCAGCTGTTTTGAGATGAGGGGTGAGGCAGATGATGCAGCATGAAAGTGAAAGTGTTTTTGTGCAGCCACTCGGTAACAGTCTGTGTTTCTGCTGCGCTGAACAGGAAACGGGCCAGCTCTTTCACAAATACACACTTTGTTCCTATTTATTTACCCTTTCAAAGGGCTGAAAAATGTCTACATCGGATCAAACGTGTGGAAGTGGCCCAGGTGAGAAATGTCTAGTATAAATGTTGCTATTGCTACTAATATCAAAGCTGTCTCATGCTTTAATGTTGCTCACTGTTGTTGTTTGCTTTTTAAAAAAGTAAAACGCGTGTTTATTGTTGTCGGATCGCTGGATGTCTAGTTGTGTCTGGCTGCTTTGCTGGATAAATAACACAAGCCTCTATGAACCAAAACTGTGACGCAGTTAAACAAAGCGAACATCTTATATAATGATGGGGCGAATTGGGACAGAAAGCTTTCTAATCGTGGTCTCACACACAAACTGTACCATTTACCGGCAGGATCTTATATAGCAAAGATACCCAAATCTGCGCCACCGTCTGAGCCACTTTACATAACTTGTCAACGATGTGACGCCTGTTAACGCTGAGCAAAAGTGAAAGAGTGGTGGCTTCTGGGGAATGTAGTTTCCGTGGCCGCCGTTTTAGATCGCTCCATGATAGCAGCGTCATTAATTATTGCAGTACATTAGGTCGGCGATGGGGGTGCAGCGCGGGCTTGTACTGTGCACATGATGGCAGCATGCACCAAGTATAAACAAATATATTAAATTTACTTTATTGGGATACGATTTTATATATAAATATTCATTAATCTATTGTATCCCACTGAAAAACTACAACCTGCCTTGTGTCAACAGTCAAACATTTGGCAAATGTTTTCTTGGCACACTTTGGGAATTCCTTAGCAAATTCTAAAGCAAATTTAACTTTAAAAAGGCATAAAACTGAAGAAACAGTTATTCAATCAAGGCTGGTAGAGTCAAAAAAGAGGTGACAAAATGGGCCAAAAGCCAAAATTAAGACTAATACATTTGTGTTGGTGGAGGAAGGAGATTCACAATGAAAAATTGTTAATGGAGTTTAATATTTTCATTGGAGTGTAATAGATCTGAAGATGTTGGGAAGACAAACAGTACTTTCATAATATTCAGTAAAATATATTGCATGGATGATACACACAGGAGAACAACAAAGTGACCCGGATCAAACAGAGAATGGGAATAACCAGAGTGAGAAAGTCAGTGACAATTTAAAAATGCTTGATGATAACAATGCTGGCAGCGCTGATGATAATGAAGCAAACAACAAGAGGAAAATGAGTTAGAAACTGAAAATTAAATTACCTAAATGTTTACCACTAATGTGGGAACACGCCTGGTTTTCACCGTGTATTCCACACCCAAGAAGCGCTGAGGCTCAGGAGCCTATCGGGAGGTGGAACATTCACGAAACGCACATTTTAAACATGTACCAAGCTCAAGGGAAGACAAACAGTACTTTCATAATATTCAGTAAAATGTATTGCTTGGATGATAGACACAGGAGAACAACACAGTGGCCCGGATCAAATGGAGAATGAGAATAAGCAGATTAAGGATGTCAGTGACAAGAGTCTTGATGATAACAATGCTGGCTCCACTGAAGAGATGGACGTCAGTGATCGTAAAGATGATAATGAACTCAAGAGGAGGAAAACTGATGATGGAGAACCACAAGTGATACCAGGTAAGACCTGTTTCTGTCTTTTTCCTTGTATGTTAGCTGTTATATTCCATTGGTCAGTATTGGATGTGGACAGCACTAAGTTTACAATGTATAACTGTTATAAACTGAATATTAAATTACCTAAATGTATACCTCTAATATGGGGACACGCCTGGTTTCACTGTGTAACCCACTCCCCTGAGGAGCAGCGAGATAGGTATATTTTAATCTCAAACCCACACTTCAGTGCCAGGAAAGTCAGCTGTAGATGTCAGGTGCCAGTAACCAAACATCTATACACTGAATATCAAGGATCCATGGGAATCTGAACTTAACAATGCCGGTCACCAACTCAATAGCTGACAAATCTCACCCTCCTACAGGCAGGATACGAACCAGGGTGGTTCAGCAGTGAGAACCAGTGAGACCTAGTGGTGGAGCGCTGGTTCATATCCTGGGTTTCCAATAACACAAAGTTTGGGTTTGTGCTTCATATGTGTTTCTCTTTTCTTGGGGTTAGGGCTGGGAAAATCTTATCATGTGATGCCGACCAAAGGTCGCCCCCCCCCCCAACACAATACCAGAATAACAGAATATGTAATGAAAGGTTTAAGCAGAGATACCTTCTTATTCATGAAGACAGAGGATATACTGTACAGTAACTACATCAACTGTAACTAATCTCACTGTACAAAAAATTGCATATTTAAAGCCTCATTTCCCCACATCTGTTTGCAGGGAACAGGTATTTTATTCTTCATAGTGGAAAGACTCTAAATTCTTACGAGACCGTCTTACATCGTCTTAACAAACAAGCACCAGGTCTGCAGGAGGTGGATTCAGAGCAGGAGTGTGATTTCATTCTGGTTTTCTGCCCTGTTGTTTCACGAGCTGGAACTGACATTGAAGCAGCTCTAAACAAACTCAATCAGATTTCAGGTATACTTAATGACTTTCAAAGTTCATTTATGATATGGATTTAGAGTATCATGTATAT
>JAJAGP010000636.1:145000-336156 GCA_025084515.1 Ancistrus triradiatus | reverse complement strand
TTTCTATTTGCAAACTTAGTTTGTATTTCTTTCTGCCACATTCAGTATTAATCTCCTGTGGGTACTCAAAATATCGGGGCTCCACTGCTGCGGTGTTCTTTGCCATCACAGGTAAAGTGCTAATAGTGCTGGCCATTGAGCTGGATGGGCCCACCGTTGGACTAGTGATCTTTATCAGTATTACTTTTAGTAAGCTGAAGGTAACCACTTCTATTTCCTTAAAGCACTGTTACAGTGCAGTGAAAACCAGTGAGTTCTTACCCTGAATGCGCAGAAGCCAGAAGGATTGTGCTTGTTCTTGTTTATGTTGCCCTTGTGTTGTCCTCTGTATGAGTTTTTGGATTGTTCCTCCTGTTTCCTTCTTTTTTGTCCTTTTTTGTAGTTCCTCAAAATCTTGACGTAATTCCTTTATCTCTGGTGTAGTTTGTTTGTTCCTTTGTTTTGTCAGTAATTCCTTGGTTTTCTCGTTCACCGCTCTCTATTGCCTTTTGTTGTTCACCGAGTCTCCAGCCTTGTATGTTATTTGTTTTCTTGTTTTGTACCTATTTATGTCTAATTTAGTAAATAACTGAGTTCAAAACGTTTACTTCAGATTAACATATGGCTAGAGTAGATATTAACCATTCTACTAGGAATTTATCTCATTGAAAACATGAAATATTGAGGAAAGTTCAGGAGCTCATCATGAGCATGACCTACCTCTTTCTCTCTCCCTCTTTCTCTCTCCCTCTTTCTCTCTCTCTCCCTCTCTCACACACAAACAATGTCAATCACATAAAATTGATTGCCATACATTGTAATATGAGGTAAGTGATTAACTTACTCTAGTTTCTTCAGGTTACAGTTTGGATCCTTCAGTAGATCAGAGAGCAGCTTCACTCCTGAATCTCCTGCATTACTGTAGCTCAGATTCAGTTCTGTCAGGTGTGATGAGGGATTTGATCTCAGAGCTGAAGCCAAAGCACCAAAACCCTCCTTTGTAATCCTACAGCCTTCCAGCCTACAGAGAGAAGGAGGAAACATTAATCACACCTGTAGTCCAATCTATTCAGGTGCACATTAAGGTCAGGTAGACAGAAAGATGGGGAACAATAATGATATAATTAATTAATGGGGTGTATATGCATATTATAGAACTTGGGGCAGTTTTGACTCCTCAAAGGTAAATTACTTCATTCCACTGGAAGATCATTTGACCGATGTTGTCAATTGTTATTTTTTCACTGCCAAAGGTGGTGACAAATAAAAGTGAGTAACTCACTGTAGTTTCTCCAGTTTACACTTTGGATCCTTCAGTAGATCAGAGAGCAGCTTCACTCCTCTAACTCCGGGATTATTTTGGCTTAGATTCAGTTCTCTCAGGTGTGATGAGGGATTTGATCTCAGAGCTGAAACCAAAGCACCAAAACCTTCCTCTGTAATCCAGCACTCAGAGAGCCTACAGAGAGAAGGAGGAAACATTCATCACACTAACAAATCAATCTATTCAGGTACACAGATCTATAAAACAGACAGATCTTTCTATACTTCTGGGGCATTTGCTCTCCACAATGACACACACTTTAAAACAAATGTTCCACATATGATTCTACACAGTAACATTGATAAGAGCTTGAGACCGGAGTATCTCCAGCTTACAGCTCTGATTCTGCAGTGCAGTACAGAGCTCCTTCACTCCTGAATCCTGCAGCTCATTATAACTCAGATCCAGATCCAGTCTGAGCTGAGAGCTGAGCACAGAGCTGCACAACCTTCCTATGATAGATTACTGATACAACCTGGAAGAGAAACTGACTGGATCAGAACTATCATTGTCAAAAACTTACATTCTGTGTTTCTTTCACCTATCTACTGATATGTTGAGACCTTTATGTTTTTTTCACTATATGTCATGATGTCGTGTCACCCACAGTGCCTAACCTGACCTATAGAAATATCAGCTGAGGACTTTTTTAGATGTGGTTTAGGGAAACTGACTGAAAATTAAAACTACTCTTAGTATTCACTTGGTCGCCATTTTATTAGTAACCATTAGATTACTCACTGTAGTTTCTCCAGGTTACAGTTTGGATCCTTCAGTAGATCAGAGAGCAGCTTCACTCCTGATTCTCCTGCATTATTGTGGCTCAGATACAGTTCTCTCAGGTGTGAGGAGGGATTTGATCTCAGAGCTGAAACCAAAGCAGCAAAACATTCCTCTGTAATCCTGCACCATTCCAGCCTGCATAGAAAAGGAGGAAACATTAATCACACTTGTAGTTCAATCTATTCAGGTGCACATTAAGTTCAGGTAGCTGGAACAATAATAAATAAATCACTTATTTAATAATTGGGTGTTTAAGCATATTATCTTTCCTAAGTTATATGTAGAAATATGTGCAATTACAGAACTTGGGGCAAAAAGTTAGAAAAATATACATTACCGGTAAAAAGTTGTAGAACACCCCTATAATTCCAGTTTTTATTTTATATTCACACAATTTAACGTAAAACCCAATAAATAAAAACTCCAATAAATAAAGAATTAGGGATAAAGAAATCATGGAATCATGATTTAATCAAAAGTTTTGACTCATCAAAGGTAAACTTACTGGAAGATCATTTGACCGATGTTGTCAATTGTTATTTTTACACTGCCAAAGGTGGTGACATATAAAAGTGATTAACTCACTGTAGTTTCTCCATCTTACAGTCTGGATCCTTCAGTAGATCAGAGAGCAGCTTCATTCCTGATTCTCCTGGTTCGTTGTAGTTCAGATACAGTTCTGTCAGGTGTGATGAGGGATTTGATCTCAGAGCTGAAGCCAAAGCACCAAAACCTTCCTCTGTAATCCTGCACTCAGAGAGCCTACAGAGAGAACGAGGAAACATTCATCAATCTATTCAGGTACCGATTAATTAATTATACGCTTATACGCCCAGTTATTTATTAATTAGTTAATTAATAAATAACTGGGCATATAATATAATTATATATATATATAATTTAGGAAAGATAATATGCTTATATATAAAAAAAACATGAGAAAAAACATACATTACCATTAAAAAGTTGTAGAACACCCCTAAAATTCCAGTTTTTCATTTATATTTAGACAATTTAATTTAAAATAATTCAACAAGTAAAGAATTACAGATAAAGAAATCATGGAATTATGATTTAATCAAACGTTTTGACTCATCAAAGGTAAAATTACTTCACTGGACGATCATTTTGACCGATGTTGTCAATTGTTATTTTTGCGCTATCAAAGGTGGTGACAAATAAAAGTGATTAACTCACTGTAGTTTCTCCATCTTACAGTCTGGATCCTTTAGTAGATCAGAGAGCAGCTTCACTCCTGATTCTCCTGGTTCATTGTGGCTCAGATTCAGTTCTGTCAGGTGTGATGAGGAATTTGATCTCAGAGCTGAAACCAAAGCACCAAAACCTTCCTCTGTAATCCAGCACTCAGAGAGCCTACAGAGAGGGAGAAACATTCATCACACTTACAGTTATACATAGAATTTATTGATATTTACACAGTTTAAACTCTTCAAAACGCTGTTGCAGAAGTTCCATCAAATGTTTTGCATTTGTAGGTAGCTGTGCTTTCAAGCTTCAAACCAGCTCAACTACTGCATGGCTGGTCCATGATATGAAGCCTGGTGTCTTGTTCTAACTAATGCTAGAGCAGAGGGCATTTCATGGTGTTGCAAAAGGCTGTGGTAGCCCTGCCATTGTGAATAATTAGCTGAACCTCACACTGAAAATATAATTAAACTTTGAATTAAATAAATTCACTGTAATAAAACCTCTGGATTTGCACTTGGCACACCTGCAAGTTTATTTTTATAATCTTGGATTAAATTTGATAGAAGAAAAGATTAGATGTTACACATATTTGCTGTGTCAGTTTAATATAATAATAATAATAATAATAATAATAATAATAATAATAACAATAATAATAATAATAATGACAACAAGAAAACCCGACTTAAATCTGTTAGACTGCTGATCATAACTGATATTCTCATAGTTACCATGACAGTCTTATTCAGAAATGCTACTGTATTTACAGAAGTGACTGAATAACTATAGAAACTCACCTCAGTATCTCCAGCTTACAGCTCTGATTCTGCAGTGCAGTAGAGAGAAGCTTCACTCCTGAATCCTGCAGCTCATTATAACTCAGATCCAGATCCCTCAGTCTGGAGGAGTCTGAGCTGAGAGCTGAGCACAGAGCTGCACAACCTTCTTCTGTTAGATTACAGTCACACAACCTGAGAGAGAGAAATGATGGTACATCAGAGCAATATATAACATTCAAGATTAAAAAGTTGCTTTACTGGTATGACAAGTATGAACACTTGTATTGCCAAAGTTCGGCTACAAAAGACAGGGAAAAAATATACATGCAATTGAAAAAAGAAATAAGAGTTAAAATACAATAGTTATGTTATTAAAGGAAATAAAAATGAAATGGTTGGAATAAGAGCAATTAATTTAAAGAGCTATTACAGTAATTAAGATAAAATATAATATAATAAGAAAATTATTATCTATCTGTTATTCCCAGTGTATCACTTTGGCCACTAGTGGCCAGTATTTGACCCCACTTGGCGGCGTGGTTAAGTGGCGACACCTGGGGGGCTCACGCAGTGTCGCATCATTTGCCTCGGCAGCCCGACGGCACGAACGCGCTCGCTCTGCCCCGGCTCACTCGCATTTTTGGTTTGTGCTTTTTGGGGGACAGCGGTACGTCTGGGAGTTCGAAGACTCACAGCTGGGGGCTATTAGGAGATAGCCCGGTAAGTTAGGCCCTTAGTTGTAGAGCAGGGTCAGTTTTTGTTTATTTTTATGTGTTTATTATCACCGGGCTCTCTCTGCTCCTTGCGAGCCTCGCCCATGCCTTTCCCTCTCATGCCATCGAACCCCTCCTTCACCATCCTGAGATTTCTTTCCCCTGTGTGATTGCGCTCTGAAGAGGACGCTGAGCTGTTAAAGTCTCGCCCCCTTCACTCCCCGTGTCCGTGCCACACTCCGTCGAGTGCTATCTTTAGTATTTGTGTGGCAGGTGCTTGCGGAAGCTCCGCTCGGGTCTCTGTGATTTGCACATGCACAGGCCGTTGGCGCAGCGATACGTCGTAAGCGTAGTAGTGATAGGAGCGCTCTACGCTTGCAACGTTTCTTCTTTCTTTCGCGTTTTAATAGGTTATTTTCACTTATTTTGAGTTTACTCTTTCGTTTCTTTTTGTTATTTATATTTTGGTTTACCATTTCCATCTGGAGCTAACTGCAATTGGGTCCCAAATCCTTTATTCTTTTGTTTTCACGGTTCGTCATTCCTTTTTATATGGCGAACCGTAACACAGTGTAATTCCTCTTTTCTTTGTTTATAAACACTCACACTGCTTTTCTGGAAGCTGTGACCACTGACATCAGTCTCAGAAGACGTTCCTCTGATCTGTTATATTTCCTTAAATCAAACTCCTCCAGATGCTCTTCTGAGGTCAGCAACACAATGAGACCAAGATTATCTCCTCTGTTCAGGTAAGTTTGAACTTCCTGCACTAGGGAATCATCATTCAGTTCATTCAGACAGTGGAACAGATTGATGGATTTCTCTGGAGAGAGATTCTCACTGATCTTCTTCTTGATGTACTGTAATGTTTTCTCTCTGATTTGAAAGCCGCTCCATCTCTTTGGCAGTAGATCTGCTAAGAGAATCTGATTGGACTCCAGTGAGAGACCCAGAAGGAAGCGGAGGAAAAGGTCCAGGTGTCCATTCTCACTTTCTAAGGCCTTGTCCACTGCACTCTTCAGGAAATCAGTAGTTGCCTTTCTGAAGGACTGTAAAATTCCAGTAGATTTCTCCTGCAGCACATTTTTACTCTCCAAAAAGAAGCAGAGGAATGTGTATAAAGCAGCCAGAAACTCCTGAACACTCAGATGTACAAAGCTGAAGACCTTCCCCAGGTGCAGTCCAAACTCCTCTCTGAAGATCTGGGTGCAGACTCCTGAGTACACTGATGCTTCTGTCACATCAATGCCACACTCTGTCAGGTCTTCCTCATAGAAGATCAGGTTTCCTTTCTCCAGCTGTCTGAAAGCCAGTTTTCCCAGAGCCATGATCGTGTGTTTAGTCTGTTTAAAATCAATGTCAGATTTTCCATCATACTTCTGGTTTCTGTGTTTGATCTGAAAGATCAGGAAGTGGATGAACATTTGAGTCAGAGTTTTGGGGATTTCTGCACTCTCAGCTTCAGTAAGCATTCTCTCTAGAACAGAGGCTGAAATCCAGCAGAAGACTGGGATATGGCACATGATGTAGAGGCTTCTTGAGGACTTCATGTGGCTGATGATTCTGTTGGCCAGGTTCTGATCACTGATCCTCTTCCTGAAGTACTCCTCTTTCTGAGAGTCACTGAACCCTCGTACCTCTGTTACCTGGTCCACACACTCAGCAGGAATCTGATTGGCTGCTGCTGGTCGAGTGGTTATCCAGAGGAGAGCAGATGGAAGCAGATTCCCCTTGATGAGGTTTGTCAGCAGAACATCCACTGAGACTGACTCTGTTATATCAGACACTCTCACATTGTTCTGGAAATCTAGAGGAAGTCGGCTCTCATCCAGACCATCAAAGATGAACAACATCCTGTTCTGACCATAATGGCTTGTGTTTAATCCATGTGTTTCTGGGAAAAAGTGATTA
Source organism: Ancistrus triradiatus (assembly GCA_025084515.1). NCBI lineage: Eukaryota > Metazoa > Chordata > Actinopteri > Siluriformes > Loricariidae > Ancistrus > Ancistrus triradiatus. Next base: position 329,458 of record JAJAGP010000636.1, on the reverse strand, counting down.
ATAAGCTCCATCAGACTGAACTTCTCCTGTTTGATCAAATTCAGCTCCCTAAAAGGAAGTGGAAACATGAAGATCACATCCTGGTTTGCTTTTCCTTCAGCCCAATCCAGAAGGAATTTCTGCACAGAAACTGTTTTCCCAATTCCAGCAACTCCTTTAGTCAGCACACATCTGATGGGCTTCTCTTTAAAGAGCTCGTTACATCTGATGGAGGTCTCAGGTGTTGCTCGTCTCCTGGATGCTGCCTCAATCTGTCTCACCTCATGTTCATTATTGACTTCTCCACTTCCTCCCTCTGTGATGTACAGATCTGTGTAGATCTCATTCAGAAGGGGTGCAGCTCCATGACCTGAGAGTCCCTCATGGATTTTCTGAAAGATTTTGCTTAATTTCATTTTGCGTTTTTTATGGCCAGCAGGGGGAAATTCTTTAAAAAAGAAGAAGCAATAATAGTTATTAAAACTACTTCAGATATATTTTAGAAATACACTCAGTAAGCACTTTAATATGAACAACACACTAATACTTAGTAGCTCCTCCCTTTTTCCTCAAGCTTTCAGATCATGGCTTCCACAAGATGCTGGAACATTACTTTGCATGAAGGGATGCACATGGTCTCACAACATACTCAGATAGACTTTTTCAGGCCATGATTGTGTACCGATACCAGCTTGAATTAACTTTAATTGACTTTGATCCAACCCGTGGAATTAAAGAACACTGATGCTCTCTGCTTATCTCCACCGAAAACCAGAACTCATATCCCTTATTTAATTAACTTCTCCTATAAATTAAAATTCAACCTGCACCAGCCCAGCTAAAATTCGGTATTATCCTAATTAAAATGACAACAAAATCATATAGCCACTGGATTCCTTAATTTCTTTATCCTTATATTAACCTGATTAAAGTATCTATGTATTATTTTATTATTTTTCATTGATTTTCATTTCTTTGTAATGGCTGGATACCTACAATTATAGTACGATAAATCCTTATAAATGTGTTGCCTTAACCTGAAGAAAAAAACTGCATGCTTACAGCAAGGAAAACCTTCTGGAAAGGAAAGGAAATGACAGCCAACTGAAAGGAAAACTGGCTTTCAGTCTGTGACGACGGGGGTGCCTAACTGGCAAAGAGGAGGAGACGTGCGCAGGTTCTATTTGAATGACCATAGTGCTTTACTTACAACCATGAAACAGAAACGTAATACAAACTCAAATGTACACACTATGGAAAATGAAAACCGAACTAAACATCTGCAAAACACACATGGACATACATATCGAACGGAAACTCAACACCAACCAACAACGCCACCCCAAAACAAATCCCCGCGCCGTTCGGTGGCTAGGGCCCTCCTTATATACAGTTCAGAAGTGTTCACTTAGTCCGAGGGCCCTAGCTTCTTCTTCTGGTGCTCCGCTATCCGGCGTAGCACCACGAACGACGCGGTTCCAAACGCCCCCCTGCGGCCAGGCGGGGAACAAAACGTGGAGGACAGGGGGGGAACCCGTGACACTAAGCAGTTAGCATTAGCAACTAGTGCTGTGTAAGTGTTTGCTTTCATTTTTTACTTTCAATCCAATACTCACTAAATTACATGAGATTTTTTAATACTTTATTACAAAATAGGTTATATGTTAATATTGTTGGCCAAATGTAGGTTAACATTCCCCATTGGCTTGAAAGAGTGGGACATTTCGGCCCCACCCAAACTCCTTGGTCTGGAAGAACAAAGAAATGCATTGAACTCCAAGTTTTAAACCTTCGCACCTTTGTTTATCTTTTGTTGTTTATCCTTGTCAAGCATTAATCTACCCAAGTTTCGTAAGCAGTTATGCTGTAGTTTTAGAATGTTCTGTGCCAGTGGCCAATAGTTTTAGCCGTTCTAAATCTAAAGCAAGCGTGATATTTCAACAACTTGAAAACTCTTTGGTGAGCCTCAAAGCTAGAAGATCTGCCTTAATTCTACACAGCTGGAACCAAAGGGATCCTCCATGTCGCAGTGTGAGCAAACCCATTGCCAGGATTTGGACAGCCGTCTTGGCTGACAGAATTGGAACTCTATCTGGTGTTCTCCTACTGTAACCTGCCCCCATTATATTTGATGTGAACATTACCTGAAGCTGCTGGCCTGTAGCTCCACTAATCATTTATGGCGATTTTTGTAGACAAAAGTCAGAAGTCATTCACCTTATGTACACTCAGGCTCCAGGTGAGGTTTATTCTCATATATAAATAAATGTCTGTATAACTCAGAGCTCTTACTGGTCTGTAGTGTGTTAGCAAGTTCTGCCTGTTTCATGCTCCTCAGGACATGCAGTATGGTCTTCAGAGCTCCCTGTCTGACATCAGCATGACCCTCCTCTTCCTCCACCTCACTCTCAGAGCATGCTGGGTCATTTGGACTAAGCAGCTTCTCAAATGTCTGTAACTCTTTCTTTATCAGACTGATGACTTTTTCCTCCAGTTCCTGATTAACAATAAACAGAATACAAACTGTAATTATTAAATATATTGTGGGTTTGAGGTGTCTGGTTGAAAATAAACACATAAGAGTTTACCTTAAAAATGGACTTCAGCTTGTGCTTTGTTGTGATTGGCCTCTCCATTTGGTCACTGCTGATAAATATTATATATATAGAAAGATGTTTGTAATGTAGTTATTATCATTAGGATTAGTAACAGTAGTTGAAGAATGTCTTCCTGCTTTAAGCAGAGCTTAACCTTCTCCATAACAGAAATACATTTCTATACATTAAATCAAAATAAAAAATTTATGTCAATCAGTGTGATATACCTAAATCTTCCTTACCTGAGCTTAGTATCCTCTTGAGACCTCATTACCCTCCTCGGAGCTCTGATTTTTTTTATGTATAAAAACTGAGCACCGTCTTTGAACAGGAGGTATTTTTGTGTTTGTGAATTGTTCAAGAGCGTCTACAAATGAGGACTGAGTTAGGCAGAATGAAGTATGAGCAGCAGCAAACCCAAAACGTCATGTCCTCATGTGGGGACGTGAGGTCTCAGGAGAGTATAAAAGTCTCCCCGTCTGAAATGTGGTAGTCTATCGAACGATAGATCAGTCTACATAGACACACAGCTGGGCTCTGAGTTTGTTCTCTCTCTGTATTATGCATATAAAACAGCAAATAGCTGGTAAGGTAAATCATTCCTTATTTCTCTCTTTTCATATCTTATGTCCAGTTATTTATTGACCATCATATTCCCTATCAATTGACCTACATCCTTACGTATGAATCTGAAGCTATATGTATGAACATAACTTTATTTGTAATGTATGTAATATTATAATTGATGAAGCTGAGTGCTGTGTCTCAATTTAAGAAATGTGGTGTGACATGACACAATATTGCATGAATAGTCACAGTTTAATAGATGGATAGATAGATTGGATGGATGGATGGATAGATAGATAGATACTTTATTGATCACAGAGGGAAATTTAACGCATCCAGTAACATTCCAACAATGGCCAGAAAGTATATAATATTAAGAAGAAAAATAGCAATAAAATAAACAGAGTAAGAAAGTAACAAAAGTATCACAGTACTTAGAGTGATGGCACATTGTAGTTACCGGTGTAAAACAGTTGGGGTGCCAAATCTACAGTAATACAATGTGCAAAGAAATTACACAGTTGCAAAAAATGCGATAAAAATAATAAAAACTGTACTATTTTACATGCATAAACTTAAAAAACCAAAATTTGTAAAGTCTAATTAATCTAATAATTAAGTCTAAAATAGCAAGCACAGCCACAGACATATGCATAGTTTTAAACAGTATAAGGTTATATATATATATATATATATATATATATATATATATATATATATATATGAATATATATATATTATATAAAATATATATATATATATATATATATATATATTATATATATAATTATATATATAATATATATATATATATATATACATTGGCACTCCGCGGCTTTAACTACTGTTCTATTTTAGGTATGTTATGAGTTCGTCGAGTTCCTGAAGCACGCGGTGGCGTCATTGTTTCATCCACTTTACTCCTAAATACAATCCAGAACGTAACAAAGTTCTGAAAACAATTTGTTTGGAGTAGTGAAGAACGTTAGAAAACATTTATAAAATAGTGTGGATCAACAGATTTCAACGAACTGTTTAAAAAAGCCACACAGTCTCTCATTTCACTTCCAGTCTCTCGCTGCTGCCTCTCTGCTTACTGCTTACACATAATCAACTTCTGCGTGTTTAAAGTACTCACTGTTTTATTCCTTTTACCAACAGTTCTCTTATAGTAAATACTCCAATATATATCATGTAGATTTGTTAATGATGGATAACGAAATGTTCTTGAATTTCAGCCTTAAAAGGAGCATGAATAATGAAAGGCTTATTGATAATGTAAACACGCTTCCTACGATTACTACAAATAAACAAGAAACTCAAAAGTCTAAAACTTTTAGAAAGATTGAAGAAATCTTACTTACTTGCTGAAACAATAATCAGATTACTGAACTGTCTTCATCTCTCGTTGATCTTTATCTCTTATCGGCAGCTTTTTACCTCTAAAAGTTCGACAGTTGGTTGGTTTGTTGCGAATAGATTCGTGATCTGATTATGAAACCTGAATTCTAACCTTTTACACCATTTAGCAGGAAACCTGAAAATACTGGTTATACCACATTTCTTTTCAAAACCACGTGACTGTACGCTGTAAAGTTAAATGTGCCTTCACTAACACTAATAGGTGTTTTATATAGAGGGTGGCACAGTGATGCAGTGGTTAGCACTGATGCCTCACAGCTCTGAGATCCCTGGTTCGATCCCGACCCCGGGCCTCACCTGCTCTCCCCGTGTTCGCGTGGGTTTACTCTGGGTACTCCGGGTTCCTCCCACATTCCAAAGACATGTGTGTTAGGTTAATTGGTGTTTCCAAAGTGCCCCTTAGATGGATATGCGCCCTATGGATATGCGCCCTGTCTAGGGTTGTTCCTGCCTTGTGCCCTGTGCTGCCGCTAGGCACTGGCTCTCCCGCGACCATGTCTTGGATAAGACAATGAATTAATGAAAATTCATTGCAGAGAAAACCCATAGAGAATTAAACCATGTGAAACCTGTGTGAAATATTAATGTCTATATGCTAATTACATACAGAATACCGAAGTGTTTAACAGTCAGAGCTCTGCAAGTAAAGTTTAAATAAATACGTAAATAAAATAGCAGCTGTGATTAAAATTGAATCCCCTGCTCCATAAACAAAGACTCAATTCTTGAATCATAATCTGTGATTTTTAAAGCAGCTCTATTCAAATTTTGAGTCGATTCTGTATTAGAGTCAATTCCAAGAGTCAATTCCAGAGCATCAAGTTCTCTGGTCTCAAATCTGAAAATCAAAACACGGAAAATCGACATTTATCTGTTATGAATATAAAGGAGTCAGGTTCAGTGATGATGTTTATGTTTGTTTGGTTGTTAGTTAGCTTAGCATTAGCTAACAGTTCCAGTCTTTTGTGTGTTTCATTGTTTTTAGTTTTATATTATAGGATTAGGTAGAAATAATAATACGTGTAGTGTGTGTGAATAAAAGACTGTTTAGATAAATGCTTTATTTTACCGTACTTTATATTTTTGTATAATTCTTACGCGTTGATAAGCTCTATAAATGTGTGAGTTATAAATAAGCTCTCTCAATGCGAATATTATGTTTTATTTTGCTAAAAGGTTTAGCTTTAGTGTCAGCTCATCAGATTGGTGTTGTGTCTTGTGCCCGTATGCACCCACTCGGTGCAGCTGCCGAGCGGCCACGTTCTGCTTCCTGTGTGTCCTGGCACAAGCGCTGCACCCTGTGTCGGCAGGAGGTGCCCGAGGACTTCAGGGATCGCCCCACCCTGCTGTAACACTGAAAAATAAATAAATGTCAGTGTTTTCCTATAGGATGATTAGGCCTTTTGCAAAACCCCAGTGGAGTTAGAAATAGGTGCATATGCATTATATGAGCATATATTCAGGAAAAAAAATTCATACAGTAGCTGCAGCAAATGAACATGACAAAAAAATGGCGTGCCAAAAAATTGCTGACTGAGTCTACCAAACTCTCCTACGGTAAATAATACAGGGATAAAGATTAAATTATCAGTGGCAAACAGAACTAAATATTGATTATGAGAGGATATGGTTATATGTACTGTATGTATTCACCAGGGGCAAATCCAGCACTCACTGTACACTCATGAAAGTCATGCACAGACCCAGGCCACTTTGCTTCCATGTTGCTGATGTTATGGGCTGTATCACATATACACTCGGAAACCCTAAAATCATATTAATATTAAAATCATATTAACTGATTCAAGTCTCAAAGCTTCATACTAAATAAATTACTTGTTGCTTAGACTGATAGGTGAAAGTCTGTGGGATTCTTCTTTGATCAGGTTTGTGGCTCTGTGACTTGGGAACACCACAAAGGTTTATAGTAATGGTTTTAATGCAAGCGTCACATTTCTGACAGCCCGACAGACGGCTGCTTTAGAATATGCTCAGCATCACTGATTTTGTATAGAAAACTCCTCTTGGCCAAAACCTGGAGCGCAACACAAAGACTTTGCTCCGAACTCAGGGCGTGTCCACGGAGGGTGATATGAGCGATTGGGAGCGGAGAAGATTGTTAATAGAAATGATGGACTGTGCTGAGAAGCGCTAAGGCTCACACAGATAATCATCAGGGAATGAGGAAACATTACAGCGGGGTCTGATCAGCCTCTGCCGACGGAGATTTCTCCGTAGTGTTTGTGCTTCGGTGTGATAAAAACTCAGGGTTAGTTGAAGTAAACCTGCTAGCGAGAAACCTAGAGTATCCGTAAACTCTGGCTCAACTAACTCGGAGTTTTCCCTAAGTTATTTGTTTGATCATGGTCTCAGTCCACGATCAATAAATAATTAACTTCCTGATTATAAAAGCAAATCTGTGCAGGTCACATATCAGTCACTGTAAAGGTTCATGGATCTGAACTCAAACTGTACAGGATTAGCTATAAGGTTAGCTTTAGCACTAGCTGTAGGGTTAGTACGTTACGGTAACGTTTGTTCGGATGCAGTAATCATTGGATCTTCATCTGTACTTCAGCCACAGAGATTTAGTTCACGTTTCTGATCCTGGTGCTGCTTTCTGCATTCGGTTTTCATCATATTTCAATGAACAAATTCGATTTTTTTTTTGCTGTGTGAGGATATAAATTTATGGAGTTAAAATCTGAACTTTAGTACAACAGAAGAAAGACCTGTGTAGTAAATAGCGGGTCATGACTTTGATGTCTCATAAATTTAACATCAACTCAGTCAGATTTCAAGTAGTTTTATTCACTGTACATTTTCATGCCATAGGACATAACTTCGTAAGTTTATAGACTCTACATAGTGCACTATAAAGATTTAATACATACAGAGATTCATCGAGGCTTAAAGTATATCTGCAGTATTTACAGGATACAGGACAGAGTTACAGGTTCAAGGACGTCAAGGAATCGTCTTCACTCTCCAGCCTGAATTCTAGGTGATGCTGTGAGATGGAGAAAAGAGCAGAATGATCATCATGATTGGATGCAGGAGAGACGACTGGACAGAGGATAAACAATCAAAACTGTAATGATAGAGAGAATAAACTTTTCAGTCACACACACACACACACACACACACACATATCATACGAACATGTATCTAATATGAGATGAGTCAATATCTTACTCTAGTTTCTTCAGATTACATTGAGGGTCCTTCAGCAGATCAGAGAGCAGCTTCACTCCTGATTCTCCTGGATTATTGTAGATCAGATTCAGTTCTGTCAGGTTTGATGAGGGATTTGATCTCAGAGCTGAAGCCAAAGCAACAAAACCTTCCTCTGTAATCCTGCAACTTTGTAGCCTACAGAGAGAAAAATCACATTTATCACAATCACAGCTCTTCACAAGCATGCTCTCACTCTCTCTCTCTCTCTCTCTCTCTCTCTCTCTCTCTCTCTCTCTCTCTCTCTCTCTCACACACACACACACGTGTTGGCATTCCTCAAGAGATTACACATTTTGTTGTTTTATAAACGTAAAGAGCTTCTGCACACGGAAAGCTCAATATGAAGATGTAAAAAACAAACATTTAACATTTGAAAAATGAAACAATATGTTTAACCATGTTGTTAATTTTTTTTCCAATATGTTTAAAATGTTTTCACATTGTGAAGACATACACTCATTCACAAAAAATAATGCACCCAAATGTTTTGCTGCAAAACCCAGCATGCACTTCTGTCTCAGATGAGCAGACATGTAAATGATTACAGTGTGGTCTGATTAGACATTGGGTCTTACCACAAGAGGGCGTAAAAGCTTCCCCTATAGCACTGCCCAATAAAAAACCTCTTTTTGGGTAGTGTGCCTCTTGGTGAGAGATCATACAACACACTCGAAGGATACCTTACAGAACCTATATGCCTCCATGCCATCCATCTCATCTTGTACCCAGGCTAGAGGCGGCCTAACAGGGTAACTAGGGCCTCCTTTCAGTTGTAGAGTTTGTCCAAATATACTTATCCTTTCACTCTAATATTGTAATCACTTACATAAATCATCATTACATTCACACATTAAAGTATTCATTTTTATTTAAAGATGATGACCAGTCAAATGTCCCCACAAGGTCGAAATCAGGTCTTTCTGATCTTAGGGGGACATTTGCTCCCCACAATGATACATGAGCATGACCCTCCCAAACACACACACAACCACATGCAAAAAGTTTTGCACATGTGCAGTCTGCATCTACAGAGCAACAGTGATGATCTCACCAGAGTATCTCCAGCTTACAGTTCTGATTCTGCAGTGCAGTAGAGAGAAGCTTCACTCCTGAGTCCTGCAGATCATTATCACTCAGATCCAGATCCCTCAGTCTGGAGGAGTTTGAGCTGAGAGCTGAGCACAGAGCTGCATAACCTTCCTCCGTCACACCACACTGATACAACCTAAGAGTCAAAATATAGGCAAACCTTACATGTCCACACAAACATCGCCCACACACACATCCCATGCACGCATGCAACACACAAATAGTGTATATGCAATAAAGAACAAAATTGTCTCATGTGCAGTCTGCATCTACAGAGTAACAGTGATGATCCTACCAGAGAACCTCCAGCTTACAGTACTGATTCTGCAGTGCAGTACAGAGCTCCTTCACTCCTGAATCCTGCAGATTATTGCATCTCAGATCTAGTTCTCTCAGTCTGGAGGAGTTTGAGCTGAGAGCTAAGCACAGAGCTGCATAACTTTGCTTTGTTAGATTACAGTCATACAACCTGAGAGAGAAATGAGGATACATCAGAACAATATACAAAATTACCACACACACACACATTCACATGAATGCACACATAAATCCTAACTGCACACACATACGTGGGGGGACACAAACATATGCAAAGAACTCTCTAATGTTGGGATAGTGTGTTAGAACGCTGCACCAGCTGAGAGCCACAAACTGATATAAAAATAATTAAAGACTAAATATAACAAAATTAATCAAATATTTATTTAACTATAAAACACACATAACAGTACTAGTTTGTTCTTGTCTGTGTGTGTGTGTGTGTGTGTGTGTGTGTGTGTGTGGTGATCATACTGCAGTATCTCCAGGTTACAGTTCTGATTCTGCAGTGCAGTAGAGAGAAGCTTCACTCCTGAATCCTGCAAATTATTATCACTCAGATCCAGATCCCTCAGTCTGGAGGAGCCTGAGCTGAGAGCTGAGCCCAGAGCTGCATAACCTTCCTCTGTTAGATTACATACACACAACCTGAGAGAGAGAAACTGACTGGATCAGAATTGCAATTCTGGGTCTCTTTCACATTTCTATTCAATTGGTTGTTAGTTTATTAGTTATTATTATTTAACTCACTTTAGTTTCTCCAGTTTACACTTTGGATCCTTCAGTAGATCAGAGAGCAGCTTCACTCCTCTAACTTCTGGATTATTTTGGCTCAAATTCAGTTCTCTCAGGTGTGATGAGGGATTTGATCTCAGAGTGAAAGCCAAAGCAGCAAAACCTTCATCTGTAATCCTGCAGCCTTCCAGCCTACAGACAGAAGAAACAGGTTTCTTACCCACAGGTCAGCATAAGTATTTGCACACATACCATGGTGTAAAATCACTTTCAAACCCACTTGTCTTTCTCATGGCCATGGGTGAGGGGATTCCCCAAAACTCGCTACGTACAGGCAGAAGTGCACCCTAGATCACTGCAGAGATGGCATAGGTTTCTGTATGATCCCCCAACCGACCAACCCTCCATCAGATATGACCAATAGTACCTGGGGCTCTGCAGTAGTGGAATGGTGAATTTGAACCCAGGTCTCTGCAAGGCTACTTCAGCACAGCATAAATATTTTCAGACAAATAAAAACACAAAAGCATGTGGAAAAGAAAATAATAGGAAACATAAAAAAAAGATTTAAAAAGTCGAAGAAGACAGAGTGATTACAAGTGAAACCTCCTCTCATCTCCCTGGATAGTCTAAAAACTACCCAACACTTGATTGTTCTTACTGATGATGATGATGATGATGATGATGATGATGATGATTGATGATTGTGATTAAATACCTGATTCTGAACTGATTTAATGAACCAATGACTCAAAACAGATTCAAAGATTCAAAACAGTTTTCATAAAAGTGTTCATTTTGCTGATTTAAACTTATTGACCTATACATACAAACTTAATTTTTAAAAACATGTGGACATTTTGACAAATGCAATAAAGTCATTAAGTTGGGATTTGTTTATTTAACTGACAAAAGTTCTAACAAATGACTTTTAATGGTTTAGCTGATCAACTTGATTGTATTTTGTACATATAGATTATTGAAATGTTTTTGTTTGGTTAACTTAATTTAATTTGTTAATAAACATCCATTCCTGCATTTCAGGCCTGCAGCACATTCCAAAAAACGTTGGGACAGGGTTAGTAATTGTAAGGATCTGCAGCCAACGCACCGGGATCCTTGCTGTCATCACAATTGCGCATGCGTTGATCTAAGCGGCGATGATTGTTTCATCAGTGACACCTGCAGGCTCGAGTATTTAAGAACATGCTCGAGCCCAGTCAGGTGTCGCACCCTTACTCCTCTAATGTGAGATCTCGCACGGTTCACGCTTGCTGTCGCAATCTACGTTTTGCTAATGGTGTATCAGGGAAATGGGTAAATTGCTTCTGTTTAGGGAAGCAGTTATGTATGGTCAGGAGGCCAGAGGTGACGTCAGGCCTCAGCTGGATAGGTTAGGGACAGATCCCGCCATTTGCTTCCCTCGTCAACCACTCTCGGACTCCCTGTCGCCCTCCACAGCTTTCGGCTCGCTCGCTATGGTGACTCAAGCTTCCACGTTGTCTCTCACTGTTACTGCCTCCATATTGGGCTTGTAAGCCCCTTTAGTGAGCAGAAAGTAGTGCCCCACTCGGGCTTTGGCTACTGAGGGATGCTGTGCTGTTTATTCAGCTGGCCATGTCGGGAAAAACCGTGATTCAGGCGTCCCTCAGACGGCACTGCATCAAGAACCGAATAGCTGATAGAACCACATGGGCAAGGAATTCCTTTATCAAACCTTTACCAAGCTCTACAATACAGAGTTACATTCACAGATAAGCCTTAAAATGTTACTGTGCTAAAAAAGAAGCCTTATTTTATAACCATGTCCAGAAGGGGCGTCGGCTTCTCTGGGCTCGGAGGCATCTGGGATGGACCATCACCCAGTGGAGTCGGGGATTGTGCTCAGACCCATCAGTATAACAGATCCTTTTCATGAAGAAAGATGAAAAAAGGACCATCCAGACTGTTATGAGGAACAAGTCCAAAAGCCAGGCTCTGTCATGGTATGGGGTCGGGTCAGGGCCCCTGGTAAAGGTCATTTACACTTCTGTTGTGCAGCACAAATGCAGAAACGTCTTGGCAGTGTCTCTGCTTGGTCAGGTGAGGCATAATCTCCCTGCCACTGCAACAGCGGCCTTCAAAGTTCAAAGATTAGTGAAGATAGTTTGTTCTTCTTTTGCAGACTGATTCTCATTGTAGAAGTCCTCTGTCTTCCAGTGTTAAGCAGTTACCTGTGGCCACAAATTGTATGAAGGCACTTACTTGACTACAGCCCTCCTCCCTCTATGGAGGGGTTATTTTTGTATTTTGTACATTTAGTTCTTGCACATACGTGAGGAACAAAATAAGACATGAAGCTGACAGTTACCAGCCTGCGACAGAGATTATACTGGGTAAGAAAAACAAGAAGTGAAACCACAGAGGGGTGGGGGAAGACCTCCAAGGCACACAATGGACAGACACAAAGTTGAAAGGATGGTATAAATAGAGAGTGTTTGGGATTTTTGGGGAACTCAGCTCACACTGCGTTGTGAGTTGACTTCCCAGATCTGCAAGAGAATAAAGACGTGGTTTTGACTGAAAGGTGTTGTCTTCCTTGCCACACCTTCAACGAACACACGAAGTGATCGCTGAGGATGCACTTTAACAGAATCCATCAGAAGACATCAAGAGACCAATTGGAATTTGGACCAAATTTGGACCAAAAGGGAGACAAAACTATAAACTCTGTTTTTCTGACATTTATACAGTTTAATGTAAAAACAGTCAAACAACAAACAAATTGAGATAAAGAAATAATTTTATTTCTTAAAATTGAACTAAAAATTTTGACTGATTGACAGTCTTCCTCATGCCACTGGAAGGTCGTTTTGATTCATGTTTTCCACTTGTTCTTGCACAAGGACTTGAAAACATGTAAATTGTTCTCCTTCTTCTTCTTCTTCTTCTTCTTCTTCTTCCACATATTTCTGTGAGTAATACAGCTTTACACACAGACATAGATTCTCCGTTACGTAGATAATCACGCTGTATGGTGGGCTGTGTTTTTTGGAGTCGATTGGATTTATCGTCTTTAATAGATTTAAGTTTAAAGTTTTAAAATCTCAAATAGAAATGCATTGACTGAATGTTTAGATTCAAATTTCAACCAGCAAAATTAAAATTTTAATGGAAATTGATGTCACTACAGAGCACTCTTCTGCTAGATATACACAATCACACACACTCCACATCAACACAAAACACATCTCACACACACAGACACACACACACACACACACAAATATGCAACACACATGTGACCAAACGAATTGGAAGACAAAGCCACATGTGTGTCATGGGACACAACAAACATGAGGCCAAACGTTTAGAGACACAAACTCACATTCTACTTTCCACATTTTAAGCAGCACTGTTGTAGTTCCTTCAGAAAATTCACATCTAGTTATTTTTATGCTCTTGAAGGTGGTGACAAATAAAAGTGATTAACTCACACTAGTTTCTCCAGGTTACAGTTTGGATCCTTCAGTAGATCAGAGAGCTTCTTCACTCCTGATTCTCCTGGATTATTGAAGGTCAGATTCAGTTCTGTCAGGTGTGATGAGGGGTTTGATCTCAGAGCTGAAGCCAAATCACCAAAACCTTCCTCTGTAATCCTGCACTTACAGAGCCTGTAATAAGGTAATATGATAAGGTAGATGGAAAGATCATGATGAATTATCAATCAATGTGTGTATAAATATATTTTCCCTCCTAAATTACATCTAGATAACATATTGTATATAATAAACAGTTAGAAATAAAGAAATCATGGAATCATTGTGTTTCACTCTCCTAGAGGTAACAGACTGTTCTAACACTGCTTTGATAAAGACAAAGGTTTTGTACATCATATTCCCCTAATCCTCTTTCTGTTTCCGCTAACATTTGTCAGACACCTTTATCCAGAGCGACCTACATCTGATGCAGTCTTACAATCCAAACAGTTGTGGGGTAAGGGTCTTGCTCAATAACTCAACAGCAGCAGCTTGGCACAGGTGGAACCTTCTGGACCTTCTGGTCTACAGTCCAGTATCTTAACTGGATCACTGAAGGGGAAACTTTCTAAACACATGACTTCATCTGAATTGGTTATCTATTTGATATCCAGTGCTCTGTAAACTGAGGGAGGGAGTTAGGAGCATCACAGATTCAGCTCTGTGTAACAACAGCTCTGATTCCCTCATCTGTGTATCTATTCTAATAGTACTGTTTTACATCTGAAGAACTTCTGTCATTTTAAATGAGATTTTTTTACTCCCAACCAAAAACTTCTACTTTTTGTAATGGGTTATAGAGATAATATAATGTTTCAGCCACTCCAGTTAAGAACTTGAAATAAAGTGTCTAATTATATACAGTATTTAATCAGTCAAACCCTGTTATCCTATTGCACCTCATTCTGGAAAATGGTTTAGATTTTGAATATTCAGATATCCAGAGTCTATTTTTATACAACCCCAAATCAAAGCTGTATGAAAATACTGATTAAAAAACACAGTGTGTCTTACACAAGATATTTCATGTATTAGGTCATTGTTATTTAATCTTTTAATAAACATCTATTCCTGCATTCCAGGACTGCAACACATTCCAAAAAAAGTTGAAACGGGGGGCAATTTAGGGCTAGTAATGAGGTACAAAACCTAACTAATGATGTGATTTCAAATAGGTGATGTCAACAGGTGAATATAATCATGATTTGGTACCAAAAAAGGCTGAGTCTTATTAAATAAATATAGAAACTGAGTAAATAAATATAGAAACTCACCTCAGTATCTCCAGCTTACAGTTCTGATTCTGCAGTGCAGTAGAGAGAAGCCTCACTCCTGAACCCTGCAGCTTATTATAACTCAGATCCAGATCCCTCAGTCTGGAGGAGTCTGAGCTGAGAGCTGAGCACAGAGCTGCACAACCTTCCTTTGTTAGATTACACCAACGCAACCTGAGAGATAAATGATGAGCACAAAATATAACATTACTATACACACACACCTAGTGTCTCATTCTCGTCTTCTAATCTCATTCTGACATAACCTGAGGTATCACTGTCTCGCTGTGGGATGAATCCCTGACTAGGGCTAGAACAGGGGGTACAGCATGGTGCTGCAATAACCATTCGGTTCAGGACTCTATTTTATTCCATCCTGTAGTGCAATAAAGTCCAGATACTGTCCTAGAGGTAACACACTCTAAATCTGTGCATCATATTTCCCTAATCATCTTTCTGCTTTCTCTGAACAAATGTACATTTATCAGACACCTTTATTATCAGTTGAGCGACCTACAACTGATACAATCTTACAATCCGATGCAACATCTCTGATTCTCTTATCTGTGTATCTATTAAAATTCTTTTAAATTCTAAAGAACTTTTGTCATTTTAAATAAGACATTTTTTACCCCCAAACAAAAGCTCTGCTCTTAGTGTGTAATAGTGTAGTAGTGTAATTCTACTTAATGTGTTATAGTGCTCATATAATGCTTCAGCCACTCCAGTTAAGAACTTGAAAAAAAATGTCTAATTATATACAGGTAGTCCTCAACTTACGACGCAGATCCGTTCCTAGGTGGCGTCGTAAACCGATTTTCGGTGCAAGTCGGAACACACGTACATACTGTACGTAAATAACATACTGTAAGAACTTATCCTATCCTAACACCTATCCTAACACAGTAATTATCAAAAAACGAGCCGCGTACCCATGTATTCTTCCGCCGCGCACACCAAACACGAAGTTCGTGTTATGACGTTTACGACGCAAAACCACTTAAGTCGAAACAAGGCTTTATACAGTAAATGGGAGATGTGTCGTAACCACGAAACGTCGTAACCAGAGGACTACCTGTATATAAAATCAATCAAACCCTGTTATCCTATTGTACCTCATTCTAGAAAATGGTTTGGATATTGAATATTCAGATATCAATAGTCTATTTTTATACAACCCCAAATCAGAAAAAGTTGCGGCAGTATGAAAAATACAGATAAAAAAAACGCAGTGTGTCTTGCATTTGCTTTGACTTTTATTTGATTGCAGACAGTATGAACCAAAGATATTTCAAGTATTGTTCTGGATAACTTCATTTCATTTGTTAATGGGGTGGGGTCTTTGAGGAGTGAAGATGGGCAGAGGATCTCCAGTTTATCAAGAAATATGTAAGAAATGTGTAAAGTAAATGTTTATAAACAATGTTCAACAAAGAAAGACTGGAAGGGATTTACATAAGGCAGCTTATGTTGCTCAGTGTAATCTCCATGTACTTTTCTGCATTAGTGATGCATCAGAGAAGTATAAATTGCATTTACCGAGGGCGCTGACCCGACCCGAGCCATGAAAAATAAAATAGGGGTTTTAGGTCCCAAGAGCAGATTGCTTCAGATGAAAAGGATCAACCAAAAATAAAATAAAATTACAATTAAATAAAATGGGAAAACTGAGTGTGTGTGGAGGGATAGACACACACACACACACACACACACACACACACACACACACACACACACACACATACACACACACACACACACACCAAAAAAAGGAATAATAAAGCTGCACCTAGATGAGGCTGGCAGCTGGGATTCAAACCCTGATTGGTGGCATCAGTGGCTGACGTGTTTTACCAAGGCACCACATGGCCGCTGAGGGGAAAGGTGAGGATAAAGAGCTTAAAGGGCAAAAACAAGCATTGCTCGGGGTGAGCTCAAAATAAAGAGTGATATAGTAAACTTCAACAAAAAAGGTGAAAAAGAAAATCCTCTAACAGCATTTAGAATGCACTGAGATGAGCAAGGGCCAAAATGAAAGCCCCAGGGAACGCTAAAGCGTGCCTTGGGTCTGCACATGCATGGTGCACAGAGGACCCAAACGGAGTCGTGGGGGTGGGAGCGTGACACTCTAAAGGGGAGCTTCGGGGAATCCCAGAGGAATCCCGGAAGCAAACGAGGTGAGTCATGGTTCTGTGGATGCGCAGCGCGACGCAGATGGGAAATGAGGGATGAGGCTAACTGCAGAGCAGCGTCCCTCAAAAGCAAAAGCGTGAGCAGGGAACTTACAGTGGTGCTTGAAAGTTTGTGAACCCTTTAGGATTTTCTATATTTCTGCATAACTATGACCTAAAACATCATCAGATCATTTATTTATTGAGGAAAATGATCCAATATTACATATTAATCAGTGGCAAACGTATGTGACCCTCTAGGATTAGCATTTAATTTGAAGGTGAAATTAGTCAAGTGTTTTCGATCAATGAGATGCCAATCAGGTGTGAGTGGGCACCCTGTTTAATTTAAAGAACAGGGATCTATCAAAGTCTGCTCTTCACAACACATGTTTGTGGAAGTGTATCATGGCATGAACAAAGGAGGTTTCTGAGGAGCTCAGAAAAAGAGCTGTTGATGCTCATCAGGTTGGAAAAGGTTACAAAACCATCTCTAAAGAGTTTGGGCTCCACCAATCCACAGTCAGACAGATTGTGTACAAATGGAGGAAATTCAAGACCATTGTTACCCTCCCCAGGAGTGGTCGCCCAACAAAGATCACTCCAAGAGCAAGGCGTGTAATAGCTGGCGAGGTCACAAAGGACCCCAGGGTAACTTCTAAGCAACTGAAGGCCTCTCTCACATTGGCTAATGTTAATGTTCATGAGTCCACCATCAGAAGAACACTGAACAACAATGGTGTGCATGGCAGGGTTGCAAGGAGAAAGCCACTGCTCTCCAAAAAGAACATTGCTACTCATCTGCAGTTTGCTAAAGGTCACGTGGACAAGCCTGAAGGCTATTGGAAGAATGTTTTGTGGATGGATGAGACCAAAATTGAACTTTTTTGTTAGGAAGTCATGCCAGGAATGGCCGATAGGTGGAAGCAACGCTCAACATTCCTGGTATGACTCCTGGCAGCCGCTTTGATTGAGCTGTCAGTCAGTAGACAGCTCAATTAGAGCAAATGAGCCGCAGCTGCTGCCTTCGGCTATTTAAGAGCCTCGCCACTGGCAGTAGCTGTCGGTTCATCTGACACCAGCACGCCACGTAAGCCCCGATCCCCACCAAGGCGATATAATAGGGAATCGCTGGCATTCGCGTGCTTTGAGACCTCACACGCCTCATCCCCGTGCTCTGTATCAGAGCGCTGCGCTTTCGCCTTTTGTTTGCTTTCGTTTCTTTTATTTTACAGGGATTTGGAGAGGACAAACTAAGCTCGCAAAGGAGCTTAGTTTCCGTAGCGTCAGGAGACGTGAGGTAATCGCTAGGGCAATTAGCTAGTGCAGGTTGAGCGTTATATTATTTTCCGCTTTTTATTATTTTTGCTTTCTCGCTCCCTTCAGCCTGCTCCCTTCTTCCCCGCGCTCTCCCTGCGCTACAAGCCGTTCAGAGCGTGCAGGAGCATTTGGTCACGCCCACGCAGATCCGTGTGTATGTGTGTGTGCGTCCCTGCAGATCTGACACAGGCATCGGAGGGGTTCCCTCCTCTCTCCGTCTCTCTGTCAAGGCACGGCTGAACTCTGTGTGTGTGTTGCTGCCTGACCGTAGATCCACGGCTTTTGGCACGCACACACAGAAACTCCTCTTGTCTTGGTTATTTGTTTATTCAATTCCCTTTATTTACTTCATCCTATTTCAGTTCATTAATACCATCTGGAGCTAACTGCATTTGGGTCCCAACCTTTATTTGTTTTTGACGGTTCGCCATCGTCTTCACATGGCGAACCGTAACATTTTTGGGTTAAAATAAAAGTGTTATGTTTGAAGAAAGGAAAACACTGCATTCCAGCATAAGAACCTTATCCCATCTGTGAAACATGGTGGTGGTAGTATCATGGTTTGGGCCTGTTTTGCTGCATCTGGGCAGGACAGCTTGCTTCTTTTTAGCACAGTAACGTTTTAAGTGGTATTTGTGAATGTAACTCTGTATTGTAGAGCTTGATAAAGGAATCCCTTGTCCATGTGGTTCTATCAGCTATTGATGAATGACGGTTCTTGATGCAGTGCCGTCTGAGGGAGCGGAGATCACCCCTCTTCAGTTTAGGTTTTTTAGGAAATTCCTCCTGATTCCTTGAATCATTTAATGATATTATGCTCTGTAGAGGCAGAAATATGGAAACCCCTTCCAACCCCTTCATTCTTTGAGGAACATTGTTTTTAAACATTTTAATTATTTTCTTACACATTTGTTGATCATCTTTACTCATCCTTTAAGACTCAGCCTTTCCTGGATGCTGCTTTTGGACTAAATCATGATTATAATCACATGTTTGAATAAATAATCACATCATTATTTACTTTTTTTTACCTCTTTACATTTGATATGTAGGCATTTAATGCCATGTCCTACATTATTGGAAAAAGATTATCTATCTATTATTCCCATCTAATTCCTCTTTTCTTTGTTTAAAAACACTCACACTGCTTTCCTGGATATTTTGACCAATGGCATCATTCTTAGAAAAAATGCCTCTGATCTTTTATATTTAAATTGCCCTGTCCCAGCTTTTTTTGGACTGTGTTGAAGGACTGAAATGCAGGAATGGATGTGTATTAGCAAGTTAACCAGAAAAAACTTGAAATATCTCAGGTTCATACTTTCTGCAATTAAACAAAAATAAAAATGGAAATGTAAGGAACACTGCATATACTTTTCATTTGCATTTTCCATACCCTTCCAACTTTTTCTGATTTGGGGTTGTAATTCCTTATGAGAAAATTCTTACATCATTCCAGTATATTTACAATCAGAAGTGCTTTCACTCATGTCAGTGTAATACAGTATCTGGGGGGACTTTCTGATTCACCTTCCTGTCTGTTATCTGTTTATTGGTTGGAGCATTGACCCTAGTTTATTAGTCAACACACACCAGCTATGTGCTTTACTGTTAAAAAAGCTTATAATAATGTCTTTGTGAATAATTACCTCAATCTCACACTGAAAATATAACAGAGCTGCTTTAACCTTTAATAAAATGACATGCATTTTAATAAAAACCCTGCATTTGCACTTTGTACAATCTACAAATATAACAGCACTGAAGATAGTTTTATATAAAACTATATAAGAGTATTTTATTGTAGCGTTAATAGCTGGATCGACAGTCATTCAAAGTCTGGCTACCCTCTGTCTACCCTCTTCCCCCACCAAGTCACAAACATTACGACACTTTGGAATGCAAATGGCCACCATCTGGACAGAGCCTCCACTTGAGTAATGCCCACATCAACCCCAACCTCTTTCTCAAACCAACAAAAATTTGAGGTCTGGCTTAAGGGTCAGATAACCTGTGCATCTTGCAATCATAAACTAAGTCAATGTGTTAGTCTTAAAAGGGGTTTCTGACATTCAAGACCACAGACTTCCCCAAT
Source organism: Ancistrus triradiatus (assembly GCA_025084515.1). NCBI lineage: Eukaryota > Metazoa > Chordata > Actinopteri > Siluriformes > Loricariidae > Ancistrus > Ancistrus triradiatus. The sequence continues at coordinate 309,136 of JAJAGP010000636.1, read as the reverse complement.
TCTCTCTAACTCTTGCAGAACATAATGACCTTTTAGACATCCTAGATATGTAAAAATATATTAATCCAAGTTATAGCTTCTGTAGCGGCCCATACCAACCTATGGTGAAATTGGAGGGCATATCCACGAGAGGAGGGACTTTAGGCCGAATCAGCTTATCATTGGCTAAGTCTAGGGCAAATCCTTTTTGCCCCACCTCTGATCGCTTACGTCAGGAGCATACAAAACTTGGCGTGGGCTAGCAGCATGTAGCTTTTGTCAGTCTTTTGTTCCTTTCAAGCTCTTAGTTCTTGGTGCTTTTAAGTTCGTTTTGAGTCTCGTTCCTTTGTCTAAGTTTCCTTTGCTTTGTTTTAGACTTCTTTACATTTCATTTTAAGTATAAGTTTTTCTTTGTTCAGCAGTCTTAGTAGTTCAGTAGTGCCGAATTAGAAATTAAGCCGATGAAAGTAGTGGAAAACCAACTAGCAAAGATCTCCAAGTTTGACCACTTTCATATATTCCTAGTTTCCAAGTTTTCTTTTGAAGCGCGTGGTGCAAGAATGCGTCAACTCCACCTTTTACCTGTGGCCAGGGTAAATCTCTGAGTTGTGCGCAAACGCAAACATTCGAGGGCTGGAAGACCCCTACCACCAAAGCTGGGAAGAAAGCCGAATGCGTGGGCTGCAACACATCTGTGGCTGTTTATATGCAATAACCAAGAAGCCAAGAGCCTGCACCATCCAGAAGCTCTCCGAACAGCCGCATCAGATCTGAAGATAAGACCGTCGCTGTTCCCCCGTGTGCCTTCTGACAATAGGCAAAGGCCCAGTCCTGTTCCACCATCGTTGCACGAGCTTCCGCAAAAAAGGCAAGTACCGCTTGGTGTGGCTTGATCTGGGTCCCTGATTCTCGAACCTTGCGTTTAATGTTAAACCACGCTTCAACGTAGACCTATCCACATCTACGTAGTTTCCACCATACTATTCACGTTTCACCATAATTTGTGTTACTAGTAGCTCACTGCGTCGTAACAAACTAGTTCGTAACATTGTGCCTGGGTAATTACTACAGGATAGACAAGTTACATACAGAATCACCTTGTTTTCTGATTTTAATACTGTGATATATGCACGTTTGCCATCATTTCCTGATTTTACTACTGTGAAATATACATGTTCACCGTCATTTCTTGATCTTAACTCTGTGATACACGTGTTATTACATCAGATAGTCTGTTGGTATTGCCTTGTTTGCAGTTAATAAACTTGTTATAACCTTTTGAATTTACCGCTTTGTGTGAGAGAGTTTCATTCAAACAAGGGTTGAGAAAAATAACTTTGAATTCACTATTCAGACCTAGATTGAAGTCGCCATATCGACTTTCTGATCAATTTAGCATTTTCCCTCTTTTTAACTGGTTTTCCAGTCCCAAACGATCCGGTGGTGCCCCGTTTGTTCATTAAAATTAATCAATTTAAAGTGTAGTTGTATTCCACTACATCATATAATCCTGAATTGCATTTGATATAATTAAAGATTAGACTTACTAATATTCGTTGTGTGAGTTTAAGATTAGGAATCACAAAAAAAAATTTATATAATCCTGGATTACCTTTGATAGAATTAAAGATTTTACTCATTTGCTGTGTGAGTTTAAGATAATTAATCACAGCAAGATTTTCTTCTGTATGTCAGCAAACAGTTGCAGAGCTTAAACTGTCAGAACCAACAGTGATAACCGCTGCTCAGGTGGCACAGGGGGAATTCTCTAGCCCAGTACTATGGAGACCCGGGTTTCAGTCTGAGCAGTGCCTAACAGCTGTGTCGGCTGCCAGCACAGGCAAGACTGGCTGTCTGAGGAAGGAGAGGTCAGACAAGGGATCATCCCCAAGTGCTGCACACAACTCCTGTCACTGCTCTGTGATGGACTGGCACCTCATACGGGGAATATGCATAAAAACTCCCAAATGACTAATAAGGACAGGTACTGGATCCCCCAATGGCCAAAATAAATGGGATAAAGATAAAACAGATTCAGAGAAAACAGGAAAATCTACTTACATCTGTCAGACAAACATTTATGAAAAAATGTGGAGTAACATCTGCCGTGACTGAGTAAATAAATATAGAAACTCACCTCAGTATCTCCAGCTTACAGTTCTGATTCTGCAGTGCAGTAGAGAGAAACTTCACTCCTGAATACTGCAGCTTATTGTTACTCAGATTCAGATCCCTCAGTCTGGAGGAGCCTGAGCTGAGAGCTGAGCCCAGAGCTGCATAACCTTCCTCTGTTAGATAACAGTCATATAACCTGAGAGAGAGATATGACATATCAGAGCAATATAACATTAGCGTGCGCACACACACACACACACACACACACTCCACACTCTTCCATAATTCTGAATTAACTCTTACATTTGAGCTGTAAGCATTTAATAGCATGTCCTACATTATTAGATTATCTGTCAATTATTCCCATCCAATTCCTCTTTTCTTTATTTAAAAACACTCACCCTGCTTTCCTGGAAGCTTTGACCACTGGTATCAGTCTCAGAAGACATTGCTCTGATCTGTTATACTTAGTTAAATCAAACTCCTCCAGATGCTCTTCTGAGTTCAGCAACACAAACGCCAGAGCCGACCACTGAGAAGGAGAAAGACTCTCTCCACTGAGACCAAGGTTATCTCCTCTGTTCAGGTAAGTTTGAACTTCCTGCACTAGGGAATCATCATTCAGTTCATTCAGGCAGTGGAACAGATTGATGGATTTCTCTGGACAGAAATTCTCACTGATCTTCTTCTTGATGTACTCTACTGTCCTTTCTCTGATGTCAGAGCTGCTTCCTCTCTTTGGCAGTAGATCTGCTAAGAGAATCTGATTGGACTCCAGTGAGAAACCCAGAAGGAAGCGGAGGAAAAGGTCCAGGTGTCCATTCTCACTTTCTAAGGCTTTGTCCACTGCACTCTTCATGAAATCAGTTGTTGACTTTCTGAGGAACTGTAAAATTCCAGTAGATTTCTTCTGTAGCACATTCTGCCTTTTCAAAAAGAAGCAGAGGAATGTGTATAAGGCAGCCAGAAACTCCTGAACACTCAGATGTACAAAGCTGAAGACCTTCCCCAGGTGCAGTCCAAACTCCTCCCTGAAGATCTGGGTGCAGACTCCTGAGTACACTGATGCTTCCCTCACATCAATGCCACACTCTCTCAGGTCTTCCTCATAGAAGATCAGGTTTCCTTTCTCCAGCTGTCTGAAAGCCAGTTTTCCCAGAGCCATGATCGTGTGTTTAGTCTGTTCAAGATCAATTTCAGATTTTCCATCATACTTCTGACTTCTGTGTTTCATCTGATAGATCAGGAAGTGGGTGAACATTTGAGTCAGAGTTTTGGGGATTTCTGCACTCTCCGCTTCAGTAAGCATTCTCTCTAGAACAGTGGCTGAAATCCAGCAGAAGACTGGGATATGGCACATGATGCAGAGGCTTCTTGAGGACTTCATGTGGCTGATGATTCTGTTGCCAGGTTCTGATCACTGATCCCTCTTTCTGAAGTACTCTCCTCTTCTTGAGGTCACTGACACCTCGTACCTCTGTTACCTGGTCCACACACACTCAGCAGGATCTGATGGGCTGCTGCTGGTCGAGTGGTTTATCCAGAGGAGAGCAGAAGGAAGCAGATTCCCCTTGATGAGGTTTGTCAGCAGAACAATCCACTGAGACTGACTCTGTTTATATCAGACACTCTCACATTGTTCTGGAAATCTAGAGGAAGTCGGCTCTCATCCAGACCATCAAAGATGAACAACATCCTGTACTGATGATAATGACTTGTGTTTATTTCATTTGTTTCTGGGAAAAAATGATTAATAAGCTCCATCAGACTGAACTTCTCCTGTTTGATCAAATTCAGCTCTCTAAAAGGAAGTGGAAACATGAAGATCAAATCCTGGTTTGCTTTTCCTTCAGCCCAATCCAGAAGGAATTTCTGTACAGAAACTGTTTTCCCAATTCCAGCAACTCCTTTAGTCAGCACACATCTGATGGGCTTCTCTTTAAAGAGCTCGTTACACTTGATGGGGGTCTCAGGTGTTGCTCGTCTCCTGGATGCTGCCTCAATCTGTCTCACCTCATGTTCATTATTGACTTCTCCACTTCCTCCCTCTGTGACGTACAGATCTGTGTAGATCTCATTCAGAAGGGGTGCAGCTCCATGACCTGAGATTCCCTCATGGATTTTCTGAAAGTTTCCCCTTAGCCTAGACTTGAGCTTTTCATGACAAGAACAGAGAAATTCTATAAAAAAGAAGAAGCAATAATAATTATTAAAACTACTTCATATATAATTTAGAAATACACTCAGTAAGCACTGTAATATGAACCATACACTAATACTGAGTAGCTCCTCCCTTTTTCCTCAAACCTCAGTTCTTCATATCATGGCCTCCACAAGAGGTAGGAAACATTACTTTGCATGAAGGGATGCACATGGTCTCACAACATACTCAGATAGACTTTGCCATTCAAGCCATGATTGTGTACCAATACCAGCTTAAATTAAATTGACTTCGATATAACCCGTGGAATTAAGGAACACTGATGCTCCCTGCTTATCAGCTCCACCGAAAACCAAAACTCATATCCCTTATTTTATTAACTTCTCCTATAAATGCAAATTCAACCTGCACCAGCCCAGCTAAAAGAGGTATTATTAAAGGTATTATTCTAATTAAAATGACATCAAAATCATATAGCCACTGGATTCCTTCATTTCTTTATCCTTATATTGACCTGATTAAAATATCTATGTATTATGTTACCTTGAATTATTTTTTAACATTCTTTCTTTTCATTGATTTTCATTTCTTTGTAATGGCTGGATACCTACAATTATAGTACGATAAATCCTTATAAATGTGCTGCCTTAACCTTTGCTTACTGCAAAAGAAAACTTTCTGGAAAGGAAAGGAAATGACAGCCAACCGAAAGGAAAACTGGCTTTCAGTCTGAGCAGTTAGCATTAGCAACTAGTGCTGTGTAAGTGTTTGCTTCCATTTTTTACTTTCAATCGATTACTTACTAAATTACATGAGATTTATTAACACTTTATTATAAAATAGGCTACATGTTAATGATTTTTGGCCAATGTAGGTTAGCATTCTGTCACAAATATATGGTAATGGAGTCAAGGAGACGAGCGCAGGTATGAGGTAAACCGTAGCGGGGATTATTCAACAAAGGAACACCAAACATAAACACGAGCAGACCGTAGCGAAACTAAAGGGGGCTTACCGCAAAACGAGCGGTCCGAGGAGATCGAAGGCATAAAAAAGTAATTCTGCCCAACCGCGCGAGCAAAACATGAGTCACCGAAATCGGTAGATACTGCCAAACAAGCCGTAACCCTCAAAGACGCGTCTAGGTATCAACACAAACGTTGTGGAAGACACAATTCCCTACAAAGTCTGAGAGCTAGAACCCCTCATAAATACAGTCATTGACAGCTGTAGACAATCCCATCCAGGGCCCTAGCTTCTCCTTCAGGTGCTCCGCAGTCCGGAGGAGCACCGCAAATGCTGCGGTCCGGATCGCCGTGAGCGTCGAGGAGAGGCATAGCAACCCCATTGCGACCCATGACACATTCCCATGAGCTTAAAAGAGTAGGACATTTTGGAAGAACAAAGAATTGCATTGAACTCTAAGATTTAAACCTTCACACCTTTGTTTACCTTGTGCTGTTTATCTTTGTCAAGCGTTAATCTAACCAAGTTTCATAAGCAGTTACGCTGTAGTTTTAGAATGTTCTGTGCCAGTGGCCAACAGTTTTAGCCTTTCTAAATGTAAAGCAAGCGTGTTATTAAAATAACCTGAAAACTCTTTGGCAAACCTTTTTTGGTTCTTGGAAATATTATTACAGTCGTACATCTTTTTACCATTCCTTGCATTTAATAAAGTCCTCATGCTTACTGAAAATTCAATTTCTGTGTGAGACTTTATCTACTTTAAACAATCTCACTGACGTCTGGCAGAGCTCATCTCTTTAAAAAGTCTGGTTTTAAAGTGTTCAAATTAAATGGCTTTCCTGATTCTCCAGTCACAAAGGAATCAGTTGGGTCCCAGTGCTTTTATTAAAATTAAATAAATTAAAGTGATAATTTTCTATAACTGACTGATATTAACTGTCTTAAAGCACCTCCATCACCTTCATCAGCCTGGACTGTTGATCCAAAGCAAGTTGGCTCCATCTGTGTGCCCCAGTAGAATTCCAGATTTCCTCTGTCCAGGCTACATTTTCCAGTTTGCAACTACCCAATATTGGTGAGCCTGTTCCCACTGTAGCATTAGCTCTCTGTTCTTGGCTGACAGTAATGGGATTCTAGCTGGTGTTCTCCTACTGTAATCTGCCCCGTTCTGATAATTGATGTGAACATTCCCTGAAGCTGCTGGCTTACAGCTGCACTAATCATTTAAACTAATTTGTGTAAACAGACGTCACAAGTCATTCACCTTATGTACATTCAGACTTCAGGTGAAGTTTATTTAAAAATGACTGAATAGCTCTTACTGGTCTGTAGTGTGTTAGCAAGTTCTGCCTGGTTCATGCTCCTCAGGACATGCAGTATGATCTTCAGAGCTCCCTGTCTGACATCACCATGATCCTCCTCTTCCACCACCTCACTCTCAGAGCATGCTGGGTCATTTGGACTAACCAGCATCTCGACTGTCTGTAACTCTTTCTTTATCAGAGTGATAACTTTTTCCTCCAGTTTGTCACGTGCCACGGCAGCGCGCGCCGTTACACGGACCAATCAGGAAGCCCAATTTCTGCCGATCAGCCGTGGGGCTTCCTATAAAGGCGCGCCCGCGAGAGACTCACCTCGCGGTTTATTGATGTCTATTGTACTCCATGCCCGTCGCGTCCCTACGCGCCGCGCCGCGCCGCTCCGCTCATCGCCGCGTCCCTACGCGCCGCGCCGCTCATCAAGTCTACATGCACGTCACCAGTAAGGCATAGTTCGTTTCGTTCACTTTCGTGTTTTGTTTATTTCACACCCGTTTTGTGTTTTGTTTCATATCTGTTTTCGCGTTTTTTCCATGCCTGTTTTCCGGCTTCGGCCCTTTTACGTTGTCCACCCGTTTTCGGTCCTCACCCATCATTTCGCTGTGTTTCCTTTTGTTGTTTGTGCTGTAAATAAAACTCCTTTCTTTTGAACCTGCGTTCGTCTCGCCATCCCTCTCGCCTCCGCCGTTACACAGTTCCTGATTAAAAGTAAACAAAACACAATCTGTAATGTTTAATTATATTGTGGGTTTATTTAATTGTTGTTGTTGTTATTATTGTTGTTATTATTATTATTATTATTATTATTATTAGTGGTGTTTGGTTGAAAATAAGCACATGAGTTTACCTTAAAAATGAACTTTGCTGTGATTGGCCTCTCCATTTGGTCACTGCAGATAAATATAATATATATATATATATATATATATGAAAGTTGTTTGTAATGTAGTTATTATCATTAGGATTAGTAACAGTAGTTGAAGAATGTCTTCCTCCTTTAAGCAGAGCTTAACCTCCTCCTTAACAGAAATACATTCTATAAATTACATAAAATTTTAAATCTATGTCAATCAGTGTGATATACCTACATCCTCCTTACCTGTGCACAACAGAAAAATCTCCACGTCTGAAATCTATTGGTCTGTGGAATGATTGACCACTCTTCAGAGACACACAGCTGGGCACTGAAGCTGATTTCTGTCTTTGTTATGTAACAAGATGATAAATGTCAGTTAAAGAACCAACTTTCACTCCTCTCTTACAGTGTATATATTTTTATTTCATGTGAGTTTCATGAGCTACAGGGTGGCATGGTGGCTCGGTGGGTAGCACTGCCACCTCACAGCAAGAAGGTCCTGGGTTGACTAGAGTGTTGAGTTGAAGGCAACTGGACTTCTGCATGGATCCTGAAGATGTTTCACCTCTCATCCACACCTTTGGAGTGGTTGTTTGGTTTCCCCTATGTGTATATATAGATATGTATGTATAGCTATTCATAGGAGAAACCAAACAACCACTCCACAGATGCATGGCACAACATAGAAGCTCTGATACAAAGCAGGCTTGAGATCCCTTCCTAGAAGGTTTAACCCGCATTCACACCTCACCCATATCACTCTAACGACTCACATGATGGCAGGGCGGGGCAACAACTCACTAATGGGTCACACCTTGGCTCCTGTGATACTAACGGCTCATGTATTGACAGGGTGAGTCAACGACTCTCAAGACCACCCGCAAGGTGATACCCCCACTAGGGTTAAATACCTGGAGTCCCCATCAGTTTCTAGAACTGAAGAAGCCTTTCAGATGAGATGTGAAACGTTTCAAAAACCAAGAAGTTCAGTTGCCTTCAACTCAACACTAGTATACTATGACCTGGATGACTGAGAACCTACACAGACAAGCTCCTGGGTTCAATCCCAGGGTGGAGCGGTTTGGGTCCTTTCTGAGTGGAGTTTGCACGTCCTCCCCATGTTCTCATGGGTTTACTCCGGGTAGTCCAGTTTCCTCCCACAGTACAAAGACATGCATCTAACACGCTTGATTAAGCTACATTGGCATTGACTTGAGTGTGTATATATATGACTAGCCTTGATGTAACCTAATGTGTGTCACTGAAATGGCCACTGATGCTGATAGCAACATTAAATAAACCAAATAAACAAACAAGCCAGCAATCATGAGTTACAGTACTAAACACTGCAGTGATATAGTCCTCCACGACAGCAGATAATATAACTGCTCTACCCTCCTTACCTGGGCTCAGTATAAATGTCTCCACATCTGAAATCTATTGGTCTGTGGAATGATTGATCACTCTTCATAGACACACAGCTGGGTCCTGAAGCTGATTTCTCCCTGTGTTATGTAACAAGTCCAGAAGATAAATGTCAATTAAAGAACAAACTTTCTCTCCTCTCTTACAGTATATATTTTTTTTATTTCACATGATTTACATGAGATATAGCATTAAACCCTGCAGAGCTGGAGACCTGAATGACAGCTTATAGTATTCCTACATACCTACTATTGAATGATAGATCAGTCTGCATAGACACACAGCTGTGCTCTTGAGTTTGATCTCTCTCTGTATTTGACAGAGGTCCTACTTACCGACACTAGAGGGCAGCGTTGGACTGGTTTTCCCCTGTAAGATCTCTGGCAGCCGCCGCAACCGGGCACGCCTGTCGGTAAGCTGTCTGATTGCGACAGAATATGCAACACCTGCTACTCTGGTTATTTAAGAGCCTTGCCAGTCTTAGCGGGTGTTGCACTATTGACAACTGTCACGCTGCTTATGCCCCGCGATCGCAGCCACGACCTTGCAGTGCGAGTCGCTTTCAGCCGTGTAAAACTGAGACCTCACTAGTCTCGAGCACTGTTAAAGAGCCTCTGCGCCTTCGTTTCGTTTTATTGTTTTTGTTAGGGAGAGAGGGCGCACTGGACCCCCCAAAGGGTTTCAGTCCCCGTAGCGCTGGGAGGTGTGAGGTAATCCTGCCCAGGGAAGTAGCTTCGCGTAGGGTAAGCCTTTTGCGCTTTTGTTTGTTCCACCACCATTGCGCTCAGCTGCTTCTCCCTCTTGCCGCCTTACACTATGCGCCGTTCTGCGCCTGCGCGATGGTTGGCACGGTCCTGGGCTTCTGAGTGCGATCAGCATATTCGCTGATCTTTGCCTTTCGCTCAGAAGCTCAGTTTTTCTTTGTTATTTATTCATTTGTATTTTATTAATTATTGTTTTATTTCTTTTGTTTATTTTAGTTCATTAATACCATCAGGAGCTAACTGCACTTGGGTCCCAACCCTTACGCTTTATTTCAGACGGTTCGTCATCGTTTTTATATAATGAACCGTAACAGTATTATGCAAATAAAACAGCATATAGCTGTTAATGAAAATCATTCCTTATTTCTGTCTTCCCATATCATATGTCTATTTATTTATTCACAATCCCTATAAAATGATCTACATCCTTACTTATGATACTGAAGTTGTATGTATGAACACAGCTTTATTTATAATGGAGGGAGGATGAAGCTGTGTGCAGTGTCTTATAAGAAATGCGGTGTCACATGACATAATATTGCATGAATAGTCACAGTTTAATGAAGAAAGAGAGAGAACCACACAGAGTGAAATGCCAAACATATTACCTAAACATGTTCAGCTTTGTATAATTATCTCTCCTATCAGCTTCCATTCTGTCCTGTTTTATGAAGGAACTCATTTTGGATTCCACACCTTCTACACATCACATTGATAAACCTGCAAACAGTCAATCACACAAATGTTACCTATTTAGATAAGTATGTTCTCATACAAATCTAAATAACTTCAATAAATACAAATAATACAGATGACATTATTTCCATTAACAAAATAATGAGTGTAACGGAGTTAAAAATAACTAATTTAGTGGTTACCATTGTTCCCTATTTGATTGAATACTTCCAAAATTAATGTTTAAATAATTCAACTGTTGTTTTGTATTCATCTTGTTTCTAAAAAAATATTGTTATCTATTCTAAAAAATATGTAACGTACTTGTTCATGTTGATTTGGACTACAATTCCCTGCTGTATTTCGCAACTGCAAGTGCTTCCATTTTGTATTATTTTGTCCTGTCACGCTTGCCGTACTCCAGTAGCTTTCGGCACGGCGCTGGAGTAGGGTGGCAGGAAAGACGCTTCGCAAATTATTTCGTGTTTAGATAAGTTCCAATACTTTTGAGGCAAGCATGAACTTCAATATTTTTGTGCTAATATCTGACTGCTGCTTCCGTTAAGTTTCGATGCATATTTTATCGGTTTTATCACGCATTGTTAGCGAAGTTGAGTAGTGCAGTAGTTTTGGCGCCAAATGAACCTCTCGGACAACTAACTGGATTTCAACTGAAGCTTAAACGTGTTTACGGCTCCTTATTTTATAGAGCTCATGTGCAGTTGCGGAAACATGATTTGAGGATGGATTGTGTACTTATATGTGCAGGTATGTTGTAGTCATGTTCTTTTTAGTTACGTATGTATGTGTTATTTGTTCAGTGATGTTTAAAAAGAAAAATGAAAAAAACCCTCAGTGCTAAAATCTCATTTAATAATTGTACAAGTGAAGCTACATTATTTTGTTATATGTTAATTTTATTTTATTACCAAGTATGACGGTCAGTGTGTGTGTTGTAAGAAGTACTGTGTAATTGCTATAAAACGCCAGTAGCTTTCGGCACGGCGCTGGAGAGCTCATGTGCAGTTGCGGAAACATTTGAGAACGGATTGTGTACTTACATGTGCAGGCACAATAAAGGACAACAGAGAGGAGAGTATCACGAGTCCGTCGTCATTGTTGCTACTGCTTCTTAACCGCAGACATCTTACAAGAGTTTCACTACACAACGCATAGTCTGTTACATACCCTGGGTGCAGCATCCGTCGCAAGAGTCTATTTTCTATGTTGATGCAATCCTGACATAACAGCTGCACTTTTTACTCAAGATGTTGTAGACTGTGTGTGTGTGTGTGTGTCATGAATATAATTTAATCATAATAAATAAGTGTGTGAATGAGTACCGTACATATGTTACATATCCTCAACCAAAACAAATTATATACAGGCGAAGCTTTAGGACTATGACCTTCGGCTCCAAAAGCGAAAGGAAATAAAAGAGAACTAACTATCTACAGTTATTTTTGTATGTATATCATTCTTATTTTTATTAATACGTGTATAATTACTATTACAGTATGTTCTTATGTAAGGCTGCTGTTACAAACCTTGAGGTCAGACGTCGATTTGAGATTTTCTCGATCTCCGAGTTTCCGTAAAACACTGTAGTTCTATTATCTCCTCCTGTTTAAACCGAAATGTAGTCCAAAACGTAATGAGATGTTATGAAAACAGTTCGTTTAGAGTAGTGAAGAACATTGGGAAACATTCATAAAATAACGAGGATCGACAGATAATTCAACGAACTGCTCAAAAAAAGCAACGCAACAAGAAATCTCCTTTCACTTTGGGTCTCTGGGTGTTGTTTTGTTTCCTTTTCCTGTTTACATGAACAGAATCCGAAAATTCTGTGTGTGGCGACAACACAAAACAATTTAGGTTAATCAGTTGCTTTTATCGAAACAAAAAATGCTGTGTTTAATGCATGTGTTAAATGGAACAGTTTTAAAAGCTGTTAAAATTCAAAAAGGATCCCTTGTCCACCACAGACACAAAGCACTTTGAGGTTTGGGCCGCTAGATGCCGCTAATGTTCACTGTGTCATGAAGCTTCATGTAATAAACCTTTCTTCGATGCAGTCAGGATGAAAGCTTCTGTGCTTCATAAAGCTTCGGTCACTATTACTGGTAAAGCAGGAGCTGTGGGTGTGTGTACGGTACCTACACAAGGTGCAGAGAGAACTCAGCTGTTCCAGGAACCACTGCTGTGTTTGTGGACGCTGCTGTGTAGGTAGAAGCACAGAGTGACTATTCTAAACGCTTTATGGTTAACATCTGATTAAACCCATAAAGTAGAGACTCCTTCATGCTTTACAGAGCATAACGTTTGGAGAGCAAGTGAAGCTTGGACTTCAGCACATCCAGTGCTGTTATGTGGCAGCTGTGTTACAGACTGAGTAGTACCAATCATGATAATAGTCACTGTTTTTCCTCCATGGTGTTTTTATTCAATAAGTTTTATTTTCCAAAAACTTGTTCTCTTTTTAGCATTAGCTTGCCCCCGTAACATGAATAGTGAGACTGTGGGTGATAGTCACCTGTCCTTTGGCCATATAAGCCTCATTTATAGTATTTACCACCATGTTTGTACCAAATGTTTTCTATGTTTTATGTTTTTATATACAATTACTGGTTTCAGTTGGTTTATTGATTAATTAGTCTCGGTGCTAATTTGTCTTGGATAACTGTGCTGATTGTTAATAAGTCCATTGTATCAGGATCATTCTGTTTTCTGTGTGCCTTATTGATACATGATTGGGTTTGCTGTTGTAAAGCATTGCTTTAGTGGCACTTAAGTGGGATTTGAGGCTCACTGGCCCGTGTGCTTAATTCATAACAGATCAAGGATACACTAACATACTACAGTAACCTCTTGTTTTTGGAAGCAGTAATCATCTGTATACAGTTATGATCTTAATCTGCATTTCAGCCACAGTGATTTAAATCAAATTCTTGATGCTGCTTTGCATCATCATTTTCATCATATTTCAATAAACAAATAGCAGTTTTTTTTCTTGCTGTATGTGTGAATATAAATCACACAGCTCAATAGTTATATTGCTTTAACCACAATGACCTGAAGGGGCAGGGCTTTGTATAGCAATACTGTAGTTTCAAAATGGAGGAAATGCTAATTGTAGCTGTGTGTAAGCACCTTTTATATAACACTTTCTGACCTGATTATAAAATGGTAGATAACCCTGAGGGTACATGGTATACAATCAGTCAGAAGGCTCGATTAGATGGGTTATATCTTGTTTGTTTGTTTTACCTTTTAAGCTTGATGAGTTTGTTTGTATTTCTACAATAAATGCCAATAAAGTTTCTATATACAAAACATGTTCTGTTTGTAGGACTTTATTTAATGCGCCCAAGTTAATTTCAAACTTTAAGTGGATTTATAGAGCAGGTGAATCCTAGCATGTTAATAATGATACTGTACCATCACTTGCTTTCCTTCTTCTTTCAGAATCTTTATCCACTCTTATAACGAACTGCTCATCCATGTAACGTCTTCAGCTCATCCCGATCCCAAACGGTGTTTTATTCACTGTACGTTCTCATTCCATAGGATATAACATCATGGGTTTATAACCTCTACATCAGTGTTTCCCAACCTTTTTGAGCTACAACACATAGTTCACATTAGAAAAATCACAAGGCACACAATCAAAGAAAAATGTCACATATAGTATATTTAATTAAATATAATGAAAATCTAGTTTCAATTTACTCAATTTACCTCCTTAGTGTGAAACCTGGGCATGTTTAGTTGAACACAAAGCTGATATTTTACTGCCCTCTAGTGGAAGATAATGTAATTGTTCTACCTTTCACTACACGCCGCTCGCTTAGAGGACCAATCAGGTGAAATAGGATAATCTTACGTGCTGCGACACAGTGGTTGGGGAATACTGCTCTACATAGTGCACTATAAAGGTTAAATAAACACTGAGATTCATCGAGGGTTAAAGTGTAACTGCTTGTAGTGTAGTGTATTTTAATTTAGATTGAGGTGCTTTTATGAAATATGTTTATGGTATCAGGTACACAGTCTTTATCTGCAGTATTTACAGGATGGAGTTTCAGGTTCCACGACATCAAGGAATCGTCTTCACTCTCCAGTCTGACTTCTAGTAGAAGCTGTGAGATAGAGAAAAGAGCAGAATGATCATCATGATTGGATGGAGGAATAAAGAGACAATGAAGGTAAAGTTCATCCTTGATCTAAATAAATCACATCAATCTAACTTTTAATGATAGATAGAATTAACTTTACATTTCTAACACATACACTCAAAATGTCAATCATAAAATACACACATATCATACAAACGTGTATCTTATGAGAAGTGATTAACTCACTATTGTTTCTTCAGCTTACAAGTTTGGATCCTTTAGTAGATCAGAGAGCAGCTTCACTCCTGATTCTCCTGGTTTATTGAGGATCAGATTCAGTTCTGCCAGGTGTGATGAGGGATTTGATCTCAGAGCTGACGTCAAAGAGATTGTGATATTTTACACCGCTAATCGATATTTAGTAAGTTGACGGGTCTAAGGGCATAGTGTGTTTGTAGCAATAAGGCATTAGCTAATTACCAGAGTCGCATCATTTAAGCTTCATCTTTTGTAGTGTATTTTTTTATGCAAAAAGCGTACTGTACCATCGGCTGAACCATATCTTCAATCAGCACCCCACAACACCACCCGAACCTATGTACCATTAATTAATTGATTGTATTAACATGGCTTCTGCTGTGCTTGTTCCCTGTGCCGAGTGTGGCATGTGCAGCTATTCTTCCTCCGTCATTAGTTTAAATTTCATTTGTGTTAGGAGTAGTCTTGTAGCTAGTCTGACGGAGAATATTGTAGTTTTAGAGGCGCGCATCCAGACATTAGAGAAGGCTGTTGAAAGAGCTCTGGTCATAGGTGATTCTATTTTACGACACGTGAAACTTGCTACCCCTTTAGGGACACCAGCAGCTAGAGTTCTCTGTATCCCTGGAGCCAGAGTGCCGGACATTGTAACGAGTCTTAGTGAACTCGAGAGCCGCAGATTCTCTAGGATAGTTATTCATGTAGGGGCTAATGATATACGCCTTCGTCAGTCAGAGGTTACTAAGGCTAATTTTGTAGAGGTGGTTAGCGTGGCGAAGGCGATGTCCGATGCTGTAGTGTGCTCTGGCCCCATCCCCATGCGGCGAGGTGACCAAGCCTACAGCAGGTTATGGTTGCTGAACTGCTGGCTGTCCAAGTGGTGCTCGGAAAAAAATGTGGGCTATATACCTTTGAGGGTAAGCCTGGCCTTTTAGGATGGGACGGTGTCCATCCCACTCGGGAGGGTGCTGCTCTCATCTCCTGCAACATTGCCCATAGTCTTATGACCCGATTGGTTAGGGGCTGACTATCCAGAGCAGGGGTCAGGCAGCAGACAGATCGGCTTAGCCAACTGTCTGCTGGTAGCCATGCACCGTCACCCAAACCCACATTATTGAAACTGTGTCTGTTACCCGCATCTGCCCTAAACGTAAACGATTTCAAAAAGTCTGTTTTAATAACCTCATTAGTATAAACACAGATAGCTGCCAAAGAAATAACAACATTAGACTAAAGCTAGGATTTAGTCTAGTAAAGGATTACTTAACATTAGATCACCTACAAACAAAGCAGTAATTGTAAATGAAATGATCACTGATAAACGCTTACACGCAAGTCTCACTGAGACTTGGATTAGACCTGATGAATATTTAGCCTTAAATGAAGCCTAACCTCCTGGATACAGTCATGCTAGTCGCCCTCGTCCCAATGGTCGGGGGGGAGGCATAGCCACAATTTTTGACAAAGAGTTAGGTGTTACAGCTAAATTCCATTACAAGGCTAATTCTTTTGAAATACTAATTCTTAATGTGACTGATCCATCGTTATGGAAGTCAAAACCACACTCTTTTCAGCTTATCACTATTTACCGCCCTCCTGGTCCCTATTCAGAATTTCTTCAGGAATTTGCTAACTTTCTTTCCTGCTTACTACTGTCAACAGATAAGGCTTTAATTGTAGGTGATTTCAATATTCACTTTGACAATGAGCAGATCCACTTAGAATTGCTCTCGAATCCATCTTAGAATCCATGGGTATCACTCAGAATGTGATGGGACCAACCCACCGCTGTAATCATACTTTAGATCTAATATTAACATTTGGTATCAATATAGATAACCTTGATGTTTTCCCGCAAAGTGATTTGATTTCAGATTACTATCTTTTAGTATCTGAGCTATGTATAATAAATAAAATCCTTCTGCCTCATTATCACACCAAGCGCACTATCACATCTGCTACTCCAGCTGCGTTTATTAAAAACCTACCAGACTTGAAATTTAATACACCTACGGAGATCAATCATCTTGAGTGTGTAAATGACCAATTAGAATGTGTGCTTCGCTCAACCCTGGACACGATTGCTCCTGCAAGGGTCAAACGCATTAGGGAAAAAAGGCTAGCACCATGGTATAATGACCACATCCGTACCTTAAAGCAAAGAACACGGCATCTAGAGCGCAAGTGGAGACATAGTAAATTGTAGGTGTTTGAGATTTCTTGGAGGGACAGCATGCCATGAGTATAAGAATGCCCTCACTAAAGCTAAAGCTGCATACTTCTCCTCAATCATAGAGAAAAATAAGAATAATCCAAGATTTCTCTTTAATACAGTCTCCAAATTAACAAAAAACCCAACAGAAAGTGACTCTCCCGTTCTGTAATTTTAACAGTAATTATATCATGACTTTCCTTAATGATAAGATAGAAAGCATTAGGCATAAAACTCGATGCTCATCACATCACCAAACTATTAAGCAACATTCCAGATGTAGCACTAGTGAAGACATCTGTTTGATTAGCTGTAAATCAAGACTAGAATCTTTTACCCCAATTGCTAATACTGAACTATCCGCACTGATCAGCTCGTCTAAGTCATCAACAGGTTTATTAGATCCAATTCCTACACATTTACTCAAAGAAGTGATACCTATTATTGTAGAGCCACTGTTAGTTATTTTAAATTCAGCCCTTACCTTTGGTTATGTGCCCAAATCCTTTAAGTCTGCTGTTATCAAATCACTGATTAAAAAAGCCAAATCTTGACCCACGTGTAATTATAGACCAATTTCAAATCTACCGTTTCTGTGAAAAATCTTAGAAAAAGCCATCTATCAGCAGCTGTGAAGTTGTCTCCAAAGGAATGGCATTTATGAAACATTTCAGTCTGGCTTCAGGCCCCATCATAGTACTGAAACAGCATTAATTAGGGTACTAAATGACTTGTTAATGTCCTCAGATAAGGGATGTGTTTCTTTTCTTGTTCTGTTAGATTTAAGTGCAGCATTTGACACTATAGATCATGATGTTTTACTAAACAGACTAGAAATACTGTAGGTATTTAAGGATCAGCCACTTTCTTGTTTTAATCCTACTTTAACTGACCGGTACCAGTTTGTTCATATAAATAATCTAAAATCTAAGCTCTCAAAAGTGAAGTATGGCGTGCCTCAGGGGTCAGTGCTTGCCCGCTTTTATTCTCTCTGTACATGCTACCACTAGGCTCAGTTAGATTCGTAAACATGGCATTAGTTTTTTCCACTGCTATGCAGATGATACACAACTGTACATATCGGCCAAACCTAATGACAACCTTACAATCAACAAAATCGAGGACTGTGTAAAGGAAATAAAAGATTGGAAGTTATTACATTTTCTCTTACTTAACTCAAATAAAACTGAGGTTTCTATTAGTGGGACCCAAGGCTGTGAGAGACAGGTTGGCTACATCTATCCTAAATCTAGATGGCTGTCCAGTATTGCCCAGTCCGTCTGTAAAAAACTTAGGGGTCACATTTGATTCAGATCTCTCCTTTGATGCGCACATTAGCAGCATCACTCGAATTGCTTTCTTTCAATTACAGTAATATCACTAACTTAGAAATATCCTCTCTTTAATGATTGCAGGAGAAAGTGGTTCCATGCGTTTATATAACCTCAAGGTTGGATTACTGTAACGCCTTACTTACTGGATGCTCTAGTAAATCTATAATAAACTTCAGTTAGTAATGCAGGCTGCCCGGAGTGCTAACTCGAACTAGAAAATTTGATCATATCACTCCTGTTCTATCATCACTGCACTGGTTACCAGTCAAATTCCGCATTGATTTACAAAATACTTCTTATAACTTAATAAAGCTCTACATGGCCTGGGCCCCACATTCTCTGAGTGACCTCTTAGAGTTTTACAATCCAACTCGTCTACTTCGTTCGCAGGGTGCAGGGCTTATTTTAGTTTCCTATAAATGAAAAAGTCACAGCAGGGGGAAGGCTTTCTCATACATGGCCCCCCAACTATGGAACTTCCCACTTTCGTTCGAGAATTCAGACAACCCTCCAAGTTTTAAGTCTAGGCTAAAGACATTACTTATTTACACAGGCTTTTGACTAGATTTAGACCGAGATGCATGGCTTGGGTCACTGGGGCCGGAGTCTGGAGTCATGTCTGGCCTGCCTGCCTTGTCCGCTAGCCGGGAGTGTCGAGTGGGTGGTCTGGCTGAACTGGGCTTCGGTCCTCTTGATCTTGACTCATGCATCCTTGCCTTAGAATAAGGGCAGAGCTGGGGGTTCATAGTCAAAGAGTCTTATGGTGATCAGAGATGTTGGGTTGCTGTCTTCTGCCTCCCGTGGGGCTGCCGCTGTCTCATGTGATCCCTCTTGGCTGTGTTACCTACCAGTTCTCCTCTTTCTAGCTATGCTGCTATAGCTAATGCTGCCGGGGTCTCATGCTACACTTGGCGTCAGTGATTGTTAACAGACACTGTGCTCTTAATCAATAACTAATTACATTTTCTGTTTTCTCTCAGAGCTGTGTTCCGTCATCAGTTCCAGCCCCACCATACCTGGGCCACTTAATGCCGATGTGCATATTTCATTTTTCTTTGAACTATGACTCCATGACTTTAGTTTCATTCTTAGATTTATCATCTAAGCCACCCAAGGAGGTTGGGTCCGTTTTTGAGTCTTGGTCCACCCAAGGTTTCTTCCTCATAACACTTAGGGAGTTTTTCCTTGCCACTGTCGCCCTAGGCTTGCTGAATTTGGGATTGGGCGTAGATATTAGGAGATAATCTAAACTTGTAAAGTTGCATTGAGACAATGCTCCATTGTAAAAAGCGCTATATAAATAGATCTGACTTGACTTAATTTTGTAGAGGTGGTTAGCGTTGCGAAGGTGATGTCCGATGCAGTAGTGTGCTCTGGCCCCATCCCAATGCGGCGAGGTGACCAAGCCTACAGCAGGTTATGGTCGCTGAACTGCTGGCTGTCCAAGTGGTTCTCTGAAAACAATGTGGGCTTTATAGATAATTGGACAGCCTTTGAGGGTAAGCCTGGCCTTTTAGGAAAGGACGGTGTCCATCCCACTCGGGAGGGTGCTGCTCTCATCTCCTGCAACATTGCCCATAGTCTTATGGCCCGATTGGTTAGGGTCACACACAGGCTGTATCTGCAGTATTTACAGGATACAGGACAGAGTTACAGGTTCGAGGACGTCACAGAATCATCTTCACTCTCCAGCCTGAATTCTAGGTGATGCTGTGAGACAGAGAAAAGAGCAGAATGATCATCATGAGTGGATGCAGGAATAAAGAGAGACGACTGGACAGAGGATAAACAATCAAAATTCTAATGATAGAGAGAATATACTTTTCAGTCACACACACACACACACACACACACATCATACAAACATGTATCTAATATGAGATGAGTGAATATCTTACTCCAGTTTGTCCAGGTTATATTGAGGATCCTTCAGTAGATCAGAGAGCAGCTTCACTCCTGATTCTCCTGGATTATTTTTGATCAGATTCAGTTCTCTCAGGTGTGATGAGGGATTTGATTTCAGAGCTGAAGCCAAAGCAGCAAAACCTTCCTCTGTAACCCTGCAACCTTTTAGCCTACAGACAGAAGAATCACATTTATCACAGTCACAGCTCTGCACAAGCATGCTCTCACTCTCTCTCTCTCTCTCTCTCTCTCTCTCTGATTAAAAGGTTTTTGCATTCTTCATTACGTTACGTTTTGTTGTTTTTCTAGATGTAAAGAAACTCTCCATTCAGAAAGTGAAACACGACAGTTGTTGTAAAGCAAATATTTACCATTGGGGAAAAAGGAAACAATATGACACACTTTGTTTATTTTTTCCAGTATGTTTAAAATGTTTCCATATGTGAAGAAACCCTTTAGAATTTTCTGTCTGAATAAATATGACCTAAAACATCATCAGATTTTCTCACAAGTCCTGATCAGTCCTGCACACTGGCTTGGAGGAATTTTAGCCCATTCCTCCGTACAGAACAGCTTCAGCTCTGGGATGTTGGTGGGTTTCCTCACATTAGCTGCTCACTTCAGCTCCTTCCACAGCATTTCGATTGGATTAAGGTCAGGACTTTGACTTGGCCAATCCAAAACATGAACTTTATTCTTCTGTAACCATTCTTTGGTGGAACGGCTTGTGTGCTTAGGGCGTTGTCTTGCTGCATGACCCACCTTCTCTTGAGATTCAGTTCATGGACAGATGTCCTGACATTTTCCTTTAGAATTCTCTGATATCATTCAGAATTCATTGTTCCATCAATGATGGCAAGCCGTCCTGGCCCAGATGCAGCAAAACAGGCCCAAACCATGATACTACCACCACCATGTTTCACAGATGGGATAAGGTTCTTATGCTGGAATGCAGTTGTTTTCCTTTCTTCCAAAAATAAACACTCTTCTTTTCAACCAAAAAGTTCTATTTGGTCTCATCCATCCACAAAACATTCTTCCAATAGCCTTCTGGCTCGTCCACGTGATCTTTGTCAGCAAACTGCAGATGAGCAGCAATGTTTCTTGTTGGAGAAGCAGTGGCTTTCTCCCTTGCAGCCCTGCCATGCACACCATTGTTGATCAGTGTTCTTATGATGGTGGACTTATGAACATTAACATTAGCCAATGTGAGAGAGGGCCTCAGTTTTCTTTTGAAGTTACCCCCTGGGCTCCTTTGTGACCTCACCAACTATTTAACACGCCTTGCTCTTGGAGTGATCTTTGTTGGTTGAACCACTCCTGGGGAGAGTAACAATGGTCTTGAATTTTCTCCATTTGTACACAATCTGTCTGACTGTGATTGGTGGAGTCCAAACTCTTTAGAGATGGTTTTATATAACCTTTTCC
This sequence comes from Ancistrus triradiatus, assembly GCA_025084515.1. NCBI lineage: Eukaryota > Metazoa > Chordata > Actinopteri > Siluriformes > Loricariidae > Ancistrus > Ancistrus triradiatus. The sequence goes on along the minus strand of JAJAGP010000636.1, from coordinate 287,621 downwards.
AGCCTGATTGAGCATCAAATCAACTCTTTCTCTGAGCTCCTCAGAAATCTCCTTTGTTCGTACCATGATACACTTCCACAAACATGTGTTTTGTGAAGAGGCAGACTTTGATAGATCCCTGTTCTTTAAATAAAACAGGGTGCCCCCTCACACCTGATTGGCAATCTCATTGATCGAAAAACACCTGACTCTAATTTCACCTTCAAATTACCTGCTAATCCTAGAGGCTCACATACTTTTGCCACTCACTAATATGTAATATTGGATCATTTTCCTCAATAAATAAATGACCAAGTATAACATTTGTGTCTCATTTGTTTAAGTGGGTTCTCTTTATCTACTTTTAGGACTTGTATGAAAATCTGATGTTCTTGTTAGGGGTCTCCATATTAAAACAAAGGCGAACCGTGAAAAACGGGGGGATTTAGGACCCAGTGTGCAGTTAACTCCAGATGAAAAGGGTGAACCCCTATATATATATATATATATATATATATATATATATATATAAACAAAACACTGCAGGGTGCATCTATAGAGTGAAAGTGATCTCACCAGAGTATCTCAAGCTTACAGCTATGATTCTGCAGAGCTTTACAGAGCTCCTTCACTACTGAATCCTGCAGCTCATTATAACTCAGATCCAGATCCCTCAGTTTGGAGGAGTCTGAGCTGAGAACTGAGGACTTTCCTCTGTTAGATTACAGTAACGCAACCTGAGAGAGAAACTGACTGGATCAGAACTGTGACATATCAAAAACTTACATTCTGGGTTTTTTTTTACATTTTTATTCACTTGGTCGTTACTTTATTAGTTATTATTAGTTAACTCACTGTAGTTTCTCCAGTTTACACTTTTGATGCTTCACTAGGTCATAGAGCAGCTTCACTTCTGAATCTCCTGGTTTGTTGTTGCTCAGATTCAGTTCTCTCAGCTGTGATGAGGGATTTGATATCAGAGCTGAAACCAAAGCAGCAAAACCTTCCTCTGTGATCCTGCACTGTTCCATCCTGCAGAGAGAAGAAAAAAGTTTATTATTCACAGCGTAAGCACTTCCACACATACCATGGTGTAAAATCAGTGTCAGAAGTCACACAGACTTTTTATTGATGTTGCAGAGATGGCCACTCGAAGTGGTGGCCTATGCTGGTTCATAGACGTGCAGAGGAGAGAGTTATGTACATACAACCACGATTATCATCTCAATGATGTGCTGTATTCACATTGAAATGGATTAGGATTGAGAGCATGTTGGGATGCCAGTCTGAGAAATAAGTGAACACTGGCACTTACACAATGCTGTCTGTACTGCATGATTGCTGCAGGGGGCACTAACGTCACATCAGGTGTTAATGAAGTGCTCTCTTACTATATGAGATGCTTTACTGGTACAGAAAATGAAACAATGACATGTTATTTCTGCATTATTGCAGATATGCAGATGTGAAAGCTGTCGAACTGGCTGTTCAGTCGAAGTAGTCGAAGCCTAAGAGTTAAAGCCAGCACTGCACCGCCACTTCGTTCGTTTGTGCTGCATTTGTGCTGGTTTGTGCTGTAGAAGTGTCACACCGGCTGTAGCTGTGGCTCCCCACAACCAGAGGTCGCGCTCACCTGAATTCTGAACCACGCCCCTTCCATCAGGCAGCCATGTTCGCAGCCTTTATATTCTAACGCTACTTGTGGTTGCGAAGTATTGTTTGTCTTGTGCCGACTTTACCGAGCGTTCTAGTTTACTATTACTCTGTTCTAGTGTATGATCTTCTGCCTTCGGATTACCGTTTACGACTATGCTTACCCCTTTGGATTTGTTGCTCCGCTGCTTTGTCTCTCCGGTTGTTGACCCTACGCTCGCCCTACGACTACGTTTTCCCTGTTGGTATTTATAGAAACCTGCTATTGATTCCTACACCTCGTCCCTGAGTGATAATAAGTCATCGTTTGTGCTGCTTCCATTTTTAGGAAATTAAACATTTATTACCTGTGACGTCACACAGCCCCTTCACTGTGAACACATGGGTTTACTCTGAGTACTCCAGTTTTCTCCCCCTTTACAAATGCATGAATTAGATTAATTGGTTCCGAGAAAGCTGAATAAATTCATCTGGACATAAGATTTTGTGGGGGAAATTTGTGGTTTGTCACTCAAGTAAGTGGCTTCTTCAGTCTCAGCTAGTTGGAAACTTCTATACTTCAATCTTATATACAGCACATTTGCACAACAACCAATACCAGCAGCATGACATAACAGTGGAACCAGTGGTTATTCAAATTAATGACAATGCATGTGCTGTTCACACAGGACTGGGGAATAGCTGCAATCACAGCACTGTAAGATGGTGAGAGATGTACCCTTAAGCCCCATCCTCGATTCAGGGATGAGCACTATCTTTTTCATACTCAGAATTGATGAACATTTTCCTGGTTAGGTTTGTGGGTTCTCCAGTGCTTAACAAAAACTACTACTTTTTCTAATGTGTTAGTGCTAAAATAAATGTTTCAGTCACTTGAAATAAAATGTCCAGTTGGAGCTATGCATATTAAGTCAAGTCAAGTCAGATCTATTTATATAGCGCTTTTTACAATGGAGCATTGTCTCAAAGCAACTTTACAAGTTTAGATTATCTCCTAATAACTACGTCCAATCCCAAATTGAGCAAGCCTAGGGCGACAGTGGCAAGGAAAAACTCCCTGAGTGAAATATTACATATTTAGAATATATTTTATAAATCCCTGTCTACTTTGTAATAGTGTGTTAGTCATTCAGATTTACAATCTCTGTTATAGCAGAAATTTGGATAGCGATATTCAACTGTAGTTTATTAGTAAACACACCATCGTCTGTGTTTTACTGTTAAAAAGCTTTTAATAAAATGCACTTGAACACTGCACATCCTCCAAACATATGGTTTTATTTTATATTTTATATTGAATGAAATCTGATATAAGTAAAGATTAGATTTTACTCATATTTGCTGTGTGAGTTTAAGATACTTAGCCACAACGACATTTTCCTCTGTATCGCACCACACAATATTAGCGCTTCAACTGTCAGAAACAAGAGTGATAGCAGCTGTTCAGGTCAGACAGTGGGAATTCTCTAACCCACTACTATGGAGACCCGGGTCTCCAATTGCCCAGTGGTTGTACAGGCTACCAACACAGGCAGGATATATGCATAAAAGCACCCAGTGACTAACGAGGATAGACACTGGATTCACCAGGGGCAAGAATAAAGGGGATGAAGTAAAAAAAAACAGCAAAATCTGAGTAACTTCTTATAACTGATGTTCTCATAGTTACCATTACAGTCCCATTCATAAAGGCTACTGTATTGTATTTACTGCAGTGACTGAAAAAATAAATATCTCACCTCAGTATCTCCAGCTTACAGTTCTGATTCTGCAGTGCAGTAGAGAGAAGCTTCACTCCTGAATTCTGCAGCTCATTCTTACTCAGATCCAGATCCCTCAGTCTGGAGGAGTTTGAGCTGAGAGCTGAGCACAGAGCTGCACAACCTTCCTCTGTTAGATTACAGGAACTCAACCTGAGAGAGAGATGATGATACATCAGAACTGTGACATGTTATAAACACACACACACACACACAGAGGTTCATACTGAGCAGATGTACACTGTCAAATAACTTTATTAGCAACACCTCCTTTTTTCTACACTCATTGTCGATTTTATCAGTTCCACTTACCATAGAGAAGCCCTTTGTAGTTCTATAATTACAGACTGTAGTCCATCTGTTTCTTTACATCCTTTGTTTGTCCCTTTTACTCTTCTCTGTAATGGTCAGGGCCCCCACAGGACCAGCACAGATCAGGTACTATTTGGGTGGTGGATCATTCTCAGCACTGCAGTGACACTGCTGCTGGAGTCTTTAAACACATCAGTGTCACTGTTGGACTGAAAATATTCCACCAGCCAAAAATGTCCAGCCACCAACATCCTGTAGGCAGCGTCCTGTGAGCACTGATGAAGGATTAGAGGATGACTAACACAAAATGTGCAACAACAGATGAACTGATGCCTCTGATGTGATTCATACAGTGCACAGGGAGTGAAGCAGTGCTGTGTCTGATCCACTTGTACCAGCACAACACACAGTAACACACCACCACCACGTCAGTGTTATTGAATTGCTGAAAACGATCTACCACCCACATAGTGCCTGATCTGTGCTGGTCCTGTGGGAGTCCTAAGCATTAGAGAGCAGAGTAAAGGGGACAAACAAAGGATGTAGAGAAACAGATGGACTACAGTCTGTATTGTAGAACTAGAGAGTGCTTCTATATGGTAAGTGGAACTGATGGAACAAATGGACAATGGTTGTAGAAACATGGAGGTATACCTCCTAAAATGATTGGACAGTGTATTTAGATGATGTATAACTTCACCTATATAACACCATCCTACTGTGTGTTTGTGTTTCTGTGTGTGATGATCTCACCTCAGTATCTCCAGCTTACAGTTCTGATTCTGCAGTGCAGTAGAGAGAAGCTTCACTCCTGAATCCTGCAGCTCATTGTTACTCAGATCCAGATCTCTCAGTCTGGAGGAGTCTGAGCTGAGAGCTGAGCCCAGAGCTGCATAACCTTCCTCTGTTAGATTACAGTCACACAACCTGAGAGAGAAATGATGATACATCAGAACTATGACGTTATAAACACACACACACACACACACACACACACAGACACACGCGCGCGCGCGCACACACACACACACACACGTTTGTCTCTCTGTCATTGTGGAGACCTTCCATCAAGATAATGTTCACCACTGTAGCTAATTAATGCTACACCTACATAATTCATAATTCAAACCTCAACCTTAGTAACCTAAAACAACACACACACACACACACACACACCACATCCATGAAGAATCCTGAAATAATTGTTACATTTGATATGTAGAAAAACACAAAAAACACTCACCCTGCTTTTCTGGAAGCTTTGACCACTGGCAGCAGTCTCAGAAGACATTCCTCTGATCTGTTATATTTCCTTAAATCAAACTCCTCCAGATCCTCATCTGAGTTCAGCAACACAAACACCAGAGCCGACCACTGAGAAGGAGAAAGACTCTCTCCACTGAGACCAAGGTTATCTCCTCTGTTCAGGTAAGTTTGAACTTCCTGCACCAGGGAATCATCATTCAGTTCATTCAGGCAGTGGAACAGATTGATGGATTTCTCTGGAGAGAGATTCTCACTGAGCTTCTTCTTAATGTACTGAACTGTTTCCTTTCTGCTGCGAGAGCTGGTTCCTCTCTGTGGTAGTAGATCTGCTAAGAGAATCTGACTGGACTCCGGTGAGAGACCCAGAAGGAAGCGAAGGAAGAGATCCAGGTGTCCATTCTCACTTTCTAAGGCCTTGTCAACTGCACTATTCAGGAAATCAGCTGTTGAGTTTTTGAAGGAATGTAAAATTCTAATAGATTTCTCCTGCAGCACATTCTGACTTTTCAAAGAGAAGCAGAGGAATGTGTATAAGGCAGCCAGGAACTCCTGAACACTCAGATGTACAAAGCTGAAGACCCTCCCCAGGTGCAGTCCAAACTCCTCTCTGAAGATCTGGGTGCAAACTCCTGAGTACACTGATGCTTCTCTCACATCAATGCCACTGTCACGCCAGCGGCGGATTCTACGCCGCACCACCAGAGAGCGCCGTCACCCGAATACTAGGCCGCAAGGTTTCCGGGTGGCGGCCATCTTTAAAAGAGCACGCTGTGCGTGTTGTTCTTCGCCAGGTCTCGTGGTTTCACCCGGCGTTTCATTCTGTGCTACTCTGTTTGGATACTAGTGTTTGATCTTTTTGCTACGGTTCTTGACTACGATTTTTGCTTGTTCCCACTGGTTTGTTGTACTACGTTTCTGATCTTCTGGCTTCGACTTTTGGACTGTTTTTGACTCTGCGTGTTTGTATCCTGCTACGAATAAATCTGCACTTGATTCCTTTTACACTGAGTGTCCGGGTCATTACAGAAGACCTCGCCCGAACATGGAATCAGCAGGTTTGGAGGCTCGTATCACCCGACAGGAGGAAAAGCTGGAGGAAATCGCTAAGCTCATGCATGAGCTTCTCCTTCGATCGGCTCCTCCACTCCCAGCGCAGACTGGGGCGACCTCACCCGCGATCGAGGCCACACCTCCCACCGCGACGGTAACCCAACATGGTTCCGAGTCACTTCAAGTTGCTCTCCCTGAAAGATATGATGGTGCGCTGGACACTTGTAAGGAATTTTTAATGCAGTGCAGCCTATATGTAGACCATCATCCTAACCAGTTCCACACTGAGACTGATAAGATCCACTTTGTAATCTCACTGTTAACTGGTAAAGCTAAGCAGTGGGCTACTGCCCTATGGACCCAGGGCAGTGAGGTTCTGCAGTCTGAACAACGGTTCCATGCCCTGTTTAAGGAGGTGTTTGACCACCCTGAGGCAGGAAGGGATGTGGGATCGATTGAACATGAAGCAGGGGAAGCGCAGAGCAGCTGAGTACGCTCTTGACTTTCGCGCGGCGGCAGCGGGAAGTGGATGGAACGAACCCGCTCTCCTGGCCATGTTTAAGCGGGGACTCCGTCCAGACCTACGGACGGAAATGGTGGTTCGAGGAGCCACCTTGAGTCTAGACGAGTACTTTCATCACTCGATAGAGATTGATAACCTGGTTTGGGAAAGAGAACAAGGTAGGCCGGGACACCCTGAGTTCAAAGAGGCTGAGGTGAAGAACAGCGGACCCGAGCCCATGGAAATTGGAAGAGCACGACTCACTTCTCAGGAACGGCGCAGGAGACTGCAACTTCGGTTGTGCCTGTATTGTGGCGAAGCTGGCCATCTCCGCGCTTCCTGTCCGAGCTTGCCGGGAGTCGCAAGTTCTGCAGAGGTGAGTGACATTCTATTACCTGAAGTGAATGAGTGTCTACATGTGCGGGTTCAATTGATATGGGATAAGGATTCTGTGTTCCTCTCAGCCCTGATAGACTCTGGTGCAGCCGGTAACTTTATCAATCAGCAGGTGGTGGACAGACATATCCCCGTGCAGGACTCTCAGGTACCTCTCAACCTAAAGGCGGTGGACGGACGTTGATTAGGGAAGAGGCTTGTGACTCAACAAACTCAGGATGTTACATTACGCACGGGGGCCCTGCATGAGGAGGTAATGTCCTTTTATGTCCTTTTGGAGCTCCACTGTGCATAATTCACATTTTATTCGACCATGACTCCATGACTTTAGTTTCGCTCTTAGATTTATCACCATACCCGGGCCACTTAATGTCGATGTGCATACTTCACATTCTATTCGAACTTTGACTCCATGACTTTAATTCGCTCTTAGATTTATCATCTACGCCGCCCAAGGAGGTTGGGTCCCTTTTTGAGTCTTGGTCCTCCCAAGGTTTCTTCCTATAACTAGGGAGTTTTTCCTTGCAACTGTCGCCCTAGGCTTGCTCAATTTGGGATTGGACGTAGTTATTATGAGATAATCTAAACTTGTAAAGTTGCTTTGAGACAATGCTCCATTGTAAAAAGCGCTATATAAATAAATCTGACTTGACTTTTATGTCATTCCTGCACCTTGTCACGAGATAATCCTGGGTTATCCGTGGTTGGTAAAGCACCAACCTGGTATTGACTCGCAACGAAGGGAGATAACTCACTGGGGCTCCGCTTGTTTTCAATCGTGTCTGACTTTACCCATTCGAGCTACCTTAGTGGAGAGTCCTGAGGCCAAGGAGGGAGAGGCAGTACCACGTTGTTATGTGGATCTGAACGAGGTTTTCTCCAAACTAAAGGCCAGAAAGGCCAAAGACCTCCTCATCGCCCAGGTGACTGTGCTATCGACATTCTACAGGGAACTACGCCACCACGAAGCCGGATCTATCCCCTATCTAGGGTGGAATCGGAGGCCCTGGAGGCCTACGTTGAAGAGGCTTTGAAACTGGTATACATCCGTCCATCCACCTTCCCGGCAGCAGCCAGTTTCTTCTTCGTGAAGAAAAAGGATGGAGGTTTGCGTCCCTGTATCGATTACCGTGGTCTGAATAACATACCTATCAAGTACAAATATCCTCTTCCCTTAGTTCCGGCTGCTTTAGAACAGCTCCGAGGAGCCACTGTCTTCACCAAGCTTGATTTGCGCAGTGCCTACAACCTGATCAGGATTCGTGAGGGAGACGAGTGGAAGACTGCGTTCCTCATGACCCGTGGGCACTACGAATACCAGGTCATGCCTTACGGTCTCGCCAATGCTCCATCCATATTCCAATCCTTCATAAATGAGGTATTGAGGGACATGATAGACCGATGGGCAGTGTTGTGCCAGTTCACAGTTTTTCTGAACTAGTTCAAGTTCAGTTCATACATGCTCAAAGTGAACAGTTCACGTTCAAAGTTCACAGTTTTAATTCTGAACTAGTTCAAAGTTCAGTTCATTTTACTTTTTTCGTGAGATATTCAAATAAATACTTTTTTTCACACTACAAGCTAGAAATCACTATACGTTCTTTGAAACTGCTCATTGTAGACATTTGCTCATGACACTGCAATTGTGTACGCGGCGTTGCTAATGGCTTCCCCGCTCTGCTGCAATTCATCATGGTAACGTCCTGCAGAAGCCAGTATGTTATTAACTAGCCAGTATGTTAACTATTCTCAGCCGGAAAACTACGTTGCCCGCAATGCATTGCGCACACAATGTCAAACCATTTCTGTCTGGTGATACATGATTTAAGCGGCACCAGCGAGAATACAGGAGGGAGGAACTTTCTCTCGTTGCGTTTCAAAAGAGAAAACAGATGTCACTCAGTTTTTAATGGAAAACAAATTCCAACGTTCATTTACAGTGATGTCTGCCGTTCATGACCTATAATGTGAACTAATTCACGTTAAAGTTCTTTATTAACAAATGTGTTGCGTTCAGTTCAACGTTCACGAAAAAATGAGCGTTCTTTTGAACTCGTTCTTTTGAACTCGTTCACGCACAACACTGCCGATGGGTGATAGTATATATTGACGACATCCTGATCTACTCAGAGAACTTAACGCAGCATATTGAGCATGTACGCCTAGTATTGCAAAGATTGTTAATACATAAACTGTATGTTAAAGCTGAGAAGTGTGAATTCCATGTGACCTCCATCAAGTTTCTGGGATACGTTATTGACCAGCAGGGGGTGCACATGGACAAGGAGAAGGTTGAGGCAGTAGTTGCTTGGCCCCAACCCCGAACCATCAAGGAACTCCAGAGATTCCTTGGGTTCTCTAACTTTTACAGAAGGTTCATTCGAAACTTTAGCAGTGAGGCAGCGCCACTAACCTCCCTGCTAAAGGGTAAGGGCAAGAAATTGCAGTGGACTCAGGAGGCCGAGTCCGCTTTCGAAAAGTTAAGGTTTACTACCGCACCTATATTAAAACACCCCAATCCTGAATATCCGTTTGTTTTAGAGGTGGATGCGTCTTTGACTGGGGTGGGGGCAGTTCTTTCACAGAGAACCGGGACTTCAGCCACATTATACCTGTGTGCCTTTTTTTCCCGTAAGCTCAGTTCCGCAAAGCGTAACTATGATGTAGGTAATCGGGAACTCCTGGCCATGAAACTGGCCTTCGAGGAGTGGCGGCACTGGTTAGAGGGTGCTAAATTCCCCTTTCTTGTATTGACAGACCACAAGAATCTGGAGTATATTCGTTCGGCCAAAAGACTTAATCCCAGGCAGGTCAGATGGGCGTTGTTTTTTGGTCGATTTAACTTTACGGTTTCCTATCGTGCAGGGTCACTAAACAGGAAGGCGGACGCGTTGTCTCGCTTTTGGGAGGCTGATTCGGATCCGAACCCTCCTACCACTATCCTGGCCCCGGAATGTGTGGTTGGTTCTGTACAGTGGGATCTGTTAGAGCAGATACGGCAGGAGCAGGAGACGGAGCCTCCTCCAGTGGGCTGTCCCCCCGGTCGCGAATTCGTTCCCTCCAGTTTGCGTAGGGGCCTTATAGAAACCATACATAACAACCCCAGTTCCGGTCACCCCGGTATTAGCAGAACCCTAGAGCTTGTGAGAGGGCTTCTCACAAGCTCTAGGGTTTTGGTGGGAGGTCTTAACCGAAGACGTTACGGAGGTCGTAAAGGCTTGCACAGAGTGCGCCCGTTCCAAGACCCCTCGTCAGCAACCAACTTGGTTACTGGTGCCGCTTCCTATTCCTAACCGTCCGTGGTCTCATCTCGGGGTCGATTTTATTACGGATCTGCCTCAGTCTCAGGGAATGACCACGATATTGGTAGTAGTCGATTGTTTCTCAAAAGCTTGTCGTCTAATACCCCTAGAGAAGTTACCCACAGCGCTAGAGACCGCCGACTGTTTGTTTCAGTATGTCTTTCGCTACTACGGGCTACCAGAGGACATCGTTACAGATCGTGGTCCTCAATTCACCTCTCAGGTTTGGAAGGAGTTTTGTCGAATGCTCGAAATAAGCATGAGCCTGACCTCTGGTTACCACCCGCAGTCCAACGGACAGACCGAGCGGCTCAACCAAGAAATAGGTAGGTTCTTGCGCACTTATTGCTCTCGACACCAACAGGATTGGGCCCGTCTTCTGCCCTGGGTCGAATACGCACAGAATTCCCTACGTAGCTCGTCTACCGGTCAGACTCCGTTTCAATGTGTACTTGGTTACCAACCTCCCCTGTTTCCATGGTCAGGTTCTCCTTCGCACGTCCCTGCAGTCGACGAGTGATACCGTCTTAGTGAACAGACGTGGGAGGAGGCTCATGTCAGGTTTCAACGAGCCGTGCGCTCCCAGGGGATCAAGGCGAACCGTTACCGGCGTCAGGTAGCAGATTATCGACCGGGGCAGCTTGTGTGGCTGTCCACTCGAGATTTGAAATTGCGCCTACCAAGTAAGAAGTTGAGTCCCAAATACATAGGACCGTTTAAAATTATCAAGCAGGTTAACCCGGTAACATATCGTTTGCAACTGCCCTCAACATATCGTATTGTGCCAACTTTCCATGTTTCTTTGCTGAAACCGGTTACGTCTTCTTCGCAGGCTCCGCCGTTGGTGACGGAACCCCCTCCTCCGCTGGATGTGGACGGCTCCCCCGCCTACAGCGTGCACCAATTGCTAGATTCCCGGCGTAGGTCAGGTGGGATTGAGTACCTAGTGGATTGGGAGGGGTACGGACCCGAAGAGAGATCGTGGGTGCCGGCCAGGGACATTCTTGACCCGTCTCTCATCGACGAATTCCACGTGACACATCCCAATCGTCCCGCTCCTCACCCGCGAGGGCGTCCCCGTAAGAGGTGTTTTCAGACGGCAGGAGCCGCCCGTCAGGGGAGGGGTTCTGTCACGCCAGCGGCGGATTCTACGCCGCGCCACCAGAGAGCGCCGTCACCCGAATACTAGGCCGCAAGGTTTCCGGGTGGCGGCCATCTTTAAAAGGGCACGCTGTGCGTGTTGTTCTTCGCGAGGTCTCGTGGTTTCACCCGGCGTTTCCGAGCGTTCATTCTGTGATACTCTGGTTTGGATACTAGTGTTTGCTCTTTTTTTGCTACGGTTCCTGGACTACGATTTGCCTGTTCCCACTGGTTTGTTTTGGTTTGTTACTACGTTTTGATCTTCTGGCTTCGGACGTTGGACGTTTTTGACTACCTTGTGTTTGTATTTCCGCTACGGAATAAATCTGCACTTGATTCCTTTTACACGAGTGTCTGGGTCGTTAAAGCCAACTCTCGCATGGTCTTCCTCATAGCAGATCAGGTTTACTTTCTCCAGCTGTCCTGTGAAAAAGCCACAGTTTCAGTTTCCAAGGTTTTCCCAAGAGCAATTTGATGGTGTGTTTAGTCGTTCAAGCATCAATTTCAGATTTCTCCATCAGTACTTTGATTTCTGGTTGATCTGATAGATCAGGAAGTGGGTGAACATTTGAGTAGAGTTTTGGGGATTTCTGCAACTCTCAGCTTCAGTAAGCAGTCTCTCTAGAAACGTGGCTGAAATCCAGCAGAAGGACTACTGGGATTATGGCACATGATGTCGAGGGCTTCTTTGATGACTTCATGTGGCTGATGATTCTGTGGCCAGGTTCTGTCACTGATTCCTCTTCTGAAGTATCCTCTTTCTAGGGTCCCAATGAACCATCGTACACCTCTGTTACCGTCCACACACTCAGCACGGGAATTGATTGGCTGCTGCTGGCGAGTGGTTATCCAGAGGAGAGCAGAAGGAAGCAGACTCCCCTTGATGAGGTTTGGTCAGCAGAACATCAACGAGGACGACTCTGTTATATCAAGACACTCTCACATGTTCTGGAAATCTAGGGAAGTCGGCTACTCATCCAGACCATCCAAAGATTGACACAACATCCTGTACTATGATAATTATGAATAATGACTTGGTTTTAATTCATGTGTTTCTGGGAAAGAAAAAAAGTAAAAAAAAAGAAAAAGGAAAAAAGAAAAAAAAGGATTAATAAAAGCTCACCAGATGAACTTCTCCTGTTTGATCCAAATTCAGCCTCTTAAAAAAGGAAGTGGAAACATTGAGATAACATCCTGGTTTGCTTTTCCTTCAGCCCAATCCAGAAAGGAATTTCTGTACAGAAACTGTTTTCCCAATTCCAGCAACTCCTTTAGTCAGCACACATCTGATGGGCTTCTCTTTAAAGAGCTCGTTACATTTGATGGGGGTCTCAGGTGTTGCTCGTCTCCTGGATGCTGCCTCAATCTGTCTCACCTCATGTTCATTATTGACTTCTCCACTTCCTCCCTCTGTGATGAAGAGCTCTGCGTAGATCTCATTCAGAAGGGGTGCAGCTCCATGACCTGAGATTCTCTCATGGATTTTCTGAAAGTTTTTCCTTAGTTTTATTTTGTGTTTTTTATGACCATCAGTGGGGAAATCTTTCTGCATTCGTTTTTCATCATATTTCAATGAACAAATACATTTAATTTCTTGTTGTGTGTGTGAATATAAATGTATGGAGTTAAAACACGAGCTTTATTACAAAATAAATAATAATTGTGTAGTAAATAGCAAAGGTGAGGATTGAATCATGAATTTGATGTCTTATTCATCTAACATCAACTCACCCAAATCCCAAATGTTGATTTATTTACCGTACATCTCATTCCATAGGATATTACATCATAAGTTTATAGACTCTCATAGTGCACTATAAAGATTTAATAAACACTTATAGTCATCGAGAGTTAAAGTATAACTGCTTGTATTTTATTGTATATTTATTTGAACTGACAGTAAGATTGAAGTGTTTTATGAAAGACGTTTATAGTATCAGGTATCTTCATGCTGCTTAAGCCGTACATTAAATATTATATAACTAAAACAAATTCACAGATTCTACCCAAAGAGATATAAAATGTATAATAAATAAACAATCCAAGATTACAGTTTAAGTGTAGTTTAGTGTATATAGTGTACTGTAACACCAGAAACTAATGAAATAAGGATCCATGTTGAAATAAGATCACACACAGGCTGTATCTGCAGTATTTACAGGATACAGGACAGAGTTACAGGTTCGAGGACGTCACAGAATCATCTTCACTCTCCAGCTTGAATTCTAGTTGATGCTGTGAGACGGAGAAAAGAGCAGAATGATCATCATGAGTGGATGCAGGAATAAAGAGAGACGACTGGACAGAGGATAGACAATCAAAATTCTAATGATAGAGAGAATAAACTTTTCAGTCACACACACACACACACACACACACACACACACACACACATCATACAAACATGTATCTAATATGACATGTGTGAATTTCTTACTCTAGTTTCTTCAGGTTACATTGAGGGTCCTTCAGTAGATCAGAGAGCAGCTTCACTCCTGATTCTCCTGGATTATTGTAATTCAGATTCAGTTCTGTCAGGTTTGATGAGGGATTTGATTTCAGAGCTGAACCAGGAAACAATGCAAGAAAAAAAAGGAAGAGGCCCTCCTTGCGGACGCTTGCAGGGGCCGTGGTTCGGGGGGGGGGGTAAACAGTCGAAACCCTTTTTTTAGCCTACACAGACAGAAGAATCACATTTTATCACAATCAAGCTTAGGAAAAAGAAAGGAAGAGAACACGAGAGACGAAAAGAAAGACGAGAAACGAATAATCATTTTTCGCTTTCCAACTGTTGCACCCTAAGATAACAGCTAAAGAACTGAGGAAATAGAACCAACTATAACACGTCAATATTCTTAAAGGATCGTATTGACAAAGAAAGAGATAAAATCAGAGACAAGAAATGACTAAGAAAGACGGGAAAGTGAAAAAAAAAAGACAAGAAAGAGAAAAGGGAAAGTAAGAAGAGGAGAAAGAAAAGAAAACAAGAGAAAGGAGAGAGAAAAAAAAGAAAAGAACCAAGAAAGAGAGGAAAGAGAGGGAGAAAAAAAGAAAGAAAGATCAAGACAGGCAGAGAGAAAGACGCACCTAAGAAGAAAGAAAGATAATGAGCCAGAGAAATGAGAGAAAGAAAGGATGAAAAAAACGACAAGAAAAGGAAAAAAAGAGAGAGAAAGATAAAAAGAAGAAAGAAAAGAGAAAGAGGAGAAGGGAAAGAAAGGAAAAAAGAAGAAAGAAAGAGAGAAAGAAAGAAAAACACAAGAGAGAAAGAGAGGAAGAGATAAAAAGATAAGGCAAAAGAAAAAAGAGAGAAAGAGAAGAGAGAGAAAGAGGAGAAAGAAAGAAAAAAAAAGGAGAAAAAGAAAGAATAAGGAAAGAAAGGGAAAGAAAGAGAAAAGAAAAGAAAGAAGAGAAAGAAAGAAAGAGACAAGAAAGAAAAGAAAGAGAAAAGAAAGAAAGAAGAAAAGGAAAGAGAAAGAAAGAAAGAAAGAAAGAAAGAGAAAGAAAGGAAAGAAAAAACTTCGCAAATCCCCCCCTCCCTCCCTCTCCCTCCCTCCCTCCCTCCCTCTCCCTCCCTCCCTCCCTCTCTCTCTCTCCTTGCCGCCTTCCATCTCCAATTTATTCAGAGACTGCTCACTGGTCCTGAGGAGGTGGTCTGGAGGGACATATCTTGCAGAATCCTGCATATGGTGGGAGGATTAGGACTGGACAGAACTTTGTTTTTAATGAACATCCAATCACTGGACACTGTTGGATTACCTGAGTTTTATCGTGGACTCTTTAGAACCTGGAATCTTTTTAATATACAGAGAAGTGGCTTTGCTGCACTACGTTGGCTCCTGGAAGAGCCGCTGATCAAAGGGGCTCGCTTGGACATAACTGAGCCAAGCACCCCTTCATTGACAAGAATTCTGGTCTCCTCTGGAGTGATCACGCTGGGTCGGTTGGTGGAGATAGCAGGACCTGATCTGGTTCACGCAAAAGGTCTAGCAGCGAGGCTGGGTTTGAGGTCCCTACGTGTGGTATCCAGGCTTTTGCATCGCTGGCGGTCTGTGCTCACTCCAGAGGAATTTACTCAGGTGAAAGACCACAGTGAAGGGGCGATCAGCCCTGAGGAGGACGCTTCCTTTCCAGGAATTGTGATGAGTCCGGCTTTGCATGACTGTCATGGGCCTCTACTAGACGGTAGGACACACACGCCTATGAATTTAGGCAAATATCAGGTAAACTGATGTACAGGAACTGTGTCAAAGTGTTAAATAAGAAAAGCTTGGACGGGAGGTCGGATACACCTTGGCGTGGTGTTTTTAAGTTGAGTGATGATGTTCGACCTGAGTGGAGAGCATTGTACAAGCCACCATTGATTAAGAGATTTGCTGACTTTCAGTGGAGGGTTTTGCATGGTATTATTTCTGTGAATGCTTTTATTTCTGTTTTAAACCCTGAGGTCTTACCTGACTGCCCTTTTTGTTCACAGAGAGAAACGGTTTTCCATGCATTTATGCACTGTCCTAGACTACACCCTTTGTTAGATGTTTTAAAGGGTATTTTTATGTCTTTTAATATGGTGTTTACTTTTCAGACTTTTATCCTTGGTTTTAAGTATGTCCGGAAAAAGAGATGGAAATGCCAATTGATTAACTTTATTCTGGGTCAGGCTAAGATGGCAGTGTATGTTAGCCGTAAAAACACAGTGGCTCGGGATGGAGATTGTTAGGCAACGGGAATCTTTTCTCGACTAGTGAAGTCAAGGGTATTGATTGACTTTAGGTATTATCAGTGTATGAAAAATTAGGATTTTTTTGTACGGAAGTGGTGCTGTGGAGAGGCTCTGTGCTCGGTCGTTGATGATGAGTTATTATTTGCTGTAGAACTCTGTTAATGGTCATTGTGGAATAGATGTTTTGTTTTTAGGGAGATCTGCTGATCTCCCCCTTTGTTTTTAATAAAAGTGATTTTAAAAGTCAATGTCTCCCTCTCGCTCTCCCTCTCTCGCTCTCGCTCTCTCGCTCTCTCTCACTCACAAACACACCCTTGCAAACAGAAAATTCAATATGAAGATGTTATAAAAAGCAAACATTTAACATTTGAAATATGAAACAATATGACCAATGTTGTTAATTTTGTTTTTTCCAATATGTTTATAAATGTTTTAACATTGTGAAGAAATACACTCATTCACAAAAAATAACGCAGCCAGATAGAAATGTTTTGCTACAAAACCCAGCATGCAGTTCTGTCTCAGATGAGCAGATATGTAAATGATTACAGTGTGGTCTGATTAGACACTGGGTCTTACCACAAGAGAGCATAAAAGCTTCCCCTATAGCACTGCCCTATAAAAAGGCCCTCAGAGTCTACTTTTGAGGAGTGTACCTCCTGGTGAGAGATCATATAACACACTCGAAGGATACCTTACTGAACTTGTATGCCTCCATGATCATCTGTATCTCATCTTGTATTCAGGCTAGAGGCGGCCTAACAGGGTAACTAGAGCCTCCTTTCAGTTGTAGAGTTTGTACACCCAGTAAACTTATTCTTCCATTCTAATATTCTAATTACTTACATATACAGTGGTGCTAGAAAGTTTGTGAAACCTTTAGAATTTTCTGTTTCTGTATAAATATGACCTAAAAAACATCATCAGATTTTCACACAAGTCCTAAAGTAGATAAACGAGAAACCAAGTGTTAAACAAATGGACAAAAAATATTATTACTTGGTCATTTATGTATTGAGGAAAATGATCCAAATATTACCATATTAGTAGTTGATTGCTTCATCAGGCTGGAAAAAAGTTACTACAAAACCATCTCTAAAGAGTTTGGACTCCACCAATCCACAGTAGCAGGATTGTGACAAATGGTGGAAATTTCCAGGACCATTGTTTACCCTCCCCAGGAGTGGTCGGACCAACAAAGATCACTCCAAGAGCAAGGCGTGTATGTAATAGTTGGTTGTGAGGTCACAAAGGACCACAGGTAGGTAACTTCTAAGCAACTGAAGACCTCTCTCAC
This sequence comes from Ancistrus triradiatus, assembly GCA_025084515.1. Taxonomy (NCBI): domain Eukaryota; kingdom Metazoa; phylum Chordata; class Actinopteri; order Siluriformes; family Loricariidae; genus Ancistrus; species Ancistrus triradiatus. The sequence continues at coordinate 270,244 of JAJAGP010000636.1, read as the reverse complement.
ATTGGCTAATTTAATGTCCATGGAGTCCACCCATCAGAAGAACACTGAGCAATGGTGGTGCGCATGGCAGGCTGCAAGATAGAAAGCCCACTGTCTCCAAAAAAGAACATTTCTGATTGTTCTTGCATTTGCTAAAGATCCGAGGAAGAGCCAGACGGCCATTGGAAGAATGTTTTTTTGTGGATGGATGAGACCCAAAATAGAACTTTTTGTTTAAACGAAAAGGGTAATGTTTGGAGAAAGGAAAACACTGGCATTCCAGCATAAGAACCTTTATCCCATATGTGAAAAATGGTGTGGTAAGTATCATTGGTTGGGGCATGTTTTCTGCATCTGAGCAGGACGGTTGCCATCATTGATGGAACAATGAATTCTGATGATATCACAGAATTCTAAAGGAAAATGTCAGGACAATCTGTCCATGGACTGAAATATCCAGAGAAGGTGGGTCATGCAGCAAGACAACGACCTAAGCACACAAGCCGTTCTACCAAAGAATGGTTTTAAGAAGAATAAGTTCAGGTTTGGAATGGCCAAGTCAAAGTTCCGGACTTAAATCCAAATGGAAATGCTGTGGAAGGACCTGAAGAGAGCAGTTAATGTTGAGGAGGAAACCCACCAACTCAAAGAGCTGAAGCTGTTCTGTACGGAGGAATGGGCTAAAATTCCTCCAAGCCGGTGTGCAGGACTGATCAACAGCTACAGGAAACGTTTAGCTGCAGTTATTGCTGCACAGGGGGGTCACACCAGATACTGAAAGCAAAGGCTCACATACTTTTGCCACTCACTAATATGTAATATTGGATCATTTTCCTCAATAAATAAATGACTAAATATATACTGCTAAAATAAAGGGAACACTTGGAGTTATATTGTGCTGTTTAAGTGTTCCCTTTTGAGCAGTATAATACTTTTGCCTCATTTGTGTAACTGGGTTCTCTTTATCTACTTTTAGGACTTGTGTGAAAATCTGATGATGTTTTAGGTCATATTTATGCAGAAATATAGAAAATTCTAAGAGGTTCACAAACTTTCTAGCACTGCTGTATCATCATTCATACATATAAAGTTTAATTCAATTCCAACAACTCCTTCTTGGTGAGTTATTTTTTTTTGTCTGTGAGGGTATATACAGTATAGAAACACACATCAGTCTTTCTGTCATTGTGGGGTCTTTGCATTGACAGTGTTTCCTGTAGGTAATTAATTCTAGCCGTAACCTTAACCTCAGTAACCAAAAGGAAATATTTTGGCTCTTTTGGTTTTACAAAAAAAATAGCATTTGTTTCTTTAAAGATGATGACCAGTCAAATGTCCCCACAAGGTTATAATGACGGCTTTCTGTTCTTAAGGGGATATTTGCTCCCCATAATGATATATAAACCTGACCCTCCCAAACACACACACACACACACACACACACACACACGAAAAAACAAAGCTTTGCACATGCAGTCTGCAGCTACAGAGTAACAGTGATGATCTCACCTCAGTATCTCCAGCTTACAGCTCTGATTCTGCAGTGCAGTAGAGAGAAGCTTCACTCCTGAATCCTGCAGCTTATTATAACTCAGATCCAGATCCCTCAGTCTGGAGGAGTCTGAGCTGAGAGCTGAGCCCAGAGCTGCACAACTTCCCCAGTTAGATTACAGTCACACAACCTGAGAGGGAATTGATGGTACATTAGCACAATATACAACAATATCACACATGCTTGGACACACACACACACACATCCTAACTGCTTACACATACACACATGGGGGACACAAACGCATACAATCAACCATATGGTGTTGGGTTAGTGTGTTAGAACGCTGCACCAGCTGAGAGCCACAAACTGATATAAAAATAATTAAAGACTAAATATAACAAAATTAATCAAATATTTATTTAACTATAAAACACACATAACAGTACTAGTTTGTTCTTGTCTGTGTGTGTGTGTGTGTGTGTGTGTGTGTGTGTGTGTGTGTGTGTGTGTGTGTGGTGATCATACTGCAGTATCTCCAGGTTACAGTTCTGATTCTGCAGTGCAGTAGAGAGAAGCTTCACTCCTGAATCCTGCAAATTATTATCACTCAGATCCAGATCCCTCAGTCTGGAGGAGTCTGAGCTGAGAGCTGAGCACAGAGCTGCACAACCTTCCTCTGTTAGATTACACCAACACAGCCTGAGAGAGAAACTGACTGGATCAGAACTGCAATTTTGGGTCTCTATTCAGTTGGTCATTAGTTTATTAGTTATTATTATTTAACTCACTTTAGTTTCTCCAGTTTACACTTTGGATCCTTCAGTAGATCAGAGAGCAGCTTCACTCCTCTAACTCCTGGATTATTTTGGTTGAGATTCAGTTCTCTCAGGTGTGATGAGGGATTTGATGTCAGAGCTGAAACCAAAGCAGCAAAACCTTCATCTGTAATCCTGCAGCCTTCCAGCCTACAGACAGAGGAAACAGGTTTCTTACCCACAGGTCAGCATAAGTACTTACACACATACCATGGTGTAAAATCAGTGTCAGAAATCTCACACAGGGCAAGGGTTTTTTTTTTGTTTCAATTTTGCTGGGCACAGGCAGATGTGCGCCCTATATCACTGCAGAGATGGCATGGGTTTCTGTTGCAGCACTGGGGGATGATCCCCCTAGCGGCTAACCCTCCATCAGATACGGCCAATAGTTCCTGAGGCTCTGCAGTAGTGGGCTAGTGAATTTGAACCCAGGTTTCTGCAGTGGTACTTGAGCACAGCATAAATATTTTCAGACAAATAAAAACACAACAGCATGTGGAAAAGAAAATAACAGAAAAAAGATTTTTAAAAATGGAAGAAGACAGAGTGCTTACATGAGAAACTGCCTCTCATTTCCCTGGATAGTCTAAAAACTACTCAACACACAGTTGTTCTTACTAATGATGATGATGATGATGATGATGATGATTAAATCTCTGATTCTGAACTGATTAAATTAACCAACGACTCAAAACAGATTCAAAGAGTCAAAACACAGATTTCATAAGTGTTCATTTTGCTGATTTAAACTTATTGACCTTTTTCAATGACTAACATACAAAGCTCACTTCTAAAAACATATGGACATTTTATAAAATGCAAAAAAATAATTAATCTGGGATTTTTTTTTTATCTTTTGAACAGTTATTTAACTGACAAAAGTACAAACAAATGACTTGTAATGTTTTAGCTGACCAACTTAATTGTTTTTTTTTTCGTATAGATTAGTGAAATGTTTGTGCCTGGTTAAGAGTTTCATTTGTTAATAAACATCCATTCCTGCATTTCAGACCTGTAACACGTTTCAAAAAATGTTGGGACGGGGTCTAGTAATGAGGTAAAAAAAATGTATTAATTATGTGATTTCAAACAGGTGATTATAATAATGATTTATTACAAAAGCAGTGTCCAGGAAAGGCTGAGTCTCAGAGGAGTAAAGATGATTAGATGATCTCCAGTTTATCAACCGAATGTGTGAGAACATGACTGACATGTTTAAAAACAGTGTTCCTCAAAAGAAAGATTGTAAGGGATTTACATATTTCTACCTCTACAGTAAAAGCTTATAATAATGTGAATAAGTAGCTCAACCTCACATTGAAAATATAACAGAGCTTTAAACTTAATTAAATGCATTTTAATAAAAACCCTGTATTTGCACTTTGTACAAATCCCAAACATAACAGCACTGAAGCTGATTTTATATAACACTATTTTATATAATCCTGGATTACCTTTGATAGAATTAAAGATTTTACTCATTTGCTGTGTGAGTTTAAGATAATTAATCACAGCAAGATTTTCTTCTGTATCTCAGCAAACAGTTTTAGAGCTTAAACTGTCAGAACCAACAGTGATAACCGCTGCTCAGGTGGCACAGGGGGAATTCTCTAGCCCAGTGCTATGGAGACCTGGGTTTCAGTCTGAGCAGTGCCTAACAGCTGTGTCGGCTGCCAGCACAGGCAAGACTGGCTGTCTGAGGAAGGGGAGGTCAGACAAGGGATCATCCCAAAGTGCTGCACACAACTCGTGTCACTGCTCTGTGATGGACTGGCGCCTCATCCAGGGAATATACATAAAAGCTCCCAATGACTAACAAGGACAGGTACTGGTACCCCCAATGGCCAAAATAAATGGGATAAAGAAAAAAAATGAATAAGAGAAAACAGGAAAAATCTACTTAAAACTATCAGACAAAATCTGCAGTGACTGAGTAGATAACTATAGAAACTCACCTCAGTATCTCCAGCTTACAGTTCTGATTCTGCAGTGCAATAGAGAGAAGCTTCCCTCCTGAATCCTGCAGCTTATTGTTACTCAGATCCAGATCCCTCAGTCTGGAGGAGTTTGAGCCGAGAGCTGAGGACAGAGCTGCACAACTTTCCTCTGTTAGATTACACCAACACAGCCTGAGAGAGAATTCCGACATATCAGAGCAATATAACATTATCACTCACTCCACACACCTCCATAATTCTGAATTAACTGTTACATGTGAGGTGTAGGCATTTAATGGCATGTCCTACATTATTAGAAAATTATTATCTATCAGTTATTCCCATCCAATTCCTCTTTTCTTTGTTTATAAACACTCACACTGCTTTCCTGGAAGCTGTGACCACTGGCATCAGTCTCAGAAGACATTCCTCCGATCTGTTATATTTCCTTAAATCAAACTCCTCCAGTTCCTCATCTGAGTTCAGCAACACAAACGCCAGAGCCGACCACTGAGAAGGAGAAAGACTCTCTCCACTGAGACCAAGGTTATCTCCTCTGTTCAGGTAAGTTTGAACTTCCTGCACCAGGGAATCATCATTCAGTTCATTCAGACAGTGGAACAGATTGATGGATTTCTCTGGAGAGAGATTCTCACTGAGCTTCTTCTTGATGTACTGAACTGTTTCCTTTCTGCTGCGAGAGCTGCTTCCTCTCTGTGGCAGTAGATCTGCTAAGAGAATCTGATTGGACTCCAGTGAGAGACCCAGAAGGAAGCGGAGGAAAAGGTCCAGATGCCCATTCTCACTTTCTAAGGCCTTGTCCACTGCACTCTTCAGGAAATCAGTTACAATTCTAATAGATTTCTCCTGCAGCACATTCTGACTTTTCAAAGAGAAGCAGAGGAATGTGTATAAGGCAGCCAGAAACTCCTGAACACTCAGATGTACAAAGCTGAAGACCTTCCCCAGGTGCAGTCCAAACTCCTCTCTGAAGATCTGGGTGCAGACTCCTGAGTACACTGATGCTTCCCTCACATCAATGCCACACTCTCTCAGGTCTTCCTCATAGAAGATCAGGTTTCCTTTCTCCAGCTGTCTGAAAGCCAGTTTTCCCAGAGCCATGATTGTGTGTTTAGTCTGTTCAAGATCAATGTCAGATTCTCCATCATACTTCTGATTTCTGTGTTTGATCTGATAGATCAGGAAGTGGGTGAACATTTGAAGTCAGAGTTTTGGGGATTTCTGCACTCTCAGCTTCAGTAAGCATTCTCTCTAGAACAGTGGCTGAAATCCAGCAGAAGACTGGGATATGGCACATGATGTAGAGGCTTCTTGATGACTTCATGTGGCTGATGATTCTGTTGGCCAGCTTCTGATCACTGATCCTCTTTCTGAAGTACTCCTCTTTCTGAGGGTCACTGAACCCTCGTACCTCTGTTACCTGGTCCACACACTCAGCAGGAATCTGATTGGCGGCTGCTGGTCGAGTGGTTATCCAGAGGAGAGCAGAAGGAAGCAGATTCCCCTTGATGAGATTTGTCAGCAGAACATCCACTGAGACTGACTCTGTTATATCAGACACTCTCACATTGTTCTGGAAATCTAGAGGAAGTCGGCTCTCATCCAGACCATCAAAGATGAACAACATCCTGTACTGACCATATTGGCTTGTGTTTATTTCATGTGTTTCTGGGAAAAAGTGATTAATAAGCTCCACCAGACTGAACTTCTCCTGTTTGATCAAATTCAGCTCTCTAAAAGGAAGTGGAAACATGAAGATCACATCCTGGTTTGCTTTTCCTTCAGCCCAATCCAGAAGGAATTTCTGTACAGAAACTGTTTTCCCAATTCCAGCAACTCCTTTAGTCAGCACACATCTGATGGGCTTCTCTTTAAAGAGCTCGTTACACTTGACCTCAATCTGTCTCACCTCATGTTCATTATTGACTTCTCCACTTCCTCCCTCTGTGATGTACAGATCTGTGTAGATCTCATTCAGAAGGGTTGCAGTTCCATGACCTGAGATTCCCTCATGAAGTTTCTGAAAGTTTTTCCTTAGTTTTATTTTGTGTTTTTTATGGCCAGCAGGGGGAAATTCTATCAAAAAGAGGAGGCAATAATAATTATTAAAACTACATCAACTGTATTTCTGAAGTACACTCAGTAAGAACTTTAATGTGAACAAAACACTAATACTGAGTAGCTCCTCCCTTTTATTTTCATATCATGGCTTCCACAAGATGCTGGAACATTACTTTGAATGAAGGGATGCACATGGTCACACAACATACTCAGATAGACTTTGCCATTCAAGCCATGATTGTGTACCGATACCAGCTTAAATTAACTTTAATTGACTTTGATCCAACCCGTGGAATTAAGGAACACTGATGCTCCCTGCTTATCAGCTCCACCGAAAACCAGAACTCATATCCCTTATTTTATTAACTTCCTATAAATTCAAATTCAACCTGCACCAGCCCAGCTAAAGTTAGGTATGATCCTAATTAAAATGACACCAAAATCATATAGCCACTGGATTCCTTAATTTCTTTATCCTTATAATAACCTGATTAAAGTATGTATTATTTTACCTTGAATCATTCTTTCTTTTCATTGATTTCCATTTCTTTGTAATGGCTGGATACCTACAGTTATAGTACGATAAATCCTTGTAAATGTGTCTCCTTAACCTGAAGAAAAATACTGCATGCTTACAGCAAGCAAAATCTTCTGGAAAGGAAAGGAAATGACAGCCAACTGAAAGGAAAACTGGCTTTCAGTCTGAGCAGTTAGCATTAGCAACTAGTGCTGTGTAAGTGGTTGCTTTCACTTTTCACTAAAAGGAAACATTACACAGGGTGATAGTTGCTAATGATAGCTCACTAAATAACATGAGATTTATCAACACCTTGTTATAAAATAGTCTACATGGTAATGATTTTGGGTAACTGTAGGTTAACATTCCCCATTGGCTTGAAAGGGTAGGACATTTAGGCCCCACCCAAACTCCTTGTTCTGGAAGAACAAAGAAATGCATTGAACTCTAAGCTTTAAGCCTCCGCACCTTTGTTTATCTTTTGTTGTTTATCTTTGTCAAGTGTTAATCTATCCAAGTTTCGTAAGCAGTTATGCTGTAGTTTTAGAATGTTCTGTGCCAGTGGCCAATAGTTTTAGCCTTTCTAAATCTAAAGCAAGTGTGATATTCCAACAATTTGAAAAGTCTTTGGCGAGCCTCAAAGCTAGAAGATCTGCCTTAATTCTGCACTGCTGGAACCAAAGGAATTATCCACATCACAGTTTGAACAAACTCATTACTGCCATCTTGGCTGACAGAACTGGAACTCTATCTGGTGTTCTCCTACTGTAACCTGCCCCCATTCTGATGGTTGATGTGAACTTTACCTGAAGCTACTTGCTGGTAGCTGCACTAATCATTTATATCAATTTGTGAAGACAAAAGTGACAAGTCATTCACTTTATGTACACTCAGACTCCAGGTGAGGTTTATTCAGATATTTATTTAAAAATGGCTGTATGGCTCTTACTGTTCTGTAGTGTGTTAGCGAGTTCTGTCTGCTTCATGCTCCTCAGGACATGCAGTATGATCTTCAGAGCTCCCTGTCTGATATCACTCTGATTCTCCTCTTCCTCCACCTCACTCTCAGAGCATGCTGGGTCATTTGGACTAAGCAGCTTCTCGAATGTCTGTAACTCTTTCTTTAGCAGAGTGATGACTTTTTCCTCCAGTTCCTGATTAACAATAAACAGAATACAATCTGTAATTATTAAATATATTGTGGGTTTGTGATGTCTGGTTGAAAGTAAACACATAAGAGTTTACCTTAGAAATGGACTTCAGCTTGTGCTTTGTTGTGATTGGCCTCTCCATTTGGTCACTGCTGATAAATATTATATATATAGAAAGATGTTTGTAATGTAGTTATTATCATTAGGATTAGTAACAGTATTTGAAGAATGTCTTCCTGCTTTAAGCAGAGCTTAACCTTCTCCATAACAGAAACACATTTCTATAAATGTCAGTTAAAGAACAATCTACTCTCTTACAGTATATCATTTGTATTTCACATGACTTTCATAAGCTACAGCACTAAACCCTGCAGAGCTGGAGACCTGAATGATAGCAAATGATATCCCTACTTCCTCCTTACCTGAATTCAGCAGAAAAGCCTCCCCGTCTGAAATCTATTGCTCTATCGAACGATAGATCAGTCTTCACAGACACACAGCTGGGCTCTGAGTTTGATCTCTCTCTGTATTATGCAAATTAAACAGCAAACAGCTCTTAATGAAAATCATTCCTCATTTCTCTCTTTTCATGTCTTTTGTCCATTTATTTATTCACAATTTATTCCTGTCCAGCGGCAGGAGATATCGGAGCATCAGGACCAGAACCAGCTGGTTCCGAGACAGCTTGGGGAAAGACAAAATGAGAGACAAAATGAGAAAAAAAATCCAGGAAATCACATTGTAGAATTTTTAAAGAATTTAATTGCAAATTATGGTGGAAAATAAGTATTTGGTCAATAACAAAAGTTAAACTCAATACTTGGTAACATAACCTTTGTTGGCAATGACAGAGGTCAAACGTTCACCAGGTTGGCACACACTGTAGCTGGTATTTTGGCCCATTCCTCCAAGCAGATCTGCTCTAGAGCAGTGATGTTTTGGGGCAACACGGGCATTCAACTCCCTCCTCAAATGTTCTATGGGGCTGAGGTCTGGAGACTGGCTAGGCCACTCCAGGACCTTGAAATGCTTTTACGGAGCCACTCCTTCGTTGCACGAGCAGTGTGTTTGGGATCATTGTCATGCTGGAAGCCCCAGCCACGTTCCATCTTCAATGGTCTCACTGATGGAAGGAGGTTTTGGCTTAAAATCTCACGATACATGGCCCCGTTCATCCCTTACCACGGATCAGTCGTCCTGTCCCCTCTGCAGAAAAACAGCCCCAAAGCATGATGTTTCCACCCCCATGCTTCACAGTAGGTATGGTGTTCTTGGGATGCAGCTCAGCATTCTTCTTCCTCCAAACACGATGAGTTGAGTTTTTACCAAAAAAGTTCTATTTTGGTTTCATCTGACTACATGATATTCTCCCAATCCTTTCTGGATCATCCATATGCTCCCCTGGCAAACTTTCAAGACGGGCCTGGACATGTACCTGGCTTTTAAAGCAGGGGGGGCACGCCTGGCACTGCAGGATCTGAGTCCCTCTCGGCCGTAGTGTGTTACTGATGGCTAGCCTTTGTTTTACGTTGCGGTTCCCAGCTCTCTGCAGGTCATTCATCAGGTCCCTCCGTGTAGTTCTGTGATTTTTGCTCACCGTTCTCATGATCATTTTGACCCAATGGGATGAGATCTTGCGTGGAGCCCCAGATCGAGGGAGATTATCAATGGTCTTGTATGTCTTCCATTTTCTTACAATTGCTTTCACAGTTGATTTATTCACACCAACCTGCTTGCCTATTGTAGATTCACTCTTCCCAGCCTGCTGCAGGTCTACAATTTTCTTCCTGGTGTCCTTCAGCAGCTCTTTGGTCTTGGCCATGGTTGAGTTTGGAATCTGACTGTTTGAGGCTGTGGACAGGTGTCTTTTATACAGATAACGAGGTCAAACAGGTGCCATTAATACAGGTAACGAGTGGAGGACAAAAGAGCTTCTTAAAGAAGAAATTACAGGTCTGTGAGAGTCGGAAATCTTGTTTGTTTGTGGGTGACCAAATACTTGTTTTCCTGCATGATTTACAATTAAATTCTTTAAAAATCCTACAATGTGATTTCCTGGATTTTTTCTCATTTTGTCTCTCATAGTTGAAGTGTAGCTATTATGAAAGTTCCAGACCTTTAAATAGGAGAACTTGCACAATCGGTGGCTGCCTGAATACTTTTTTGCCCCACTGTATATTGGATGAAGCTGAGTGCTGTGTCTTAATTTAAGAAATGTGGTGTCATGTGACACAATATTGCACGAACAGTCACAGTTTAATGAAGAGAGAGAGAACCACACAGAATGAAATGACAAACATATTACCTAAACATGTTCAGCTTTGTATCATTATCTCTCCTATCAGCTTCCAATCTGTCCTGATGTGTGAAGGAACTTATTTTGGATTCCACATCTTCTACACTTCACACTGATAAACCTGCAAACAGACAATCACACAAATGTTACCTATTTAGATAAGTATGTTCTCATACATATTTAAAAAAGTTAAATAAACATAAATAACACAGATGACATGGTTACCTAAACAGTCACAGTTTTGTTGAAATGCAAGGAATCGGGGGTTAACATTTAGTATCTGTGCGTGGTGATCGGTTTTCTTAAACATCTCGAGTAAAGTGCAGCTGTTAGGACAGGATTACATCAACTTTGCAATGTGTGTCACAAGCTCCTATTTCAGGTATGTTATGAGTTCCTCGAGTTCCTGAAACACGCGGTGGTGCTATTGTTTCATCCTCTCTACTCCTAAATACAGTCCCAAAGGTAACAAAGTTCTGAAAACAATTTGTTTGGAGTAGTGAAGAACGTTAGGAATCATTTATAAAATAGTGAGGATCAACAGATTTCACCGAACTGTTCAAAAAAGCCACACAGTCTCTCATTTCACTTCCAGTCTCTCGCTGCTGCCTCTCTGCTTACTGCTTACACATACACAACTTCTGCGTGTTTAAAGTACTCACTGTTTTATTCCTTTTACCAACAGTTCTCTTATAGTAAATACTCAGATCTCATGTAGATTTGTTAATGATGGATAACGAAATGTTGTTGAATTTCAGCCTTAAAAGGAGCATGAATAATGAAAGGCTTATTGATAATGACTTAGACTTTTATTTGTCACGTACATGGTTATACACAGTACAACATGCAGTGAAATGTTTCTTTGCAACGCTCCGAGAATGTGCAATATTACTGGAAATAAAAAATATAAATAATAAAATAAAATAGTAAAGATAAAAATAAGAATTTAACAAGATAGAAGAGGAAAATATACGTAGAAAGGAATAATATAAAAGAAAATATATATAAAAGAATATATAAGATTTCTTTATATATAGAAGAACCTATATATAGAGATATAGCTATGTATGTGATGTACTTAAACATGCTTACAGCAACATGGTTTATCAGTGTAAATAAAGAAGAAAATTAAAACAGGAAAACTTCACATTGAGGAAATCTTACTTACTGAAACAATAATCATAATATTGAACTCTCTTCATCTTTTCTTCATCTTCATCTCTTAGCAGTTTAACTAAACCTTTTATAATAAAAAAAATAGCCTTTTTACCTCTAAAATGTCGACAGAACAGTTGGTTGGTTGCGAATAGGTTCGTAATCTGATTATGAAACCTGAATAGTAGCCTGTTAGACCATGTAGCAGGGCACGTGACTGAAAAGACCGGTTAAACCACATTAACCGGTGATGAAAAAGTACCCTAATTATCGCTTCAAAACCACGTGACTGTAGGCTGTAACATTAAAATGTGTCTTCACTAACACTAATAGGTGTAATCCAACACACCAAGCACTGACACACCTAGTAGTAATTATAATTTAATCTATTATTCAGTTTATACAATAAAAACAGGAATTTGTAATTTTACTGAACTTTTATTTAATTAAGAAAATTAAAATAATTTTAATGTTGAAATTGACAGACTTGATTGTATTTTGTAAATAAACAAAATTCGAATTTGATTCTTGCGACACTCTCCCAAAAAAGTTGGGACAGAGACAAAACAAGAGTGGCTATTTAATAAAATATTCAAGTAAGTAGAATATTTCACAGAGCGCTGGGTGGTGCCCAACCAACCCTAGACAGGGCATCTGCACAGCATCGCAGGACTCACTCACGGTGGGGTGCTTCAGAGACTACACAGAGGAAACCCCTGTGTACAATATTCCTGCTTATATGCTAATTACACACAGTATATACAATATTTAACAGTAAGTGCTCTCCAAGTAAAGTCTGACAACAAAGAATAAACAAAAATAAAGAAATAAATACATAAATAAATAAAATGGCACCTGTGCAAAATGGTTTGTGATTAGTACCGAACCCTCTGCTTCATAAACAAAGACTCGATTCGTGAATCATGATTTTAAAGCAGCTCGTTTCAATTTGGGAGTCGATTCTAAATCAGGATTCTAATTTAGGAACTGACAGAGTCAACTCCAAGAGTCGATTCCACAGCATCGTGTTCTCGAGTGTCGAATCTGAAAATCAAAACACGATGACATGAATGATATCGTGTGAAAGAAATAATGCAGTGGTTTGATGTGCTGTAAACAATGCATGCATTAAAATAACCTTTTGATCGTTAACGATTCGAATCAAACCGTTCAATTCAAAGAGTCGTTCACAATGAGTCAACTGAGTCAAGATTCACTGTAGCCAATTTACCAGTGGGATCGAAAACATCGGCCGGGTTTCGTTTGATCATTTAATAACGTTAATAATTGAAGTCTGTTTTTGAAGAAGATGAAAAGTCGTTCTGTTATCAGCAGATGAACAGAGCTCGTGCCTGAGAGAAAGGAGACACTTTGGGGATTTTGACAGGTGAGTCGCTGAATGACGTCCGAATCAAAACAGGCTAGCTATGCTAGTTATCTTAGCCCATGATAACGTAGCTAATGGTAAGAGAGCGTGCATTTCGGTGATGTGTTTAAATCAGTAAATGTACTGTCCTGATATTTAATATAAGCTCTGTTTGTATCTGTTGGTCTTCTATAGTAACAAATAAAACCTGCTTAGCCTGAAAAGCTTCTTGGCGTTAGCATTAGCAGCTAGCTTAGGTAAGGCCTGTAAACAAGCTGGTTGGCTTTGTTTTTAAATTAAAAGTCGAATAAAATACCTTAATAAACTCCACAGCAGTGTTATGTGATTTTAATCGACTCTTATCTGTTATGAATATACAGGAGTCAGGTTCAGTAATGATGTGTATGTTTGTTTGTTTGTTAGCTTAGCAACCAGCTACCAGTTCCAGTCTTTTGTGTGTTTCGTTGTTTTTAGCTTTATATTATAGGATTAGGTAGAAATAATAATACATATAGTGTGTGTGTGAATTAAATACTCATTTAATCATGCTTTATTTTACCGTACTTTATATTTTGTATAATTTTTACACGTTAATAAGCTCTATAAATGTGTGAGTTATAAATAAACACTCACAATGCGATTATGTTTTATTTTGGTAAAAGGTTTGGTTTTAGCTTCAGCTCATTAGTTTGGTGTTGTGTGTTAGAGAAAATTAACAGGAGGAGAAAATGAGGGCAGCTCTGTTCTTTATTTGTGTGATATATAAAACAGATCAGAACAGTGCCAGCTTGGCAGTGCCAGGACTTGAACCTGTTACCTTTTAGCCAGTAGTCCAGTACTTTAATGACTGCACCATCATAGTCCCATAAAAAGGGGATCATTAAGGAAAACGCCTCTTCCCTGACTCTGTGCAGGTGTTTATACCAGCCTGTGGTTCTCTAGTTATGCACTTTGGTTGCAGGTTGTGTGTTTGAGTCCCTCGTGCCCGTATGAAGCCGTGTTTCCTCTCTGCCCGCAGCATGGCAAGCTGTGGAGAGGTCGATCACTCCGTGGACGCGCTGGCCTCTGGTAAGAAAGTGGGCGGCTCCTCTGTGAAAGATGGCAGCGGCAGCCCGTCGCCTTCCCCTCCCCCCGCCCCTCCGACACTCCCCGTGCCAGAGTGCGCCATCTGCCTGCAGAGCTGTGTCCACCCGGTACGCCTGCCGTGCGGCCACGTGTTCTGCTTCCTGTGCGTCAAGGGCGCGTCCTGGCACAGCAAGCGCTGCGCCCTGTGTCGGCAGGAGGTGCCCGAGGACTTCATGGATCGCCCCACCCTGCTGTCTCCGGAGGAGCTGAAGGCCACGGCGACCGGGGGGCGGAGCTCTGGTGGTCACGCCTGGTACTACGAAGGGCGCAACGGGTGGTGGCAGTATGACGAGCGGACGAGCCGCGAGCTGGAAGAGGCGTACGGCGAGGGCAAGAAGAGCACCGAGATGCTGATCGCCGGCTTCCTGTACGTGGCCGACCTGGAGAACATGGTGCAGTACAGGCGCAACGAGCACGGTCGCCGCCGCAGGATGAAGCGCGACGCCGTGGACGTTCCCAAAAAAGGCGTGGCCGGCTTGAGGCTGGAGCCGGAGTCGACGCCCAGTTCGGTTACCTCAGCGTTACCGGTCGCCGCGGCGGCCGACTCGAATTCGGACGGAGAGAGGCCGGTTCGGGCGGAGAGACAATTGCGAGAGAGGGTCAGAGATCGGGTTCCAGACGCGTCAGAGAGAGAGAATTCGGCCGACGGAGCCGACACGGGCGGGGCGATCCGCTCTCAGCCAGCCTTCCCGCTGCCACCTAGCCGCCCCCCAATCACACCCGGCGCCAACCGGGACGTCCTGCTCCCTCAGCTCGCTCGGGCCTTCACTCAGCTCAGCCTGGGCCGGTCCCGACCCGAAGACGAGGAGCAGAGCGTCGACGATGACGACGAAGATGAACCCGATTCCGCCGCTCCCGACGCGTCCGGATACGAATCGGAACCAGGAACGAGCGAAGACGAGGAGGAGGCAGACGAGGACGAGGAGCGAGCCAGGCACAGACTCCCGCGGATGTCCGGCGGCGTTCGGTCGCGCAGTCCCGACGGCCAGTGCACGGTCACGGAGGTGTAGCTGCTGCTCCCGAAGGAAAGCGCGTGCCATTGGAGGCCAGAAAGCGGCAGGATCCATGCTCATGAGTAGGGATGTCCCGACTGCAGCGTGGCTTAATGATCAGGGACGGATTCACAAACGGCTTAGAAAGAAAATCTTCTTAAATGCGCTTTCTTACCTTCGTTTTTAAGAAAAAAAACCATTATTCTTCAGATAACTTCCTATGGTATAAAATGAGATGATTCTTAACTCTTTTCTTAAGAATAGTTCCAAGAACAAGTGGTATTCTTGAAAGTATTACGTTCTTAAATGGTTTCTTAACCTTACAATATCCTTGTGCTCGTCTTAGGTTTTAAAAGCCGCTACACGAAGTTAGCGAACGCAAAAATGAAACGTTCAGACGCGACTTCTTTGCCTTGAAACTAAACGCAACGGATGCGACGCAATTTTTTGGGCCTTTTTTGGTTGTTTTTTTGCACTGAAATGAAAACAGACAGGATGTTTTACTATAGAGTTTACAACTCGACTAATTTCAGCATTAGTATTGTGTTCGGTGTGGAAGATGCAGACCTCAAATGAACGGCCTTAAGAGTTGACGAAGCATCTAAGTTACAACGCTAAAGAGTTTAGTTATAAGGCTGACACACTTCAGTTCAGAAGTTTAAAAGCCTTCCGAGTGAAGGTCATCCTTAAAATACAAACGTCACCTATATAAGGGAAGGACATGTCTGCTAAAGCGGCTGCTTTAATCTGTGTGGAGTTTAGTGTTAGAGAGAGGAATATCCACAAAGGCCTTTTTCTGTTTTTAAATGGTTTGCTTATTTTTGGACGCTTGGTTTGCTGTTTTTCCTCCCTTTTGCCATCAACAATACATACAAATTCAACTCGGGCTGTACAATAGGCTGTAAAATGCAACGTGTCCTCCGCAAGGAAGTAATTAAGATTTTCTCTAATATACGACAACTTTTCAATCTCTTTTTTCCAGAATGGCATTTAAGAAGGTCCTTAGGAACTTCGTGGTGTTTATTTTAGTAAAGCCTTTGTGAATCCGGCCCTGATTCTGACCTGATGTTGTACGTTAGTGCTGTGCTGGCTTGTGTTTAGTTCATTTAACTAGTATAAAGTATGAAAGATTTCGATCCAGTTCGTCCCTCAGTCCTGAATCGGAACATCCCTGCTACGCATTAGCTGTGAGAGAGGGTCGTCATTTGGGCTGATCGACTGAAATAGAGCTGCGTCATCAAAACACCTCTGACAGTAACTACTCTAAACCTGGGCACTAAGGCCTTCAGTGGTACTGAAGTTCAGCGCTGTTGTATCTCCAGTGCGTCCCGTAGGTCCGGCATCATGAGGTTCTGCAGCTTGTCTTTGACTCCTGCTTTCCCCAGCTGAGTGCGTTTGTGTGCACCTAATAATCCGATCACTGCGGAAAGTCAGAACAGGTTTAGCTGAGCTGGGGTAATAATAACAGGCTCAGGGACTCGCAGAAATATGTAACAGACTTCATTTTATTAATTGCATAATGCATTTCCGAGAGCATATATTGCATTTAAGTGTCCCCAAAAAGCATTCGGTAGTAGGGGTGGGTTTCGGAAAGGACATCACGATACGATTACATCACAATATATAGCGTTATTCCACATAGTTCACTGAGAATATAAAAACAGCTGGAATACATGATACAGTGTACGATTGTGGTCTTAATACGTCACATCACCGACAGTTCAGCAGAAAAATTGAGTCAAAACACTGTACTGCGCCATCTACAGGAGCGGAGATTGTAGTTTTTTCTTCCTTCAAAAAGGAAGATGAAAATCAGTGTAGTATAGCACAGAGAACCGATTGAAATCTGAGTAACAGGATACCGGCGCCGAGAAATCTGATTACCAAGCTAAAATGATCGGATTCAGACTTTGATGTCCAGAACTTCCGCTTGAATAATCATATTATTAAGTGCATGGAAACACACACTCTCGCCCTCCCTCTCTCTCAGACAGAGCTGTGTTTCCAGCGGGTTTCAGTCATATTTAGGAACGTATGCAGATGTTATTGGCAGATGTTTGATGAATCTGTGACCCAGACTCCTCCTTTAGCTTGTTTTCGATCTTCATCGCTCTAACAGGGCTGAGCTTTCATCCGTACCTGCTTCATAGTATTTCATAACTGGAGTCTGTTGGAACTCGAAATAGTAAGGGGTGTGTGTGTGGTGTGTGTGTGTGTGTGTGTGTGTGTGTGGTGTGTGTGTGTGTGTGTGGGTGTGTGTGTGTGTGTGTGTGTGTGTGTGTGTGTGTGTGTGTGTGTGTGTGTGTGTGTGTGTGTGTGTGTGTGTGTGTGTGTGTGTGTGTGTGTGTGTGTGTGTGTGTGTGTGTGTGTGTGTGTGAGAGGGAACTCGGCAGCGTTTTTGATTTTGCATATTTAACCGGAGTGAGACTCTCTGAAGGAAGTGCCCCAGACTGAAGCGCTGTGAACTCTGGGAGGTGGAGTTTTAACTGCGGTTTTATTGTAGCTGTAGCCAATATGTTTTAACCTGTTGCTTTTCAAACGTCCGTTCTGTGGGATTTATCAGTCTGCAATGAAAGAGCTTCAAGTGATTCTAACAGCTTTTTTTGGTGACCCTCCTTTTTTCGTTGCCTGGTGTTTTTGTTATGACGTCGATCTGATTAATAAAGTGTTGTTCTTTTATTCCTCTCAGTACGACTGGTCCTGCTTCATTTTTCTTTACGTCTCACTTTAATGAAATAAACACATACACAGGAACGTCTCAAACAGCAGGCAGGGGTTTGTTGCAAAATCTCCCAAATAAAAGGCGTACTACATAACGCTGTGATATTTCATGATAGTCTGATTTATTCCAAAAGCTGTGGAGTAAGATAGCTTTTATAAACCGAGCAAAACGGACTCTACATGTGCGACCTCCATAAATAAGTGTCTCAGACAGGGTTGCCAGATCCTGCGAGAGAATTAAGCACAGGAAACGAGCCCACAAAAAGCAAACTGGTTCAAATGACTACAATGTGAGAGAGTTAAAAACACCACATGATCAGTTAAATGATTAGAATAATATGTATTGTTCGTTTATCTGTAGAGATGCCTGTATTTGTAAGCAGCATATAGAAAAATAAGCCTAAAGTCGCTTAGCCTTTTGTCAAAGAATGCCAATAACACACAAAAAGAACAATGCCAATAACAGTTATTCAAACGTTTAAAAGAAAGGTCAGACACTTAAAATGTACACAGTCCTTTTTTCAAAGATGCGATGAAGCGATGGAGGTTGTGGTGGAACCGAAAAAAATTAAAAACTACTTTCACCCCTGAGCATGTCAGTAAGTATTACATGCGTGTTTCTCTCTCATCACTAGGGGACGCTCTCTACTTCAGAACTACCAGGTGCTGGTAATAGACTGGGTATGATAATGAATGCATGAATGATGAATGTGCTCCATCCAGCCAAAACACTAAACCCCCCTCAGGCAGCTTCAGCTCAGCTCTGATTGGTTTAAACTTTGTTACTATACTGACCTGTAAGCTCATATCTTTACTAATATCCCACCCCAAGCAGTGAGAGGTGGCAGGAAGTCTTGGCACCGTGACCAATGCCAGTGTGTCTGATGGGTATCGGAAATGCAGACAGTTAGCAGAATATAACCTGGAATGTGAGATCCTCCTCTAACCTGTTCAGCATGAACTCATCCCTCAAGAATCCACAGCATCCGCTCACAGCAGGACGAACTCCAGCTCCGTCTGACCCTCGTGGCTCTCCACACACCAGCTCAAACTCACTGACCTGAAAACAATAAAAAGGTTAAATAAATTCATATGTGCTTATTTTTATAAATGTATAAATAAGGTTGGAAACTGGTATGATTATAAATCATTGGTATGAAAATAATTTTTTCTTATTTTGCCTTTCTTTTTAAAATTATTTCTTTCATTAT
Source organism: Ancistrus triradiatus (assembly GCA_025084515.1). Taxonomy (NCBI): domain Eukaryota; kingdom Metazoa; phylum Chordata; class Actinopteri; order Siluriformes; family Loricariidae; genus Ancistrus; species Ancistrus triradiatus. The sequence goes on along the minus strand of JAJAGP010000636.1, from coordinate 251,402 downwards.
TTTTCTCTCTGACTGTATGTCTGTTTATAGTTTTTTCTTTCTCTGTCAGAGCTTCTTTCTTTCGTTATTTTCTTCAGTCCTTTCTTTTTCTCTCTTTTTTCTGTCTGCCTGCTTGTTTGTCTGCTTTTGTCTTTCTGTATTCCTGTTATCATTTTTACCTGTCTTCTGTTCTCTCATATTTTTGTTTTCCTTCTTTTTGTCTTTATCACTTTTTCTCTTTTTTTGTACATAATGTACATTTACCAAGTAAGAATATTTACATTTTTAATTCTTTCTTTGTTTTTCTCACTCAACTTGTGTCTCTAGCTAACTTGTTTTTTTTTCTTTTGTTTCTGTTGTTTTTTTTTTTTGCTTGCTTTTTCTTTGTGTCTTTCATACGTTTTTTCCTTCTTTCTTACTGAGTTACTTTCCTAAAGCTTAGTAAATAAACCAAACACCTAACAGCTAGTATAACAGACTTACACAAACATAATTAAGATTTATTCATACGTTTTCCTAATTTCATTGCTAATGCTAGATGAATCATAAATAAATATTCGTAAATATTCATAATCTGCCCTGCTAATGGTGGAGGAATCATGAATATAAATAAATATTCATAAATATTCGAAATCTAAGAAGATTTTACGTTGCTTATCTGTAATGTTTATCCTTCTGAAAATGCTAAACAGCTAGCAGTTAAAACTCGGCAAGTTTCTGAGAGGATTTTAAAATTATATTCATTAGTAGTTTTAAGTCCTGCTAACTTTATCTGGAGGGGATATTTATTACTGAAATGTTTTAGTGAAATGTTTTTAGCTACACATTGCTCTGTTCTTGCTTTAAGTTCATATGGGTTAAAAACGGGAGGCGTATCGAAGCGAAGTAGCAAATAGCGATCTGGTTTATGATGTCGTGTCGGATAGAGTTTGGCGGAGGCTCTTTGGCAGCAGCAGGTTACTCATGCGGTGATATTTATATAGTTTATAAGCTAATAAACACGACTATCTGACGTGTCGTAATGGAGACAGACGCAAAAACGCAGCGTGATTTTACAGCGTGTCGCCGTCTGGATGAAGCCGAGCCGAGAATAAAGAATGAGCTCATGAGATCAGGCTTCAGAGAGATCACTCACTTACACATCCCCTCCGTTACCGCACAGAAACCGAGAGTAAAACACACACACGGGATTATTAGCAGGCAACCTGGCAGGTTTGTGAGAGGATACTTTATTAGGTGTGTGATTTAAAGCTTAATGTTAATTATGTTAATGCTCAGAACTTCCATCATCACCATATTAAAAAATATCAGTAATCAGTAAGTGCTCTGGTGGTCAAATACCAGAATAACCCGGAGACAATGAAAAGGGTCAAAATGAGGTAAACATTCAAACTTTAATCAGTACAATTAGAGATAGTAATGAGGTAAAAATATATATATATGATGTGATTTTAAACAGGTGATTATAATCATGATTTGGTCCAAAAGCTACAAAAGGCTGAGTCTTTAAGGAGTAAAGATGATCAGAGGACCTCCAGTTTATCAACAAATGTGCAAGAAAATGATTGAAATGTTTGAATACAATGTTCCTCAAATACATATTGAAAAGGATTTGTATATTTCTCCTCTACAGTGCATAATATCATTAAACAATTCAAGAAATCTGGAAATCTGAAATCAAATCATTATTTAGTATTTTTCAATCGCCACATCCCAGCTTGTTCTGATTTGGAGCTGTAAATATGAAAATTGAAACTGATTGTGTGGTGTTGTTTTTATTTAAATGGTCTATAACGTGTCTCATCCGTTTCTTCTGCTCTTCAGGTTTGCCCGTTCCCTCAGAGACCCCTCAGTGATGTCATGGAGACTCTCCAGCTGTCTGTAGTAGCCGCCGTGCCATCTGAGCACAGTGTGTGTCCTGTTGAGTGTTGTGTATCTTGGAACAGCCCATCTATAGAGACGGGATTAAGTGTGGTTCTGAATCTTTAGATGTTGGCGAGAGCGGTGGAGAGATTAACGGCGAGCTAAATGGAGAGGCGACAACACCATCAAGGGCGGAGAGGCTCATAAAGAGGCGACGAGATTATCGTTAATATTTATAACGTCAGGAGGAGGAGGAGCAAACTTCTTTAATGACTTGTTGAATTTGTAAATAAGAAAAGTTACACAGATCGTGTTTCTTATAACAATTAAGAGTTTAGTTGTGTCTGTTTGTGATGTTCGACTCAGCCACAAGCAGAGGTGGGTAGAGAGGCAAAAAATACGCCGGTGAAAGTTTTGTTATTTTTAAAATAAGCTCCCCAGACCAAAAAATGTCACCCTGCATGTTTAAGGTGGTAGTGTTTAAGGTGGTAGACGGCACTGCATGATCGGGCTATAAATCCGGCGCGGCATGTGACTGGATTCATAGATTGAGCAGAGGTGGTACAGTGCAGTGATTGTCTCGTGCAATGTGTGGAAAATGGGTCGATAAGCAGATGTTTATGATTGAAAAAGGAGTAACTGCATTTCGGCATGCCAAAGGACGTAGTGTGAAGGAAGTAGCTGTATTTCCAGGTGTATCAGAGCGTACGCTCATATGGGTCAAAAAACCCAGCATACAGCGAGATTCTTGTCAGAATTGTGGCTAAAACACAAAACTGACAGACTGGGACTGCCAGTGTGCAAACCCAGGTCCTTCATGACCAATTTCTGAAAGAAAACTTCACAGGGAACTGCATACCATGAACATACAGAGCAGAGTGGCACTTAAGAGGTCTTTGCTCACTTCTGCTCACAAACTATGGTTCAAGCTGGTGAAGGTTCTGTGATGTTCTGCGGGTGTTTGACCATGTTTTATCTGATTAAGTAGGTTTGAGTAAAAACCTTAATAATATAGCTTAAGTGTGTGTAAGAGAGAGAGAGAGAGAGAGAGAGAGAGAGAGGGAGAGAGAGAGAGAGAGGGAGAGAGAGAGAGAGGGAGAATATAATTAGGTACCAATCATACACTCATCATGTCCCATTATATCTTGTCCTTGGCACTCAGAGTCTAAGATTTCTGGCACCAAAACAGCGTCACGCTTGCTATTTCAGGCCCAAGTGTACATACCAGAGAGGCTTAGGATGACACCCAAAGGTGCATTATGGGTAGGAATGGGTCTCATTCGGCAGCAGTGAGGCTTAAATAGTCGACCTGCTGTTGATGTTTAAAGGTGATGAGACATGACCATTGAACGTTAATTGTTCTTAGTGAGGAGAGATGATGATCTCCACATGCACAGCATGTGATATCTGACCCACACAGGAAGGCACGGCCGAAACTGGGCCACTAGAGTATTAAGACTGAAACGTCTATAATAATAATAATAATAATAATAATAATTGTTACTTGTAAACAATGACAACAACAATATTAATTTAAAAAAATTATGTTATTGTTATGATGATGATGGTGATGATGATGATTATTATTATTATTATTGTTATTATTATTACTATTTGCATTAATAAATGTTATTATCATTATTATGATTCACATTGTTATTAGTATAAACATTATTATTATTATTATTCACATTATTATTATTATTATTCTTGTTGTTGTAGTTATTATTATTATTATTATTATTATTATTATTATTATCAGTGACAAAAAAGAGGAGGGTGATAAAGATTAATAAAACAAATTAAATGTTAATTTATTTAGGTTTAAATGTGTTTTTCACTTTTAGATTTGTTTATTAGTCATTGTATTTACTTGTGTAATATTATTTTAAAATGTATTAATGAAAAACAGAGCTGGCTTTGTGATCAGGATCTTTAATAATTTTTTAAAAACCACAGAGCAGTCTCTCAGCACTCTCAGTAATAACACAGCATTATTCTATACCAGTATAGATAATGACCTCACAAAACATCACTTCAAACGTGATTCTGAATTTTTGGCATTCCATAGGCCACTGTATCCAGATGTCATGAACAATAAACATCTTTTATAGCAATCTTACAGGTCAGGTTTTAATGAAGTAAACAGAGAATCCAAAGCAAAAATAAATCTGATTCAAAACTGACCCCAGATTCAAAGACTTAATGGAAGAGTTTGTAGGCACAGGAAGTGATCAGGCCACGACAGGAAGTCTGAACATGTCTATATTTACAGCAGCATTTGTACAGTCAGTCATGTTGACATTATAAAACACAAAGGCTTGTTTAAGAAAGAAAAAAGATGGGTGTTAAAGATGGGAAAGTTCTGAAGGTTCCTATGTCCCGACCCCCAGCGGGTCACATGATGACGGTTTCTGTGTATGACCTGAAGGTACTGAAGCGCTGCTGCGTTCTGCAGGCCGGACTGAGCGAGCGGGATCTGGGCCCAGAAGACGTGGCTATCTTCTCTGTAGGGGTGTGGCTCGCCCATCGGGACGGCGGCCTCTGATTGGCTGGACGAGCAGGACGGGAGAAACTCCTTCTTGTTGAGACAGGAGACGATTCGCAGCTCATCTGGAGGAATTGAGACTTGACATGAGGAGTCTTAATCCGAATAAAATAATTACGGAAACAGAGAGTAAAATTCAGCATGCACACAAAATACAGAGAAAACATCAGGCTGAATAAAGGGTAGATGAAAGTATGTGTGTGTGTGGAGGGTCCTAACCATGACCCTAACATTAGGGAGAGGTGTAGGGTTAGATAAGGTTAGATTAGGGTTAGGTTTAGGATTCAATTAGGGATAGGTTTATGGTTCGATTAGGGTTAGGTTTAGGGTTCGATTAGGGGTAGGTGTAGAGTTCGATTAGAGTTAAGTTTAGGGTAAGTTTAGGGTTCGATTAGGGTTAGGTTTAGGGTTCGATTAGGGTTAGGTTTAGGGTTCGATTAGGGGTAGGTTTAGGGTTCAATTAGGGTTAGGTTTAGGGTTCAATTAGGGTTAGGTTTAGGGTTCGATTAGGGTTAGGTGTAGGGTCAATTAGGGTTAGGTTTAGTGTTCAATTAGGGTTAGGTGTAGGGTCAATTAGGGGTAGGTGTAGGGTCAATTAGGGTTAGGTGTAGGGTTCAATTAGGGTTAGGTGTAGGGTTCAATTAGGGTTAGGTTTAGGGTTCGATTAGGGGTAGGTTTAGGGTTCGATTAGGGTTAGGTTTAGGGTCAATTAGGGTTAGGTGTAGGGTTCAACTAGAGGTAGGTGTAGGGTTTGATTAGGATAGATGCAGGGTTCGATTAGTGTTAGATTAGGGTTAGGTTTAGGGTTCGATTAGGGGTAGGTGTAGGGTTAAGTGTAGGCTTAGATTAGGGTAGATTACGATTAGATTGGGGTAGAATAGAATTAGGTGTGGGTTAGATTAGGATTATTTTAAGATTAGGTTAAGGTTAGATCAGGGTTACATTAGGATTAGGTTTAGGGTAGATTAGCATTAAGTGCAGGATTAGCTTTATTTAGCTACACAAAGCTATTTTTCCTCACCTGCTGTGATGTTGGCACGTTTCTCTGATGACTCACACTTTTCACCTGGTACTTAGATGCCAAGCAATTACCCACAATCCTCTCAAACATCTTGTGCTCAGACTGCATTTCTGCCCCCTGTACTCCCCACTGTGTAATCTGGATGCCCGCTTTCATGCCCCTGTGCTCCCCGTTCTGCAGGGTTTGGAGCACTTCAGAGTCTTTGGCACATTTGTGAACAGGCAGGCGCTTGGGTGTCCGGTTTCCCCCGATCTTTGGAGACTTTGAGCCCATGCTGGGCGCCAATGTGGTTAGGGTTCCATCCTCAACCAGAGTCTTGCCCTCATTTTGCTGCAACATGGCATCAAATTTACGGAGCACAGATGGGCTGGCACACTTCCTATCCACTAGTGGGCATTTCCGGTCAGGTGGCAGAGGAGACTCTGAAAAGTGGGCGGTACGAACGGGGGTGTCTCTCTGTTTCACTGGTGGTTTGTTGACAGATTTCTCTGGGGAGGAGATGGGGCTTTTCCAGCTGACGCGACGGACTCGAGGTTCGACCAGAGGAGAGTCTTTATTCTTCCAGTTCTGTGCTTCCTCGAACCCAGGCTGGGATCCAACTCCAGCGCTAAGGAGATGGGGCAAATGCAAGCAAATGCTAAGTGTCTATAATGGATGGCTTTCCTTTTCTTAAGCCACTGTGCCTCTGTAGTATTTGTCATAGTAATCTGACAGACTGTTAACCGAGAGCATCCCTTGGGATTCGAACCCAGGACCTCAGGCAGTGCTGTTTTGCATTCGCACTGTCAGTAGGAGTGCTGTGTGACTCCGAAGTGATGGAATTTCATTTAGATGACTCAACATTCTTGCGAATGATCGGATTCACAAAAACATCTTAGGAAAGTCTTCTTAAATGAAGAAAGTTACAAAAAATTAGTATTACAAAAAATTTGTATTTCTAAACTCTTTTCTTAAGAACAATTCCAAGTGGTATTCCTAAAAGCATTCTGTTCTTAAAGGTTTTCTTAACCTTAGGAAATTCAAAACTTTAAACAGTTATTAGAAATATGATCCATCACTTTCACCCCACAATTATCGTACTTTCCGTGGAGGATTTTTTCCTCCACCATCACCTCTTAAACATTTCTGCACGCTTGGTTTGATGTTTGCTCTCTGAATGGATTAAACGAAATAGCAGAAATAACAGAAATACATATTGTAAGCTTTAAAACGCAACGTAACCAACGTAAGAAAGGAACAAAGATATCTTTTTCAGAATTGTCTTTAAGAACATCCTTACTAACCTTTTAGTGTTTTGTCTTAAGAAAGCTTAAGAGAGTAACGCAGCTACTGGACTGGATTTTATTGAGCAAGGAATGATGAAGTTTTAGAAAACCTACCAGCCAATCACAGGCCACTGATTCCTTCTGTCCTGGTACGAGAACAACCTCTGATCCCCTGTGGATTTCTGAAAGGAAAACAGATCAATATCTTAATGACCAATCAGCCGATAAACTAACACAAGCCCAAACAAGCTCCACTCACTGTGTTTGGGTCTCCACGTGACTTCTGTTGGCTCAAATCTGATTTCAGGCCCAGATATCCGTCCAGAATGTCCAAGGTCACATCCTGGCCTCCGTTCTGGCCGTAACTCTCAGAGCATGGGAAGCCATTGTGGTCATAATTAGGAGCCTTGTTGAGAGGAACGCCGGCGTAATTGAAGCCGAAGTTTGCCTTTCCATCGTGGTGCCCAGTCGCCGGGCAGCCGATGGCCTTGTCGACTGCGAGTAAGGCGATGTCCAGGTGGGCGTTGGGGTTTGGGCTGCTCTCACTGGCCCCCCTGCGAGCCTCCACCACTTTATATAACTGCAACGTAACCACAGCAGAGCAAAAGCCATTAGACCATTAGGCTCCCAGTAGATTCATGCACTGAGCGCATGCAACATTCGTTTGTCAGAGTCCCACTGGGGCCATTTGTTCCCCGACAGTGTTACATTACAGCTTATTAATAACTGTCATGAGAACTTGTGTGTGTGTGTGTGTGTGTGTGTGTGTGTGTGTGTGTGTGTGTTATACCAGTGCTATTCTTACACATATAAACACACACGCTGCCAACCACAGAGGTAAACACCCTGTGCTGCCAACTTTATTAGGGGACTGCAGGGGGTCAGTACCCAGCCGACCAATCCGAAACCTCGCAGTGTTGCCACGGCAGCAACAGCATCTACAACCTGACGCTGCTGAGCATGTGCAGAAATCTCTCACTGGCGTGTGTGTGTTTGTCGCTGTGTGCATGTCAGTGTTTGTTCGTACGCTGTTTATGTTTGTGGGTCAGATTTCTTGTTGCTATCTGATCTTTCTGTTTCTGCCACTGCGTGTGTGTTTGTGTTGCTCTTAGTGTTAACGTGCGTGTGTGTTTTGGTGGTTGTGTATGAACTTGTGTGTGTGTGTGTGTGTAATGTGAGTACTCTGTAGGTTGATGATACATTTTAGGACCAGTTCAGTTATTCAAGAGGCTCTGAGGAGGCGGAATATCAGAATATTAATAGGTGACAGTAGTTTGTTAGTAATGATACTTGTGTTTATGTGTGTTTTGTTAGTGTTAGGTGGTGTGTGTTTTTGGTTTTTGGGTTCATTAGTTGGGTTCATTATTGTAGTTTGGTGTTTCCCAGTGTTTGTTTGTAAGTGTGCTGGTGTTTGGTTTGTAGTTAGGAGTTTGTCAGTGTTTGTAAGTGTGATAGTATTAGCTGATGTGTGTTTTGTTGGGTTTTGGGTTTATTATTTATAGTTTTTGTTATTTCTCAGTGTTTGTGTGCAAGTGTGCTAGTGTAAGCTGATGTGTTCTGTTGGTATTTGGGTTTATCGGATGGTAGTTGGTGTCTGTAGGCGTGCTGATATTTGATGGTGTTGCGTGTTTTTTGTTTGTAGTTTGGTGTTTGTAAGTGTACTGGTATTTTTGGTGTTAGTTGGTGTTGGGGTTTAATGGATGGATTTGTAAGTGTGCTGGTGTTCTTTGGAGTGTGTTTTATTGGTGTTTAGGTATGTTAGTTTTAGGCTGTTTAGTTTAGTTTTAGTGTGCTGGTACTAGTTGGTGTTGGTGTTTGTTAGTTGAAGTTTGGGGTTACTCAGTGTTAGTTTGTAAATGTACTGGTGTTAGTTGGGGTTTTGTTTGAAGTTTATTGGTTGTAGTTAGTAGGTGTTTGTTAGCGTTAGTTGGTGTTTTGTCTGTATGTGATTTGTTGGTGTATTTTGGTGAGTGTTAGTGTTTGTTGGCATTAATAAATTATTTAGATTTTTGAATGGTATTTTGGTTGGAACTTGTTTATTTTTTATTATCAGGTGGTGTTTGTTTTGTTTGTTACTGTTTGCTGTTGTTAAAACTTGTTAATGTTTGTTTCGGGTTGCTGAATGGTGTTTGTTAGTCGGTTTCTCACCTCCTCGATCTTCCTCTGTACTTCCTGTAGTTGCTCCTCCCACTGCTCTATCTCGGAGTCAAACGAGTCCAGAAGCTCCACACACTCCCCGCTCCACACACACACTCCACTGCCCACCCCGCGGTGCAGGTCCAGAGCCGCCATCACCTGTCACACCTGTGTGTGTGTGTGTGTGTGTGTGTGTGTGTGTGTGTGTGTGTGTGTGTGAGTGAGAGTGTTCCAGTGAAATCGTCAAGCTTATAGATCAGCGGGATCTCAAATCCGGAATCAAACAAGCTCTGAGAGAGAGAGAGACAAAGACAGAGAGACAGTGAGACAGTGAGTTCTTTTGCATATATCAGTACTTCCATGATCTAAGTTGGTCTCAGATGTTCTGTATCAGGTTTCTGTGCTTCATCAATCTCTCACTTTGATCATCAGAGACTGAAGTGTGTTGAGAGGGACGAGTGAGAGAGAGACCAAAATGAAAAGAGGAGGAACAGAGCAAAGGGAAAAGGGTCAAGAGGAGAGGAGGAGAAAGACATGAAGGAAAGGAATGAGGGAAAGGAATGCTTTTATAAATAAAATCAAAACAAAGAAGAAGATGATGGAAAAGAAATAACAGGGAACCTGGGAAAAGTGAAAGAGAAGAAAAAGAGAAAGGAAATTCAGAAACAGCTGTGAGAAACAGTGAAAGAAAGAGAGAGGAACATGAGAATGTGATAAAGGAGGAAATGGGAAGGGAGCAAAATGCACAAAAAGTAAAGAAATAGAAGAGGCAATTGAAAAGGAAGGAAGGAAGGGAGGGAAAAAAGGAAGGGAAAAAATTGGGAAAGCTGTGATTTGTGGAAGTGGAAACAAGGAGGGAAGGAACAGCAATTAAGAAGAAAAATTCAATTGAAAAACAGGAAATGGAAGATGAAATGGGGAGTTAAAAACAGTAAAATGAAGGAATGGAAAATGTATAGTAAAGGGAAAGGTGAATAGAAACAACAAAAAGGAGCCGGAAAGAAAGGAAAGGGAAAGGGTACAAAAAAAAGAGTTAATAGATTAAAAGAAAAGTAAAGAAGGTCTGGAAAGAAAGAGTCAAACCTGACTGATAGTCAAATATAAGAGAAAAAAAAAATAAGGAAAGTAAAAGGAAGAAAAAAGGAAACAAATGAAACTGAAAATGAAAGGACAATAAAAACAGCAAAAATAGATAAAAGCAGGAAAATCGAATAAAGGATAAAAGGAACAAAATGGAGAGAAAGTGGTCAGAAACATTAAAGAGAGAAAATAGGAGAGAAATGTGTGAGAAAATGGGAAAGAGTGAAATGGCAAAAGTTAAGAAGAGGACAGGGCTAAATAAAAAAGGAAATGAAACAGATAAAGACAGAAAATGTGTAAACACATAGGGGGGGCAGAAGGGAAGGGAGACAGTGGGGCAATAGAGAGGGAGCAAAGATGGGAGAGGCAGAGAGCGTCAAATGGAAAATGGGAAGTGGAAGTAAGAAATAAGGTGAGCAAACAGGAAGCTGAGAAAAGGAGTAAAATTGTGGGAGGGTTGGAAATGAGAGAAAGCAAACCGTGGGAGAAACAAAATGTCACAAGGGAAGATGAAGAAGCTCAAACACAAAAGGAGAAACTGATCAGTTGAGGTCAACGACCTCTGCAGAGTGAAGCCCCTCTGGCCTGTTTGGCAGGAGCTGGAGTCCCAACATAACAGCCCTGCTGTGGAGTGATTTACAGCACCATGAGCTGTGGGATCAGAAACCTGAGCCCGAGCATCTCTGTAGTGCCCGGGTGGCACCAGCGTGTGATGTAAGAAGGTGGGAAAATTTAGCCGTCTGTCGCTGGGCTGTAGGTCAGAAACAGAGCCTCAGTGATGAGGTATGTCATGAGGTCACACACAGAGGGAACACACAGCGCCCCGTGGCAGGCATGCTGGGGCGGTACAGCGGGCTAAATCGCCAGCCCTATGACCCAGAGGGACCTGCCGTTGAGTCCTGGTGGTGCGACCTGGAGGAAGCGACCTCTACCCTGTCCTGTATGGACTGGTGTCTCGTCCAAGCACAGTTTTTCATTTGTTCAAAATCATGTTTCATCCTTTTAGTATACAAACACATTATTTTTGCTTTGGTCCCTCGGCCTCCATCAACCATCTGATGCACACGATCAATTATGTAATAATTACACGTAGCTTCTGCAGGTATCGCAACGACCAATTGAAGTCTGGCCCGAGTCATAAGAAACTGATTTGAGCTTACATAATAATATTAGTTGTATTATTTCTCAATAAATCAATTAATAAATGTTTATCCTTAATCTGATCATGTCCGTTTTATTCTTACCAGTTCTAGATGAAGCCGTTCTTTTAAACCCAGGAGCAAAATCCTTAAATAAAATGGTCAGAAACGTGACCTGTTCGCTCCACAGCTCCTTCCCGTCCTCTCCGTTCTGCACTAAAGTCCTGAGCTGGGAATGAATACAGGTTTAACCGTGAGTGTTCAGACCTTCCTCCTCTCTTTATAGCGTTTCCAGCTATTTCCACCGTGGCGTCACTCGGCCGCAGATTTATTAGGACCATGTGAGTCCCTGTCGTCACCGACCTCCCACGCTTCTAATTCCAGACCCTCAGGCTCAGGCCGACATGAGCGTGTTTACATGTTGTGTTTTTAGCTTTATTTTTAACCCCTGCTGACACCTTTACTGTTGCTGCTCCGCTTTAGGACAAGGCAGATCTTCAGCTCAAGTTCTCCTCAACAACAGCAGAACTAAAGGCGTGATAATTATGTTAAGAATAATAATAATAATAATAATAATAATAATAATAATACCAACAAGAAAAGAAAAAAAAATAATAATAATAATTAACAAAATCAAATTAACAAAATTAATAATTAATAAAATCAATTCTAATTATATTAATTATTAATTCTAATTACATTAATGAAATTATATGATATGAATTATTAATTCTAATTATATTACTATTATTATCATTATTATTATTATTTCAGTTTTAGTTTTTTTCTAATTTTTTCGAATTGTTTTTTTCTAATTGTTTTCCACTGCATATCCCCAGACAACAGAGGGTGGTGGTGTAAGTGTTCCCTGGACATTAAAGGACTGCGTATGGGTCACTGTTGCAACATCAGGGGACAATCCCCCAACCAGCCTCACCTCCCTCAGTCAGCTCCAATCATGTCTGAATGTGACAGCCAAATTTGCCAGAGGGCACTGCCTGCAGTGGTGGGTTAGTGTGTTAGACCATTGAGCCACCTAAGTGCCCACAGGCCTGGGTAATTCATGGGAGGGGAGGTAGATAAGGGGATCATCCCACAGCACTTCAGCAGTGACCTATTTTACATTTCCATTTAGCAGATGTTCTTATCCAGAGCCACTTATAATCAAAGTCCTAGCTCTAGGGCCCAACAGTGGGCTTCTGGTCCAAAGTCCAGTGCCTTAACTGCTGAACCAGCATTGTCCCAGACCCCTGAAAGCCCTGAGACCCCGACAAGGGAAGGTAATAAAAAACATGGAATAAAAAAATAATACTACTTTAAATCCCAGTGAGCAAGAAAATTAAACAATCAGTAAACTTACTGCAGAGTTTGGATGGATTCAGAGCTTCACTCACCTTTGGACCAATGAGAGCCAATGATTCTTCAGTGCTCAGGTGGAATTCTGGGAAATGTAGTCTTGAATCTTCCAGCACACAGCACAGGAAAACATGGCAGACATGAAGCAAAAGCAAATGACAGCAGGGTGTATTCTGGGTATTGTAGTCTCCACTGGCAGTCCGCATATAAAAGAACTGTTTTCAATAAACTTAGTCTTGTTTGTCTGTAGCCTTAAAAAAACAGATTCCAGTGGGATCTTGTAGCAAAGCACTGTGGGAAATGTAGTTCTGAGAGCATCCTATGTCCTGTAGTCCCCACCTTCTTGGGAAGCGAGCCTCCTGTAATTCTGTGTGAAACGGAAAACGAGCACAACATCGACACACAAACAAAAACAAAGGGACGGATTGGAGCAGGCAGCTGGTCGCTAACGACGGGACGGACGGAGATCATGGGACGAAAAAAAGGGTGAAGAGAAAGACCAGCTTGAACACTGTGGCGTATGAGAGCGAGGAGAAGAGCAGGAGCATGAGGATGAGTAAAATAAAGGGCTGAAACATCTGCACCAAGAAACGGCAAGATTCAAGAGACATGCATCAAAACCAGGAGAAAGACAGGGTGGGGAAAGAGAGAAATCATCAGCCGTGGTGAATTCCTTACTGCTTTCATTCACATGGGAAAATAAAAGCGCTAGACAGGAGGCATTTGCACAGTGTCATGGATTTAACACCTAAGTAGTTAGTTCGTTATATCACTATTGCTTACATGCGTGATTAGGTTTGTTAAACGTTTTTTTCCACGTGTTTATTAGCAGAAAAAGTCCTGAGCAGGTATCAGATCGTGAGCTGACTGGCATTGATAATGGACAACGAAAATGGAGTTAAAATATGAAAGAAGATAACAAATACGGAATTTGATGGAATATTTCTACCAGAGAGGTCGCCAAATCTCACAAACCTATGCGCTTTACTATATTCTGTTGCTGTCCTGTTGCGACACTCACCGGCAGTCGTTCCTCTGGGTGCGTCTCGTCCCGCCTGGTCCCTTCCAGCCGCTCTATAAATCCCATGAACCCCTGCAGCTCGTCCCTGAACTCGTTCATCTGCGTGCCGATGCGATGGAGCAGCTGGCGCTCGCGGTTCCTCACGCCGTCGTCCTCGTCGTCGGGGCCGCCCTGTTCCTCTCCGCCGCTCGCGTCTTGGTCGGCAGTGAAGGCTCGCGTGTGAGCGATGAGCAGCTCGATGGTGTGTATGAGATGCTCGGCTTCGGCTCGGATCTCCGTCACCTGCTGGCGCTCTCGAGGCGAGCGAGGGAGGAGAGGAGGAGCCGAGACGGACAGGTGTGGAGCCTCCTCGGATTCTCCTCCGACTGGGCCTTCGCGCCTCTGCTGGGGAGGAAAGAGTGAGGAAGTGGAGACGGTTTCGCAGTTTTCTCCTCCTCCACCTAATCCAGCGTCTCTTCGGCGTTCTCCTCCCCGTCCACCTTCGCCTCCTTCTTTTTCTGGTTGTCCTCCATCTTTTTTTTCCCCTGCCTCTCTTGCCTCTTGCTTGTCTCCATCTTCTCCTTGCATTCCTCTTTCTTCTCCATCCTCGAGTCCTCCTCCTTCCCTTTCCTTTTCTTCTCCTCTTCCTTCTCCTCCTTGTTCTCCTCCATCGCTCTGGTTTGAAAGGATCACTCTCTTCTCATACTGCAGCTGCATCACTTTCCCGCTGAGCTCGTTCACCTGCCGCCGCGCCGCCTTGAGCTCCTCCCTCAGCATCTCCATAACTGACGAAGAGGAAGCCCCACTCTCAACCAAAGAAGCCCCACCCTCAGGCGAAGCAGCCTCGCCTCCGGGTCCGTGCCTCAGTCCCTCTTTAAACCTCATCTTCTTCAGCTCTCCCATCACCTTCTTGTTCTGCTCCTCCGCTTCGGATAAGTTCCGACGCAGAAGCTCCGCCTCTTCCTCCACCAGCTGCAGCTGCTCCCTCATTTCATAAAGCCCCGCCTCCTGAATGACCCCAGCCCCACCCCTGGAAGACCTTTCTGTTCCTCCCATTACATTCTCGAGCTCCGCCCTCAGGCTGCGGTTCTCCAGCTCCAGCTCCACGATCTTTCGGCCCAACATGCTGGCCTCCTCCTCCACCAACCGGAGGCGGAGCTTCAGCCCTGACTGACGGGTTGTGGGCGGACCCACGGCTTCGCCTTTGAACTGGAGGCTGTCAAAATCGCCATAAATGGAGCGGTACTTCTGCAGCTGCTGCTCCACGTGGTCCTTCTCCCTGTCGAGCCTGGCCATCTTCTTCCTCATGATGGTCGCCTCCTCTTTGGCGAAGGACAGTTCGCACCTCAGATCCTCATGGTCCTCCTGAGGAACATGCACCAACCAGAGTTTAGTTCCCCTAAAGGTTCCAGTACCAAAGCATTCTTGAAAGACCTTGGAGGAAACGTACTCACTTCACTGAGGGGGTGAGAGTCACTTCTTTGAACTTCTTTACTGCCTCTTCTCTTCTGACCCTGCACACACACACTGGACTTAACCACAATGCCAGTTAACCAAAACCCATCTCTATAATCTTCAGCCTGTCTTTGGCAGAGACGGGCATCAAAACCAGCCGGGCTCAGTAGGTAGATATAAAACTGGTTTCCAATGCTGAGCCTTCCTGGTTTGATTTCCTCCTCTGTTGGTTACAGAGTTGGGTTTTGATTAACTGGCACCCAAAAGGTCACCTTATTAAGGTGTAACCTTATTTTTAATATCAACAGAACATGGCATTTGCCCAGGGGTACACAAAGTTCTCTTCAGTAAAACCATAGATGAAATATCCTTGATGTTATATTAAACTATTATATATTAAGCTATACATGTATCACTGTAGATTATCTTGAAATTCAAGTAGATCTGCATTTCCTGAAGGAACTACAACAGTGCTTGAAAGTGGCAAACGGAAAGAATGTGGCTCGTGTCCCAATACTTTTTTCCACATGCAGGTTTGTGTCCTAATAGCTTTGGCTTTGTGCAGAGGTGTGTTTGAATACTTTTGGCCACGTGGCTGCATGAAAGTGCATGTCCCAATACTTTTGGCCACCTGCAGGTTTGTGTTCTGATACTTAATATCGGGTTCCGGTACCTCTCTGCTTCGGTCCAGTTCGTTCTGCAGGACCTGCTTTTGAACCTCCAGCTCCACGAGGTCCTCCCTCAGCCTCTCGTTTTCCTCCTCCATCTTAGTCCGATTCTCCTCTACGTTCTTCAGCTCGTGATGGAGTCTCACTGACACGTCCTTCGCCACCTGAAAGCATACAGAGCTATCGTGGGTGTGTTGGAAGGCCAACATCAGGTCTAAGGCTTGGATTTAAGCTCAATCTGGACTTAAGATGGACAGACTGAATGGCTAGAAACCACATGAACCAGATTCAAACCGTATTGGAAACCAGAATTGGAGATCTGCGACTCAACTTGATGTCTTTTGATGAAATACCTCAAATTTGATGTGCTTGACGGTCTGTGGATGCATGATATCACCATCACCACCACCAGGTGGCAGTGCGTGTGCATGTTGCTGCACACTTCACTGCACAAGGCAGCACAGACCAGACTTATCACCACGTATAGTTCTTGTGAGAACTACGTTTCCCAGTGTGCCCTGCAGCCAATTAATCCAAACTCCCAGCAGCTTGATGGCAGGATTAAACTAAGGTAAATAAATATTAATGGAAAAAACATATTTAAAGAAAATCTAATAATTAAAATAAAATATAGAGTACAATAATAAGTTGTGTGTGTTTGTGAATTTGAGAAAAAGAAAAATCTTATTTGGTATGTGTTAAGGTGTGTTGGGGGTGTGTTTATGTTGTGATTGACAGGTGTGATCTTAACTGATGGCCTTTTTTCTCTCAGGTCTTTTCATGGGATGGTTTCTGACCTTGAGGTCCTGCTCCAGGCTCCTGAGCAGCTCCTCGTCCATCTCCCCGCTCGGGGCGTACTGCAGGTGTTTGCGCTCGGCCTTGCGTACGCGGTACTGCAGGATCCGGCAGTTCTTGTTGGCGCGTTCGAGCTCTCGCCGCAGCTCGTGCAGCCGGCAGGTGTCTTCTTCGTAGAACGCATCGTGCATCTCGTCCATCTCTGTCCGCATCTCCTCGATCTCGCACTGCACAGAACGGAAACGTTTAAATAAGAGAAAGAAGGTGCCTATGACGTGTATGGCGCCCCCTACCCAGAGCAACAACTGATCATAACAAGGTTAAGGGTCTTGATCAAGGACCCAACAGTGGCAGGATTTAAAGTCTAAAGGTAGAGCCTTAACCACTGAGCTTTAAACACTGAGCCAGGCCAAATCCCGGCAGCTAAGCTGTACTGGTACTGATGTTGGATTCTGGCTCACGGTCCAATTCCAGGTCATCCCAAAGGTGTTCATTGGTTCTATTTAAGGCTTAATCATGAACTGAGCAGGTCCTGGCCTTTATTTTGACTCTCTCTGGCCCAGTTTGAACCAATGACTGTCTGAGACTGTTGGTTCGGGTGTTGTCCAACAGCCTCATGTTCTGAAATCTGAAGAAGAATGAATCAGCACTGTGTATTTGGATGTAATTCTTGGGTGTCCACAAACTTATGGCTCTGTAGTGTATCTGCACTAAATTAAATACCACATAGATACAAATAAAGTAAATTACTGTTCATCATTAATTCTTTCTTCTGGATCTGTGCCACAAAGACAAACTTGACCACACTTTCATTTTTTCATCATTATTTTTGATACAAAGACCAAAAGTATAGAGACAGTAAAAGAACCTGATGTAGTTATTCACTGACATTACAATCTTGGTCTTTTACTATAAAATAAGAGACTAAATATGGCATCGTGACCCTGTTCCTGCATGCGCATCAAATACCATCACCCATAAATCAATGGGCTCGTGCTGTTCGTGACTCACTTTGAGAGCTTCATTCTCGTGCTGTAACCTCTGCAGAAGATCAGACCGATCCTCTTCCTCAGCCTCCTTCTGCATCATCCTTCTCCTTCTGCAGGTTTCTTCTTTAGAGCCGGTCTGGTGATGCCCGAGCCTCCTGCGGACCGGAAGAACTAACCCTCAGGCCGCCAGATTGGACAGTTTCGAGGCTTAGGTACCATTGGCTTCCTCCATATGTAACACTAAAAGTACGAAAATATATGTATTATAGCCAATAGAGTTGATCATTTACAGCGGTTTTGTAAATGAAAGAAAACAGCGAGTCTTGCAACCGAGTGGCTCTTCTGAATCCTGAAGCACAGGGTTGCCAGATCTATCAGTTTCGCAGCTTCCACTTTTACCCACGCTCATTCTACAGAAGGTCGTGAGGGAGGGTGTGGATCCTAACCACGAATGGGAGATACATCCCAAACAATGTGTCAGTCCATCACAGGGTTCCTTAAACACAAAGCCTGAACTTCAAGCTCCATCTGGGGTTCGAACTTAGGCTTTTCAACCTTGCTCTTACATTCATTACGTTTTGAATTTGGCTTTTTAATTTATGTACCGGGTGTCATAACATTAACATTAATGAAAACAGACGAATTGTTTGCAGTTTCATTTTATTGTGATTTTTAGTTCTTGATTAACCTATTAAAATTGTAGGATAATGACCCTAAAATCCCAAAACATTAGGACAGTGTTAAAATGATCTATAATGATCAAACAACTTTTAATGTTTAAACAAAATTACACCATTTGTATTAGTGATATTTAAACACGTCTGACTCTGATTCTTCCAAAATATAGGCCGATAAATATTAATATATAATCTGATATTCTGAAGGAAAAGCACAGATGATTTTTATCCCAGTTTAAAGATCAGAATAATAAAAAGGATAAGGCTAATTTAAGCTTGGTTAAAGCCCATTCACAATCCTGACTAGTTAAGAGTTAAAAAGGTAATTTTTTGTGTATTGTAGCTCAGATTGCTATTGACTTAATATAGATTATAATGTGTACAGTTTATTCTCAAACGCTGCACTAGTCTCCTGTTTAACATTGAAACGGTCCCAATCTGGCAACATACAATCCAAAGATTTCAGCATGATCATTGCTGGACAGCGACCCATAGCGGATCCTGATAACAGCACCAGGGTATTATAATCACACCTACCTGATCCTTACACTGCATTTTAGTACAAGCAGTTTTAATGCCACAGCTGGTTGGTGTGTGTATGCATACAATATTATACTGCAAAAACAAAAAAGCAATACAAAAAAAAATGTGATGAAAATGCTTATATTGAGCAAAAATCATTGCAAATGGGACAAGCAAGTTTTACTTAGTAAGATTTCTTAAAATAAGCACAAAAATGCTGATAATACTAATGAAAAGTCCTGATTGTATATCTTAAATTCGAACACAAGAATCAGAATAACTTAATTGGTGATTTTTGTGCTTAATTTGAGACCTGAAGGCAAAAATTCTTGTCATAGAATAAATAAGAGTTATTGATGTTATCTAAGAACACTTCACTTGTAGGATTTTTTTTTTTTTTTTTTTTTTTTGCCGTGTGTAAATGCTGTCCGAGTTGGATGGTGAGGATTCTGACCGCAGGAGGGCGCTGTGTGTCTGTGTAGATTACTAGTGAATGAACCTGATTCACTTTCAAACCTTCCAAACCCGATCACTTTCTTAAGTTTCTTGTGTGTTAGGTGTTAGACATTAGTGCTACAGTATTGGAGGATGTTTTATCGTGGATACTAACACACAGAGATCGGTACACGGTTATCTATTTGTGCTCTTATTCTAAAATACGTCTTAAAACGCTAGTCAGGTGCTGCGTTAAATGGAAGTGAATGAATTTGAAATCAATGGGTTTTCATGCCTTGAGGAGTAAAAGAAGAAGAACTGAAGCAAATGTTGAAGCCTCTGTGTCTGAGGGTTGAGCAGCTGAACAGTTTAGCTCTGAGGTGAGTCTGCATTACGGTTAAGTGGCCCAGAAACTGCACAATCCCAAATCCTCTTACTGCACAATCCCGTCTTAGCAAACACTCACCTGCCATGGCAATGGGACAGAAAGAAGAGTCGAACCCAGGGTTTAGAGGAAGGTCTAAACTAGAGACTTAAATCGATATTTAAACTGTATTATTTACCCAAAATTAAATCCATCTGTTGATCTTCATGACGCTCTTCATCCTGATCGATGTTCCTTTGAGTCCAGATTCTGTTCCATGTCCTGGAAGCAGCGTGGACAGGCTAGAAATAAACGCTGAAGAGGGCGGCGACAGGCCGAGAGCTGACTTAGAGCAGACAGTGCACCTAGTGATATACTTCTAGGTGGAACCAAAACAGGCATATAGAGTTAGAGAACATACCAAACTCCCCACTTCAAGACTTTTTGCGGTACCAACACAGTCTCCTTCCCTTTACTCCTGGTGATTTTATCCAATTAAATTAGACTTTTAGTTTAACAACCCCTATTTTTTGGAAGTTCAACCCCTTATCCCTAATGAACACTGTACAGGCGTGTGCACCTTCAGGATGAGCCACTAGTCCATGACAGGCCAGCAGGGGTCACTCTTGCAGCAATGGGAGATAATCCTCCAGCAGGTCTCCCCTCCCTCAGACACAACCAGTTATGCCTGTGTGTGACACCCAACCTGGCCAGAAGGCACCACTGGGACTTGAGCCCTGGTTTCCATGGTCACCAAAAACATTATTTTAATAATGATTATTAATATTCAAGGTTTAGAATATGGCATGTGTATATGTACATAGAATAGAATAATCGTTAATGAAACATTTATTCCTTAATAGGGAAAGTATTTTAAGAAATCAAAATATAGGCGTGTGACTTATTCTGATGGATTTCAGACACTCTGTCTCCTGAGTGTGTGTGTGTGTGACGTGTGTATTTAAGCTCTTTTACAGCCAAAGCCAATTTGTTGCTGCTTAGGTCAGATCGGCCCAACAGCAGCTCCCAAAGTCCAACAAGGACAGGGATACAGACAGGGACTGGAAAAAGAACCAGGGACAGGAACAGGGACAGGAACAGGGACAGGGACAGGAACCCTATCCCCTGAGAGACACAAGAAAAACCAAATCATGACAGGGAGAAGCTCTGAGAGCAGATCTGATCAGAAACAGCAGAGTAATCAGATCTGTAACTGCTATAAGTCAGTGCAATTACATCATTTCATATTTATCTTCAATACCATCACTAAATTGCGGATAAACATGAGAACACAAAAGAAAAGAAAAAAGAAAAAAAAGGTAGATAAGAAATTATACTGGAATGAAATAAATACAAAAAAAAGAGGGAAAAAGCAGAGGAAATGAAAAAAGAAATATAGAAATATACACGATAATATTGTGCATGCTTAATTTAAAAAGAAAGGAAAACATAAGCAAAACAAAGAACAGAACAAATGATGAGATGATGTGGTAACTGATGATGAAAGAGGTAAGGAAGCAAAGGAAAAAGAAAGGAATAAAGGAAAGAAGAAAGACAGAAGGGAAGAAAAAGACAGAAGATAGAAAAGACAGACAGTGGTAAGAAGGAAGACAAGAAGAACAATAGTAATAAGTTGTATTTGAATAGCACCTTTCTAATACCCAGCTTCACTTTACATAAAGGAATGAAAGAGAGGGGGAAAAACAAAACAAAAATGTCTTAAGGCAGCAGAGGAGAGAGGAAGTGCTGAGGTAAGCTTTTAGTTGTGATTTGAAGGAAGAAAAAAGGAAACAATGAAAAAATGTATGAATAAAAGAAAAGATTATAAACAACAAATCTAAATGAAAACGGTAAAAACGTGGAGGCCAAAAAAAGAAAAAGAAATGAGATGATCTGTTATCATACTGTACAGGTTCAATATTGAGGTCAAGAAGTCAGAGGAACAAGAACTGATGCATCACACACACACACGCACGCACGCACGCACGCACGCACACGCACGCACGCACACGCGCGCGAGCGTCACTGACATCCTGTTTATTCTTACATGTCTCTCAAAAAGTACTTATCTTTATACGCTTCCTTTATAAACCCACAAACACACACAAACACACACACACACACACACACACACACACAGAGCAGCAGCCAGATCGCCGCCTCTGCAGCATCATGTGCATTAGCTGATTACGCTCTGCTGGGACCAGACAAATCTTAAAAAAAAAACAATAACAGATGAGCAAGATGATTCTGCACGCACTTTATTACAAACTAAACTCTAAAAAAAGCAACATGGCAGAGTGGAGAGATAAAGTACCGCAGCAAATCATATAAAGAACTTATTTATACCTTATTAATAATATAAATCCGTCCCAGTTGCATAATCAATAAACATCATCATTACTTAATTAATACTGAAGTGGCAGAGTAAAAAAACACTGTCCAAAAATACTCACTATCCTCTCAAATCATTTTCATCTCTAACTGTAGAAGCCGGTGCAACCTTTAAAGTGTCCCATCAGCTGTAGGTCAGGATTCGAACCCCGGCAGGGTAACGCCCTCCACGGAGTGTAGTGTTAGGCAAAAGTTTGTGCACCCCCGGTCAAATTACACCTTTCTTTCATTGTCAGAATGGAGGTGACACAACTTCTGCAGAAGTGCTCAAAGTTTTACGTTCAATACTTTTGCAGGATGATTTCAAATCAACGTGAGGAGACGTTCGGGTGGCGCAGAGGACTAACCGGCGCAGATACCCGCGTTTCTCTTTTTCTTGTGATGCCGTCGCCACATAAGGGGAGCTTCCAGTCACTTTATGCTGGACTTTTCAGCCAATCAAAATTACAAACGCACAAAGGCTCGTCATAAAAAGGACACAATAGTAGGCTCTGGTTTGCGTCCTTTGTTTCTTTAAACTTTGTTTTTAAACTTTATTTTCCTTTGACACTGCAGCCAATTTTCTCAAGCATGCGATATGTGCTTTCTAATCTTGTTTCTGCAGAGATGTCACCCCAAATATTTGAGGTCTGTTACTGAGCTATAACGCCACTTTAAATCCTCCCTCACTGCTGTCGTCTGTTTTCTCTTCTCCTCAGCGAGCATTTATTGCAAATGTCAAGTTATAAAAGTAATAAACGTTGCATGAATTCTGATCTGGCTACTCAAAGTCATATCAGATCGTATCGGATTTCAGTAACGGATAAGAAGGTGGCCCAGTTTGAAACTGAAAATATCAGATTCAAGGCCTTTTCACACCGAGTCCATTTTTTACAGACGAAAAAAACGCATGTCAAGTTTTGAAAAAGAACACGTTTATTAACATCGTCCTTCACACCGAGTCCGAAACTGACGGACTGAGCCGCTGTGTAACATCTTTAATCAGAGCCTGTTCTAATTTCTGCATTAAAATCAGGCTGACCAATCAGAGCTCGGTCGCCGGGCAGAACAGCTCATCTAGAGCTTACGGGACGAGCAACAGGCTGCCTCTAAACACGGATATTAAAGGAAAGCTCTGGTGGAATAGAACTGAAAGGCTGGAGAATGATGGAGATAAAGCTCACAGGGTCTGGATGGAAGCGTCTGATTATTTATCTAAGTGCATTCTGATCTGTTCATGATCATAAAAACACATCTAGAGCTTCCTGCCCTCATCTGCACTCATGTTTTTGTGTTTTTAAGATGATGATGTGAAAGACACGGCGAAATCTCCAACACATTAAGAGAAGACATTAAAGAAAGCAAAAACAGACAAAAAACATAGCGCACTTGATATGACGTATGTTAAAAATCACATCTGTTTTTGTCGTGTGAAAAAATCGTACTCGGTGCTACTGCATTACAGTAAGGATTAAAAAAATAAGGATAAAAGGATAAAAAAAAAAAAAGCTGGGAAATTTAGACTGGACACCTATCACTCACACACACACACACACACACACACACACACACACACACACACACACGCACACACGCACGCACAAAACACAACACAATAATCCTAACCCGCACCTAATCCTAATCCCCACCTTCCCCTCAGTAACCTAAAGCAAATACATAGACAGAAACACAAACACACCAACACACACAGAGGACGCTTTCGGACAGGACGTGTTCGGAGTCTGAACGGAGTCTGCTATTTAGTTTTGCACTGGAGCGAAAGCAATGTTTGTTTTTTTTAAACCACTCCCAAAACGTAATAAACCTGCTTATAACTACAGATATTAAAGTAACAGGTTTGCAAATTGTGTTTATAATTTCTGAACAAAGTGAAGCCCTTCTGATTGTGCGTTCGTTTCGTTTTTACAGAATGATACAAAGCTGTACCCAAACAGAATCAGAATCGAGTGACGTGAGGTGAATGAGTTTTCTTGTCTCTAACCTAATACAGTCTTGGCCAATCAACAAACATCATACAAACATCACACCATGTTACCTTAACCCCTCACAGTCCTGCTGAACTGCTCAAACCCCAGACCCACACCCAAACCCTTTGTCCTCACTCTCTCTTTGTTCTTCCTTTCTTCTGTTTTTTGCCGTTCTCCTCGGCGTGGGCCGCGCTCCCATTGGCTGTCGGCACCACGCCATTGGAGGAGCCCTTGAGCTGTTTGCGACGCGGCCGGGGCCGGTACGTTTGGTAGTAGAAGTTGGCGAAGAGGATGATGAAGGTGATGGCGTAGCCGATGAGCGCCCACTGCATCCACGCAGGGAACGGGCACCCCGAGTACAGGGAGTGTGCGGCGTGCCCGATCGTCACGTGGAACTGGATCTGGAAACAGACATTCAATTAAAAATGAAACGCCGCACCTTCCTAATGTAATACGCTCCTGAAAATGCTTCAGACGGAAAATATCCAGATAGTGGGAAACTGTTTCTGTGGGAGGCAATGGGAAAATCTCTAACTCGTTCCTTTATATTTAAAACCATAATAACAGAAAACAAAAAACTAAAGTGGAGGCTTTAGGGTAAGAAGCCACTCAGAACAACATCTACTTAACAACTGTTAATTCCCAGATTGTTATTTGTTATAGCAGGTTAGGGTCTTAAAAGACCTCCTGTTTATAGTGGGAATTCAGATAACGAGGGTTCTGAGAACAGGGTTTGACTTTAACATCATACAATTCATTTCAAATTATACAAGACAGACACACAACAAAAACTATAAATTACAGACACAAGACAGTCACAATAATAGACTCACTCACTGTCCTCACACACACTTAATCCAACTCAAGGTCTTAGGAATGTCAGAGGAAACTGGAGTTTCCAGACAAAAGGAGAACATGCAAATTCCACACAGGCAGTGGCCCGGCATAGGACTCGAACCCAGGACTCTGGAGCTGTGAGGTAGCAGCTCTCGCTGCACCACCCTAAAAACAGGTTGTAGATTTAGTTTTAACGTTTTATCAGACCTAAGTGCCGGTAGGATGTCGGTCCATCACAGGGGCACCAAGGGTCCCTGTTGCTGTACCCCTCCCTCAGACATAGCTGTACATGAGGTCTGGCCCAGCTGGAAGGCACCGCCGGGACTCGAACCCAGATCACCATGGGGGTGGTCAGACCTGGTTTCAGAGCATTATTGAAGCAACAGATTTGTCATTGACAGTCAGGGCTGGAAAAGTAATAAAAGAGACTCAATTCCCCACTCAGTCTGAGGAAACAGGTAAGACAGCCAATCAGAAAGTCCCTTTTCCATTACATTATGATGTCATCATTAAAAATGAGGTGGGATATCAGGAACGAGGTAGGAATAGTTCTATAGCAAATAATGGAAATACACTCCCACTATGAGAACTGTTTCCAAGAACAAAGCACAATCGGAAGGCAGTTATAATTCCACTATAATATAATATATAACTCTGTGTGTGTGTGTGTGTGTGTGTGTGTGTGTGTGTACCATCTGGATGATAGTGAGGTATTTCTTCCACCACAGGTATTTGTGCATGTGAGGTCCGACAGCAGCGAGCCCGTAGTAGCTGTACATTAGGACATGGATACCCGAGTTTATAGTGGCTCCAAAAAACGCTGCCAGAAACAAAACACACACACAATTTATAACAAAGGCAGTTTTGGAGATAAAAGCACTTGGTGTGTGAGGTGTGATTATGCACTTATTATGACTTAACATATCATTTTATAATTTAACAGGAATAACATTGATATTTTAATAAGGCACATTTATAAAGCTAAACCCACACTCGGATGATTACACTCTAATGACCTGACAGTTCAAGGGCTTTTGTTATCCTAAATGTAAAGATCATGTAATCTCCCCTATACAGTAAGAGGATATTAGAGCAGAACATATGCTTCATTTTTCCCCGACCCTCCAACCCCCAACCTCCAAAACAAGCATCTGTTCTGCTCTTTATGAGTCCAACATCCCTTTCGTCTGGACTCAAGCTGGACAGTCTGTGTGTGTGTGTGTGTGTGTGTGTGTGTGTTTGTGTGTGTGTGTGTGTGTGCTTACACTGGCCTCCAGGAACCCACTTCACCCCGATCCACCAGAGGAAGAACATGGTGCAGTGGTGGTAGACGTGCAGGAAGCTGACTTGGTTAAACTTCTTCCTCATGATGAAGAACACCGTGTCTAGAAATTCCACTCCTTTAGAGATGTAGTACCACCAGAGCGCTGACGCTATCTGCACACACACACACACACACACACACACACACACGATATATGTTGATGTATCGTAAAGGTGGCAATATTTAAAAATGCTACAAACTATATCATTCCAGATAGTGTGTGTGTGTGTGTGCTCTGACCCTGAGTTCGTTGGCGTCGCTGGAGTAGTTAACAGGTTGGCAGAGGTAGCTGTAACCCGCAGCTCTGGAACCCAACAGCAGCTACAGAGAATGTAAGATACATAAGATTTCTAAAATAATACAGTGGTTCCCAACCTTTTTTCCCCACAGTGGCCCCCTAACGAGTAAGTAAGAAAGGCTGCGCCTCCGTACTCTGCACACATGCAGACCTAAACACTAGAGTGATGCATTGCAAATCTTCATTGGTCTTTCATTCTGGCATATTTTCTCAACCCAAGACAGCTATACTTTTAGCTAAAATCAAGCATAAGCCTATTAAATATCTTCAGGTAATTTTAAGGATTTTTTCCAGCGAGTGTATTATTTTATTTAACATGTGCAAACTGTATTTTGACAAACTCAGAGCACCTCAGAGAAGACAAAGCCTTGCACCTTGCCCTTTGATGTTCGGCAACCCCCTGAGGGCCCACATGTTGGGAACCATGGAAGTAAGGAATGAATGTTGAGATGGATGCTGGGTTAGATGGAGGGATGGATGGATGAATTAAAGGAAATATAGTGAGGTAGATATAGAGATTTAATAGATGTACAGAATGTGAGATGATAGATGGATGGATGGAGGTGTGGTTGGTTGGACTTGAGAGACTTAGAGATATATAGAGGCTTGAATGGAGGAATGATTTGTGTGATGGATGGATGGAGGCTTATATAGTGAAATTACTGAAAGGGATACACAGTATGCATGTGAATAGAAGGATGGAAGAATAGCTTAATGGTAGTTGACAAAAGTTTAGGTGGAGGAACAGATGTGGGACAAATGGAGAGAGAGAGAGAGATTCATTGATTAATGCATGTGCTGACCTCTTTGCAGATGTAGAAGTTGAGCAGCACCATGCTGAAGTTGTAGACAATGAGTGTTTTGCGCAGCTGGAAAGCGTCACGGTGCTGCATGTATCGAGGCCCCGCCCACAGGAACAGCAAATACAGAGCACTGATACCCAGGGTGGGCAGTGGTGATGCCATCATCGGCCATCGCTCCACCCGCTTGTCTAGACACAGGCACACGCACGTTTTAAAGGGAACTGTGATGCCACATATCCAGTACATATACATAAAGAGAGAGCAAGAGAGATTGGGATTACCTGCTATGGTAAGGCTCCATTTATAAAACTCTGATGTATCGTTCATCAGGTGCAGCACCGCATCCATGATTCACTCTCTCACTTAATGATCCTGTAATAGTGAAACAAAATGTGTAATGAAACCATAAACCAATCAGAACTACAGCTCCCATAATGCCATAGTGCAGGGCGATGCAGCTGTTGATGGTGCAGGTTGAGTAGTAAACTAGTAAATGCAGTGCTGCTTTAGGAGCTTGGGAACTAAAACCAAAACCATGGGCCACAACGGGGTCAGCACAGAGCAGAGAAGATGGAGAGTGGATAAAACAGAACTTCTGTGATGAATGTGTATCTATAGGTGCTATGCAGAACTTAACACAACCAACTATCAACAAATTTAAATATGATATATTTCTGCACATTTTTATGCATAGACTAAAACATGTTGGAAGAAATTAAATAAACTATAATAAACTAAAATAAACAACCAGTGTAATTTTACCAGGGCTGCCCAAACCTATTGCTCACTTAAACCTGTAAATCTCAGGAAACTTTATGGAAATAATTCTGGTAATAACCTGTTAATGTGTCATAATGAACTGAGGATATTCATACAAAACAGCCCTGCAGTCTATCTGACTAATTTTATGCTAAATATAACACTTAAAGTTGTTTGTAAATATCTAAGTTTTAGTATAATTATCCTGGCTCCATAACAAATGACAACAAATGTTTAAAAAGTGCACGTGGTATGATTCTGTAACACAAATTAAAAAGAAAAGTACAAATGTACGTTGCAGCTTCGTATCTGTATATAGAAGCAAGCTGACAGCCGGCAAGCTAGTTGGCTGACTAGCCGTTAGCGATTGACATAAATCTTTACATACATCTCCAAACTCAACTAAATAATGACAGAAGACACAGTGGACACAATTGATCAGTATCTAATTATTATAGATAACGTAATATAACGTGATCTGCAGCTATTTTGTTGGTGTTAACCTGACGTACATATAGACTATACCTTAAAATCACAAGTCTCATTAGAATCGGTTCTGAGTCCGGATTCTAATCGGCGCCTATTCTATAAAGCAGCAGGGAAAACTCATCATTTATTTAAATCCCACTGTCACTTTCCCTAACAGTGTATTAACGAGGGTTAATTAAATGTTATCAATGTTTAATTCAATAGATATTAAGCCCACAGAGCTGTGTGTAGATTAAGCAAACTTTGGAGCTGCATGGCAGCGTTCATTCCCGAGCTCCAAAGCCCTGCACTGTGTGTGTCAGCAGCTTTCTCACACACTCTCTGCAGACCTTAATTCCAGTTGATCTGCGAGCTTAAGGACGAATGTAGCGCGACCCACATTCAGATCTCGGTCTGATCAGGTACTGAGGTCAACCACATACCACTGGTAAACCTTAACACACCTTTAAGTTTGCACCGTGCTGCAGCCCATGCAAGTATGGGACGTCCACTCTGAACATCGTATTTCTCGTTTTTTCCTCTAGCTACACTCATTTAAGTTTATTATAGACGTACAGTAAAATCAGTCCCTCGGCCACATCCATCAGGACCACCCATCAGGTATTGGGACCTTCTCAATACACACCAAGTCCACCAGGTCAACCATAATCAACTAACCAAATCAACCCAACCCTGCTGATGTTCCTGTACTCAGAAACTGACACTGCCGGTGGCCTAGACGGGGATTAACACACTGTGCAATGAGTGGAAAAAGATCACCAACAGCGTGTGCACCCTCAAACTGCACCAACATGGTATGTTAAAAATGTCCAGCATTGCAGAACTCCACTCAGATCAGCCAGACAACTGCTGATGGAAATAATCAGGTAACAATAAAGGGTTGTGTTGGACATAAACTGTGCTAAAGTCTGAAAATGCATGAACGGAGGGTTCGAGACTCAAATCAACATGCAGTACATGCACACAAAACACCAAGGTGTAGTTAAAGCCACAAAGGTAACACAACTACACTCAACTCCAATGTGCCATTGAAGAATCGTTTTTCATTCACTGGGGAAACCATCTGTTGCTTCCACAAGTGAGAGAATCATTATTTGCGCACACACAACATAAAACTTCCCCATAATGTCGCCGATGGTGATGGGAGCAACAGCGAGAAACATTCACTTGTTATCATTATTACATACATGATAGACTTTTCCCCACCACATTTACATTTGTTTACAGAAGAGATTCAGATTTGCATACTTCTACAGCTAATTCAGCAGAGTTTATTTCTACAGTGGCTCGGGGTGAGCAGGTTTCTTACCTCTTGGCTCTAGCTGAGTAATTCTACACCAGCATCAGGTACAGCTCAACGCCTCTCACTGCTCTCTGCCTGGATTTCTGTTTCTATTTAAGTATATTTTAGTCGAATCAGGGCATCAAACTTCACAATCCAGAAGGAATCTAAATTTTTAATATCAACATTAGCGCGTTTAAAAACTTTTAGCACCCCCTGTGCAGTCGCATGTCCTACTCCGTCTCTGTTGTGCCGCGCGCGCCGACCGGTAACCTGCGCCCGTTGTTCGAGGGCGCGAGCGCGAGGCGGAGTCAACACCATGTGCCCTACCTAGGGGGTCACCGCTATACGTGAACACTGGGTGTGTCTGAAACTGAAGACTGATGTTTGGTGTTTGCTAATGAGTGGCTGAGGAGGAGTAGGAGTTATTTGCTTGGTTGCTTCATGAGCAAAGTCTGTCTTTTTGGCTGGTTAGCTGTACTGGGATCAAGGTTTGGCTGCTTGGTTGCACCATGATCATAGTTTAGCTGTTTGGTTCTATGAGGAGCAGGTTTTGGCTAGTTGAAGCACCAGAAGCAGCTTTGGGTTGGTTGGTTGGTGCGTACCACTAAAAGATTCAGTGCTGGTACACTGTACCAAAAAGAGGCTAGAGGACTTTCACATCTACTAATGTAATCTCATTATCAATTGCTTTTTATAACCCATGCAAAACAGACACTACAAGCATGCAGTTGTGATCTCACTCCATAAACAACACAGCAGATTACAAATGGTTGCCAGGTTCCGTGAGAGAATTAAGCAACTAGGTCAATGGAAACAAGCCCAAAAGAAACAAAATTAGCTAAAAAAAAAAAAGCCACAAACAGGCCACCGACTACAACGTGAGAGTGACCAGTTGATCAGCTAAATAATAATAAAAACTTTAGAGACTGAACAAAAACACCTTTGTAGGAATATTGGAAAGAGAGACAGGATCAGGGAGCAAGAACAAATAAGCAACTACACTTAAGAGACAAAACCCTGCAACCCGCAACTATCAATATTTATTAAATTTGAAAAACAAGTCTAGCCTAGTGTTAGCCGTTTGGCGAAGAATGGCAATAACAAACAAAAAGAATAATGCAGATAAATATTTAAACATCTAAGAGAAAGTCAGAAATGCTGAAATTGAAAATCAGGTGAACAAGAAGGTCGTGGCAAGAATTTAAAATTACTTTCACCCGTTTGTCTGCTGGTTGGTGTACCAGGAGTGGCTTTGGCTGGTTAGGTGTACTGTCTAATTGTTCTTAATTCATGCTGGTTACTGCTGGTTTAGCTGGTTGATCAGTGTACCTGTGGCCACAACACAACATAAGCTGGTCCCCTCTGATTTGGTTTTAGCGTGGTAGCCATGAAACGTTTTTGCCAGTGTATTCCTCACTCTTCCTAAGTACAATACCTTACTGACCATCCACCGATCATGGATACGTGTTTACGTCATATAAACTCTTAAATATTTGTAAGAAAACTTCTTGTGTTTTTGTGTCGTCTTTGAAGGAAACTATTTGAGACGCGTCCCTCCGAGGTGGCACTGCGTCATCACGTTGCCTGGATACTGTAGCTGTCGTTAAATCCACCTGTTGGGCTAAATCATACTAGCATTCGCTAAGCTAACTGTATGTACTTAAATCAGCACTGAAGTTTGATGCCCAGGTGGAATAAGTGTGTAAAATAAGCGCTGGAGTCGCTGAACTTCCTAAAAGCATAAAACAAATGTCTTTAACACGAGTTCATTTGTTCTATTCTGCTTTAATGTGTTATTTATATTCAGTGTTTACAGTTTTCTGACGAGCTTTCAATTAATGTATTGCTTTACAGCCTTGTAGCTAATGGTTTCCATTTTGTTTGGCATTTTAATTTATTTGGGGGGGGGTTCTGAAGGTTTCTGAAGAGATGTTTTTAACAAGCCTAAAGTTTTGTTCAAATGCACCGTATAGATTCGCATTGCATAATTTCCAGTACGTTACGTTCTATGTTACTTTTATAATACTGCCTGATTTCCCTTGAACAGCTTAACAGACAAGAAAGCCAAACCTGCAAACTAATGTGGACCGCAAGGGGGAAGCATTTAATTATTCACGCACTCACTTTTTAAATAACTAATTCAGGATTGCCCGCGGATGGTAGGGAATGGTTTTGGGGTGGCATGGTCTACTGGCAGCACAAGGAGCAAGGCAGGAACCAACCTACCACTCACTCACTAACTCACATGGGACACTTTTGGGACCAAAGTCGAGCTAATTCATGTCTTTGGAATGTGGGAATAAATTGGAGGAAACCCACATAGACATATACAGAACATGCAATCTCCACACAAGCAGAAGCTGGGCTGGGAATCAAATATTGGCAACATCTAAGGTCTGAGGTAGTAGTGTTATTACAGGTCTCCTAGTAATAATATTATAAACATTGTGATCATAACTTAGTGTGATTGATGGAGAAGCAGAGCAGAGACAGATGGAGGTGGTTTGGTTTGTTCTGTAAGCTCCAGCTGAATCTCATCTTCCTTCATCAACTCCCCCAAAATATATTTCAGCTCTGCATCCCACAGCCAACACGCGCACACACACACACACACACACACACACACACACACACACACAAAAGAGTATCTCCTTGCCTTTGCATAAACCAGTACACCTATGGTGTGTGGTATAAGACCCACACAGACACAGGGAGAACAATGAATGAAGTCATTGCATTTCAAGAATAAAGTTGTGATATTTTGAGAATAAACTCAGAATTTGAGAATAAAATTGTAGTATTTCAAGAATAAAGTAGCAATAGTGTAATAATTTCAGCTTTTTGACTTTATTCTCGAAATACTATGACTTACTCTTAAAATACTAGGACTTTATTCTCAAAATATTACAAACTTACTCTCTAAATATTACGACTTTATTCTCAAAATTAGCTTATTTTTAAAATATGAGTTTATTCTCAAAATATTACAGCTATATTCTCGAAATATGACATTTTTGTTCTGAAAATAATATGGCTTTGCTCAATTTTGTTCCTCAGTGGCCCTTAAACTGTCATATTAACCACTTAAACAAAAAAAAAGTTCTTTATATACAAAACTTGACTTTAAAACACCTTCACTTGCCTCTCTCCCACTCCCCCTGGTTCTTGTACCTCGGCTTTTGTAAACACTTTTTCCATTAATGAAAATGAAACGCTCAGAAGGCTGTTGCCATGCTGACAGTTAGCGCAGTGTAATCCTGAGCAGGAGTTGTGACCTTTCTGTCCCATGTAACCTGATCTGAGCAGGACTGAGGGTTAGAACAGTTAATCATCTTTATTTCCTTTATTTGGTGTCCTCCATGTATTTTCTCCTTCTACTTTTTCTCTGTCACGCCTCTGGTTGGCTTGGTGCTCTTGGTAAGACGCTAACAGTTTGGCTGTTTGTTTGTCTTTCAATCTACCTGATAAACAGTATATACTTATGATTGGTCTGTCTGTTTATTTATTTATTGTCAACACTCCCAGACAAAGAAATGGCCTCTGAAAACAACGTTGGCAGAAGGTTATCTCCTGCAGGTTTTGTGTCTTTGTGTTTAAAAGCAATCGCTTTCTGAAATAAACCATCAAAGGCAGAGTGAAGTGTTTTGGCAGAGAATGGAAAATATTATTCAGAGAGGGTCAACAGAGCTGTATGGAGAGATGAATCATGATTTGAGTTGTGTGGTGATTTCTTCAAAGGCCTGGGGAGAATAATGGTAAACATCGAGAGTGCTGGTACTTGGTGAGCTGCTTCACTGTGAAGTCGATTAATGCTTCAGAGTTCAGGAGGACATTACAGAGAAACCGAAAATCTGTTTTTTAAAGAAGAACTGTCAGATGGGTTTTTTTTTTTTATATTTTCAACCAGATGAAGCTCTTTCCCACACTGCAAAGACATGGCTGAAGTCAGGTCTATCAGGACAGTGTTCTGGCCTGGCCAATGTCCAATGTAAAATCTATAGAGAATATTTGGTCTAGCCAGGAAATGTTTTTCAGCTTTCAAAACTGTTTGAAGCCAATACTGAGTGTGTTTACAAGCACTTCATAATCTGATTTTCTCAGTAAGCAGAATGAGTTTACATACACTTGGTAATCAGATAGTGTTTACATGACTTGGGCAATAATCGGATCTGTACTTTGCGACCAGCCAATAATCTCACAGAAAAATGACTAGAAGATGAAGAATATTGAAATTCTTAAATTCCTTGAGCGTACACTATATTCTAGGGATGCCAGATCCCCCGAGAGAAACAAGCAGAAACAAGCCCAAAAGAAAGGAATTGGTACAAATTCAGTTAAAAGAAAATAATAATCATAATGTATTTTGTCTTTTAAAAAATTTAACAAAGCCAACTTGCAGGGATATTGGAGAGAGAGAGAGACAGAGAGAGAGAGAGAGACAGAGACAGAGAGAGAGAGAGAGACAGAGACAGAGACAGAGAGAGAGACAGAGAGAGAGAGAGACAGAGACAGAGAGAGAGAGAGAGACAGAGACAGAGAGAGAGACAGAGAGAGAGAGAGAGACAGAGACAGAGAGAGAGAGAGAGAGAGAGAGAGAGAGAGAGAGACAGAGACAGAGAGGTGTGTGAGGGGGGAGCCCAAATAAGCAACTACTACACTTTAGAAACAATCCCCAAAAACCTGAAACTTCCAATATTTGTACAGAAAAATAAGGCCAAATGTGCTTGGGTAAGTTAACCTGGCAACTGTGTCTAATTCTGCTAGCTGATTCTGGGACAGCTCTACACTCTGGTTATATTTGCGTGCATACACAGACTGAGAAATTTGATCAAAATCAGAGTAAGGGGATACACACACTGAGATAAAAACCAGATTTCTTAATCTGATTTCTAGATCGGAAAACACTGTTTATTTGACCAATTGAATAATTAGATAACTTTCGGAAATCTGATTATGATCTGATTATGTCACCGCATTCAATGACTCTTCTTTCTTTACAAAGTTATCTGCATCGCTTCTACATGGAAAGAAATCAAAGCGAAAGGCTTCCATACTAAATTTCTTTCTAATGATTTGCTGTTAGGATTAAAGCTTAATGTTTTGCTTTTTTGGGCTTGGTCTAAAATATGTTTTGGCCCAGGAGTGTATCTGTCTGTCTGATCTGATCTGTTTATCTGTCTTTGTATCTGTCCGTCTGTCTATGTGTTTATACTTTATCTGTGTGTTATTTGGAAGCACTGAATTAGCCAATGCAGTGTAACCAAACTCCCTCAGCTGGATCTGATATTTAATTATTCTGATTATATATCTGATTATTTAATTGACTCAGATCTTACCCAAATAGTTGTGGTTCAGTCACAGCTGGATTCTCAGAGACGGCATTGCATGCAGTCGTTCAGCTCCTGCTCGGTTTCGTGGGTTTGTGTTTGACGCTGTGGTATCGCCTCCCCACAATGGATTTTTATTAACCTCTAAACCAAGTGCAAATCCTCATTTCTCATGGATTAAAACCAGAGAAACTGTGTGAAACTGCACTAAGCATAGTTTATGATGTCTTGTTAGAAGCTTTATGACTTGCAAAAATGAAGTTGGGTTTAAGTACTGGTTTGGATATTGGCCCGTTCTGCTATGTGAAGATAAAGAGGAGGAATGAAAACGGTTCTTTTTTCCACTTTCGCCCAAAGTTTGGAAGCCTTGGAGCCAAACGGGCCATGACGTATCATCAAACCGTTCACTGTCTCACCCAGAATCAAGAAAGCTTTCGTTTCAAGTCAGCTCTGTTATTATATTAGTTAGTACATGCTGTGTTTTATACATACACTTTGACTTTTATTTCACAGCAGACAGTTTGAGCCAGAGATATTTCACTTTTTTCCTGGTCAACGTCAATTCATTTGTTAAACATCCATTCCAAAAACAGTATCCACGAAAGCCTGAGTCTTTGAGGAGTAAAGATGGGCAGAAGATCTCCAGTTTATCAACAAATGTGTAAGAAATGTTTAAAAACAATGTTCCTCAAAGAAAGATTGAAAGGGATTTATATATTTCAGTCCTAATTTTTTCTGGTTTGGCTTATTGAAAAACGTCCCTGGAAAACATGTCGTTTTGAAGGCAGCTGATGTTGCTCTAAAATCTCAGTGTACTTTTCTCAGAAGTGTAAATGACCTTTACCAAGGGCCCTGACCTGACCCCATACCATGACAGAGCCTGGCTTTTGGACTTGATCCTGATAACAGTCTGGATTTTCCTTTTCGCATTTCTTCCAAAAAAAGATCTGTGATACTGATGGGTCTGAGCACAGTCCCCGTTCCCAATGTGTGATGGTCCATCCCAGATCCTCTGAGCCCAGAGAAGCCGACGCCGCTTCTGCACATGGTTATAACATAAGGCTTCTTTTTAGCACAGTAACGTTTTAAGTGGTATCTGTGAATGTAACTCTGTATTGTAGAGCTTGATAAAGGTTTGATAAAGGAATCCCTTGCCCATGTGGTTCTATCAGCTATTGATGAATGATGGTTCTTGATGCAGTGCCGTCTGTGGGAGTGGAGATCACCCCTCTGCAGTTTAGGCTTGTGCCTTTATCCTTTGTTGATGAGTGAGTCTTAGTGAGATGTACCGTATTTTCCGGACCATAAAGCGCATGAAATGAAACAAAACTCTTAAGTTCCGTCGGAAGCTCAGTTTGGTCTTTACCTGGCGCAGGGCGTCTTCTTGCTTCCTCCACTTCCGTATCACTGACTCGTTAATGTTGAATTCTCCCGCAGCTGCTCTATGTCCATGTTGTACTGCGTGACTGATAGCGTTGTGTTTGAAATCTGCTTCTAAAATGAATGAATGCACGTACCCTAATGCTGAAGCACATACCGTATTACGCGCACTACAGTGGCCATGAGCTTCGTAACTTACCAAGGCTGTGCTAAAACATTTTGACAGATTTATGAGCGCCGTGTAACATCTACAATCGGTTCTAGGTCAGAAGGTTCAACCAGAATTAATTCATACATTAGGCGCACCGCATTTTAAAGCGGACTGTCGATTTTTGAGAAAATTAAAGGATTTTAAGTGCGCCTTATCGTCCGAAGAATACGGTATGTGGGTGAGCCCTTAAGTGGTACAGATAACACAAGTGGAAGCAGATGGAGACAGAGATGAGAACAGTCTGTAATTTAGACTGATAAGCATTTTTTTCTTTTTTGTTTCTGAGTGATACTGATGGATGTTTTTGAGTAGGATAGGTGGGCGTGTCTTTGCACATGCATGATAACCTACAGTATTTTCTTCAACACGTGCTCCTCAAAGTTCATTTCAAATCTGGCAAGAAATATGATGCGCGCACACAGACACACACACACACAGACACACAGATACACACACACACACACACACACACACACATACACGCACACAGTCTCTCTCTTTAAGAGTGAGGGTGTTTAAAGGTTCTCAGAAGATTTGATTCATTTGGGTATTAAAGTCTCGACAACGAGATCATGAGAAAACATGCTGAACTGATTTACCGGCCTCCAGAGGAGTGTAAGTTTAAAGCATTTTCATAACAGTTCAGCTTCAGACCTATCACTTCAGTACACACACACACACACACACACACACACACACACACACTGACTCATTCCTCTCCTAGAATTTACTGAAACCAGAATGAGTTCATTCCACAGGAATACACACAGCACAGGCCTCACGACGGATGAAGTCGATTGTTTCTCTACACCAGAGCTCAAACGTGCTTAAAGCAGGAACAGAATCACGCGTAATGTTTATAAGATTGTAGAATTCAGTGGACGTTACTTATCTTCACTGCACGGACATTCAGAATGCAGAACATGAAGTACGTCTGATTTTAGAAAGACAGACAAAAGGCTGTCTGCTGCTTTATCAGAGGACCTCTGCACTCCGGTCTTCAGAAATCTTTTTTGGGGGATCTGTCTGGGATTCTTTTAGCCTTGCCCAGACAGACACAAATCTCTGTAGCTCCTATTAGAAACTGTGGAGTTATTTTAAAAGAATTGAAAAGAAATCATTAATGCATGTAATGTGATTTGGTCTTCAAGAACATACCTTTTTTCTTTCATGTCCTAACTTACACATTCATTCATCATTCACGGTAAGGACCGGACAAAAGTATGTGAACACCTTCACAAAATACACTTATTGTCAGCAGAATCTCAAACTGTGTCCCCTCTGAGAGCTGCTGTCCTGTAGCAACAGAGAGATGGCGGGAGAGTTTCTCAGAACCAGGCTGCAGTAAATAGCAGGTGTTGGACGTCTCACTGCTTTACAGGGTCGTGAGCCTCACTAAAGTTCATTCACCCCAATGTTTACCTGAGAGTTACGGGAAGCAGAGCGACAAACTTGGTCCAGGTTCATGAAGATATGTTACACATCAGAAACAGAAACTAGTTTCAGCCAGACTTGCTCTACGATTGCCCTTAAACATGTCTTAAAGTTAAGTGGGTTGCAGAAAAAATGCCTTAGGTGTTACCTAAGCACTTAAGTGAAATCCTCCTGAACCCTGAAGTGAAATGTTCCCTACAGTATCGAATGTCTGTTAAGTGTTCCATAAAACTCCTTAATTAAGGTGTAAATTCCCTTATTATTTCAGGGACACAAAACCTCATCTTAACTCTTAAAAGATGGAGAATTTGGAGATGTTTTTGGAGGTTTTAGATGAGCATGCACTTAGGCGGGTTTATTGAGGTCAAATAAATCCTCCAGACCACCAGTCATGAACGTTTAGTGCACCGATTTGACCATCTGTCAATTTATGTATTTATATTGTTAATGAGCCAGTAGACGACCCCTGTCACTCCACAAAGCATAACTGCGTGTTACCTGCAGTTTTCCAGCTCCTGATACCACTGCGCTTTGTTGTAACTGTGAGTTTGCAGTTTGTTGTTGGTCGTTGTGGAAGAAGCCTGGCTGTTTGCAAATGGCTAGATAAAACAGTTAAGTTTCCGTCCCAGCAGGAGCAAGACGTTTCAGGAGAGCAGGCTGGCTTTCCACGTTTTTGCCATGTTACTGATGGATGGACTTCAGGATACAGGTGCCTCGCATTTCATCCTCAGTCCGGTTTACTTTATTTTCTTGTATTTTTGGTTTAATAACCATTAAGGTAGCTCTCAAACTCCAGTGTTCAGTGAAACTTTATGCCAGTCGCTGCAGTAAATCCCTTACTGTTTTCCCTGAGTTAAGTTAAACATCTGAGGGATTTTATGCAATGCACTTAAATAATTCTTCCCTTAAGGTTTATACTTAAGGAAAAACTTGAGGTGTTTTATGCAACCGGACACTGACCTTCAGCTTTCTTACTACCAAGAACTGAATCATTGCTTCATCACAGAAATTTGCTTGTCTCAGTGAATCAGTGTTTGAATCAGTGAATCGTTCGGTCCTGAATAAAGCGGTGTCTGAAATCATTCCCTTACTCTCTCACTCCCTGGTCTGGGTTATGAATCTCCTTCAGGTTCATTGGGTTTGAGAGATCTGCCGAGTTCTGGACTGAGTGTAAACATATTGTACTCGTGGTCCATTAAATGTTATTACACAATTTACTCTCATGCTGTTCGGCTTCATTCATCTGGACCGACTCATACGATTCGAGTCCCTCCAAAGCCTGTCCTGTGGGTCTGTGTGTTGTGTCGTATGGTGTTGTGTTGTGACAGCTGGATAGTGCAGCCCGGTGCAGAGCGTTTAGTCTGAAGAGTTAAACCCCGCTGGGTATGAAGTGGGTTATAAACATGTCACCATGCTGCATCAGACTGCAGTGAATAGCGTGTTATTTTTGGCGGTACGTGAAGA
This sequence comes from Ancistrus triradiatus, assembly GCA_025084515.1. NCBI lineage: Eukaryota > Metazoa > Chordata > Actinopteri > Siluriformes > Loricariidae > Ancistrus > Ancistrus triradiatus. Next base: position 212,138 of record JAJAGP010000636.1, on the reverse strand, counting down.
AGGAGCAAATGGAACGAAGGAAAGACAGTTCGCAGACACAGTCTGTTATTTCTTTTAATATTAAGAGTCCAAAGTTTTGGAAAACATTGTTATGCCTTGCAGTGCCTGGTGTTACCTGATGCCATTTGGAGAAATCCATCAGACTTCACATCTGCTTCTAATGTTCTCCATGCTCTGCCTCTTCATCCCCGAGTGTGGAGAGAGGACGTGATAAACAAATAATTCTGGGCATGTTTGAGAACTTTGTGCCAGTCGGCATGCCAAGAAAACATTAAATGATAAGTGGGAGATGCAGGGAAGAAAATAGAACTATACAAGGCATGTATGTGAAGGACATGTCCAAGACCTGATTGTAAGTGTGGAAAACATCCATAAAACATTTCCACTACTCAAAACCTTTGTGTAAGATAACCAGAGAGCCAAATATCCATAATGGTTGGAGGTTTATGACTAATGTATGTAATTTATCCTGTGTTCAACCATTCATCTCAGCACGTTTGGAGAACATCCCACCAGTTCATCACCTGAAGTTAAATTCACATGTGAAACTATGAAGCTCTCACTCCGGTTAAATCAGGGGTCATAAAGAGCTGAATTTTATTTTCAACATTAACTAATACTGCTGCATTTCTTCTTGGATTTTTAACTCATCTGTCAAACTCATCATGCCAAAGACTCCTGTCACTAATGTAGGACACCCAATGAAAACATTTTCTTTTTTAAAGTATCTAAGCACATTATGTTATGGACAACACTGAGCGATGGAGTTAATAAACCTACACAAAACAACAAGAAACATCTCTATATTGTTAAACAGAAGATCAAATTTGCATAATTTTAAATATGTTAAAGAAGAAAAAAGCTTTTTCATCAGGTGTCCTATTTTTTCCACACTGCTGTACTGAATGGTCTACAAAATAAAACAAATTTAAGTATATAACATAAATAAATAAATATATGGACTAAAACATAAATATTACTAACATGACATCAAAAGATAAATTTATTCAAATTATTCAAGTATAATTGTGTTGGAATATAAAAAAAATGCTAAATTCAAAATCACTTTGCCGCTTATTTATCACTCTGATAGGTTGCCAGGTGTTGAAACATAAATCACCCAATCATGTTTCAACAACAAAAAAAAATCCCTAAAAACATGTAAAAACTTCTCAATACCTAAACTTGCAAATATTTCATAAAAAATCAAGTCATTTCAAGTCATGGGTTTCAATTCTAAGTGAAGTCTCAAGTAATTTTCCTTAAATTTGCCCTAAAAGTCCCTCAACTACAGACTAATGGTAAACATCATGTATAGGAGGCAATATTAGGCCAAATCAAAAGCAACCAAAAATGTCCCATAGTATCCCCAGATTTCTGAGGATTCATAGTTAATAAGTTTTTTAAAGATTTAAAATTACACATTCAGTAGGGATCCTGTGTTAAGTCTGTTCCATGTATTCTTTCTGAAATGAATTCTTTCTGCATAGCTTTTGGTTACTGTGAACCTTGGCATACCTCTGCCACCCAAATCATGCCAGCAGGTTGATGGGCTGCTCTAAATTACCCACAGGTGTAACTAACTGGCTGTTTGATGCCCCGCAGGGTGAATGGGTGCGAGACTCCAAAATGTTCTCACATCAAGCTTTATTTGGCAGCTTTGTGTTTCAGGTGACAAGATCTGTGCTGAGGATTTAATCCAGACGATCCCATGCTCCACTCTAATCAGGGTCATGCTCAACTTGGCTAAGAAAAAGCACAGGAACTGCCAAAAATTAAGAAGGTCACAGCGGCGCATGTCCCCGAGGAAATCTCTTAATCCAAGGGTTTGAGTATCAGCGGTAGTTCCCGCTCTCTGAGCTAAACACAACAGGAGCGGGGCAGAGTGGCCTCGCCTGAAACATCACCTCCTCACATTAAACTCTGTACTCAGATGTACTAAAGCCTGACAGCCGAACCGATAGCGGGATAAATAATGGGCTGTTCTTGGGTAATGAGCACTAAGGAGGGAAAGCAGTGATTCATTTAGGAACCTTCACAGACAGAGAGCTCCCCCCGAAACGAGCTCCACAGATAAAATGTAAATAATGTACACAGTTATCTAACACATACACTTAAAGATACTGAAATAAATAAACTCTAAGTTAATATGTCCTCCCTCTTTTTATTTAGCTTCTGTTTAATTAAGATATTACTATATAGTTATTAATTAAATAAGTTTAATAAGTTGAATTCTTACATTTATTATCAAAGCCGCCCAAGCACTTTGGGTCCCTTTTTGAGTCTTGGTCCTGTCAATGTTTCTTCCTCATAACGTTTAGGGAGTTTTTTCTTGCCACTGTCACCCTAGGCTTGCTCAGTTTGGGATTTGGACCTAGATACTACAAGATAATAGAAAATTGTAAAGCTGCTTTGAGACAATGCTCCATTGTAAAAAGTGCCATCGAAATAAATGTGACATTTCTACAATTATTAGTATCAACTGAAAATTCAACAGATATGGATCAAAAAAAGGGTTCAAATTTCTCAAAGAAAGGCTTTGCATCCCAAACTGCTTTCTGTTGTACTAAATAGATTGTTAAAACAGTACAAAAATAATGCTGTTACACAATATATCATGTTTTTCTTAGGGCTGGGCTTTTATATAGGTTTGTATCGTATTATATATCATGAAGGCTTTGATTATTATCTGGGTTGTTCTGCCCAACAAAATTACAATATATGAAGCAATCAGGATGCGTGAAACAGTTGCAATTGTAAACAATACATTGTTTTTATTGTGCAAACTGCAACGTATTAAAAACAGAACTTAAAAAAAGAGATGAGCCTCTTTTTAAGTTAATACGTATATTTTCATTGTGGTCAGATGTACCTTAAATCCGGTGTTTTAATCGTGGCTCTGAACTCGTCTCTCTCTGTCTCGACTGGATTACTTTTCCTGTCATAAGTAACGGCTGAAGCAAAGTCTGAGCCTTCGGCTTCACTGTTTCACTGGCGCTACTGGTTAACGGAATCTGACGACTGAAATCTCATACGCTGTCTGTATTCACTGTATAAAGCGACAGAGATTTTGTGTTACCAACAGCAACTGTGAACAATATTATATCATTTGCTGCCTGAAGAGTTACAGCTGATTTTTCTGCTATGCTATGTTTTGGTTGTATAAGAAAAAGTTGGCCAAATGTACTGTTATATGGAACTGCTGAGGTCATGTGGTAACGTTTTAATAACGTGTGGTCATGAATTCATTTATTAAAGCTCTGACTTAAGAAAAAGTGCCTTATATGACTCTCAACCAACTGTTAGCAGTGCTCATGTTGCTCAGAAATGAAGACAATGAAATACAAGGAACATCTGGACTCTGATTAACGAGCGCTGATAAATCCAGTCGGGTGAAGATATGCAACTGAGGGTTATACAGTAAATCCTCACGCAAATAAAAACGTCCTGTAGTACTATGTGATTTATGTGTGTGTGTGTGTTATAAAGAACAAACCGGCTCATCAGAGGAATGTTTCGTTATTTCTGATGAGTTCTGCTTAAGAAACACTCGGTTAACAACAAGATGATGTTCAATGTATTAACCTGGAACCATTAAATCTTTAAACTTTAGATGGTCATGGTACATACCTGCCACTAGAAGGCGATATGAACCAAATATACAGTGACCCCATGATTTTGTAGGACAGTAAAATTCCAGCGTGGACGGCGGATACCTCAGACACAAGCCCATATAAGGTATAATATACACACCATGTCGTTTCTTACGATCTCACGTAGCTTGAAGTGACTGCACATCCATTATGATGACATACGTTAGCTAACTCTCTCTCTCTGGACCGTGCTCTGAGCACATGGCTAGTAAGCAGTTCATCAGATTAATACAGGCAGGCCAATGCCCTTATCCTGGAGTCCTAAATATAGCACATTCACCGCTCTGGCGTAATTAGGGGATAATGAAGGCCAGGGCAGGACCTGACCCCTGTTCGTCCTCACTACAGTCTCCTGGAGCGCCCTCGGACCCGGGAGCAGATGCCCTACTCACTCACCCCAGTGACTTTTTACTATACATATATATACTATACAAGTTTTTTGGACTTTTGCTCATGCAGTGTGATAGCACAGCTAGCTGTATGTGCTACGAGAGAGAAGCTAATTGGGCTCATGCACGATCATGCACCTGCAACAAAGCTCAACCTTTGGTGCAGAATCCTCCAGGTTCTGGGTTGGAAAGGAGATTATTTTCCAGTATAACTGACTTTAGAGTGTGGTTAACTTTATGATACGTTTATCCTTAGGATCTGGTCGACTTTAAGGTTCGTTTATCACCAAGATACAGTCGATTTTAAGCGGACCTGTGTCAGCGTTTGAACTCCACTGATCAGGGCCAGGTCGACATGCTCTGAACAGCATTAAACGATGATGAATGAATGAATGAATGAATGAATGAATGAATGATCGGGGGTATTAGGGCTGTGGATATAGACTCAGAACTGGGTCACTGTTACTGTGTGAAATCTTGTCTTTTTTATTGAGAGAGGAACAAAAGTACAGAAGACATACACAGGCTGCATGCCACACTACAACTGACAAACGTGCTGGGAAATGATACTCGTTTGTACAACATCAGAAAAGAGAAACGCAACACGAGAAAAACACGTACAAAAATAGAGAAATCTGTAGAAAAAAAACAAGCATGACAGAGAAAGCCGGTGAGATCTGCAATACGGAAAGGGACGATTGGTCACTAAACTCCTACTCACAATTCACCCCAATTTTCCTTACTAGGTCGTTTCCTTGCTAGAATTTTATTGTCATTATTAATATTTATTCATTTATTGATTTGTGTCGGCATCGATGGACCTAACCACGACGGGAGCCAGGTTACAACTGCACTTGTCAAACACACTCACGCTGTCTCCGGTGAGTGTGTGTGTGTGTTTCTACGAGTGCTGGATTGGCTTTCAGTCCAGGGTTGCTCCCGCCTTGCTCCCTGTGCTGAGGGACAGACCCCAGCCCCTCGTGACCCTTGGGGTAAGCGTGTATGGGGGGTGAATGACTGATTTTCGGGTATCTGGGCTCTGACCCACTCTTACACACGGCTGTGCTGAAACAACGTTTGAGTTTAAAGCCGTGACCTGGCTTTCATTTTCTCCTTCAGGTTTAATGGCATTGGCTCTAATCTGAGCTTAGACCTCGTTGAGCAGGAGGAGGTAAGTGACCGAGAGTAACATAGTGCCCACACACACACACACACTAAGAAGCCCTTTATTGCATCCAGGGTTGCATTTGAGTCGTTGCAGGCACTTGGATCGTTTCACAAACTGATATAATCGTCTGTTTTGCTGGAATAAACTAACAGCTGCAGAAGCTCTTTGTGGATAAGACTGAAGACTCCTGCTTTATCTTCTGATAACCTCCCAACTCAATAACACAGAGGGGCTGATGGGAAATTCAGAGCTAGCTTTGAACCCCTTCCCCCTTTCTCCCCAAATGTATGAAAGAACAAAACAGCTCAGAAAACCAAATTTCCCTCGTGTTATCCGTCCATTGATGATCGGAACGCACCGAGCACTTTATTAGGAACACCTGCTCATTCATGCAGTGACCTCATCAGCCAATGGGATGTCACACACAGCAGGCTCTAGAGTTACTTAGAAAGGGGCAAGAACAAAAAACATCCAGTTTTGAGGAGAGACGCGTCGTCGATCCTGGGTTTGAGCTGACAGAAAGGCTACGGGAACTCAGATGGTGGTGAGAAGAAAGGCATCTCACAATGAGCAACACGGCCTACAACATCAAGGCACTACCCAGTATTAGTACAGTGTTCCTAATAAAGTGTGTATATGAAAAGTTCATTTACAAAACACGACAAACAACGTCCTTTCAAAACAACACACCATGGCCTATTCACGACGAGTACGATTTTTTTCGCACAAAAAAAAAACGGATGCGATTCTTAACAGTGGACCTTCAGACCAAGTGAGCTACGTTTTTCATCTAAACACTGAAAACTGTTAGTGTTGGAGATTTTGCCGTGTCTTTTTCACATCGTCAACTTAAAAAAACAAAGATATGAGTGTAGGAAGCTCTAGTTTGTGTTTTTGTGAGCATGAACAGACACTTAGATAAATAATCAGCTGCTTCCATCCAGTCCCTGTGAGCTTTATCTCCATCATTCTCCAGCCCTTAAGTTCTATTCCACCAGATCTTTGCTGTAATATCCATGTTTTTTGAGGCAGTAAACATTTTACGCAGCGTCTCGGTCCGTCAGTTTCGAACTCGGTGTGAAGGACGACGTTAATATGTGCGTGTTCTTTTTCGGTGTGAAAAGGCCTTAATACTTTTACAGGGTCATGTGACAGCCAGTTCCTAGCCGGCAGGACAGGGTACAAGGTAGCAACAACCCTAGACAAGGTGCCAATCCATTATAGGGAACCTACACTCACACACATTTTATAAATGTTTATTAATACCCATAAATCGGCTGTATTTGTTGCTTTTTTCAGCACTTTACCTGCCTGTTTTGTGTTAAACAATGTTAGATATTACACTTAAAAGAAACCTGCATTGATTACATGGCTTTCTTTAACTCTAAAACTTGAAAGGTGGAGTTATTTGCTTTTACCTGCATTTTGTTTAGTCATTTTTACAGAATCAAAACAACCAAACTGCAGTTTCTTTGATATTACATGGAACTGCACTGTTAAAAAACATGATTTATGAAAAAAGGGGAGGTATCTGTTTTTTGGAAATGAACTCTTCATATATATGTTTCATGTTTTAACCCCGCTTCTCCTGAGCAGGGATGTGGAGGACTCGATGTGCAATGCCCGTCCTGGCATGAAGGAACCACCGGGTGGGACAGCGAGTGAAACTCGAGAGCCACAATTGAATATAGCTTCCAAAAAGGAACGTGCTTTAAAACCAGCGCTGGCTAACCAAAGGCCCCTCGAGTTTGGTCCCATTTGGGAGCCAAAAAGGGTCGTCCATCACGAGTCCTGTTTTATGAATGGTTAGCCCAGTTAAACAAAGATCAGACAATGATTCGATATCTTTGGTCCCAGCTTTGCCTAAGCAGAGTCCTGATTGGTCCTGACTGGTCTGTTTTACCATCCATGGTGTAATCCTTAATCTCAGATTGGCTGCCCTGGCTGAAGGTCTGGCTCTGATCTTCCATTAAGCTCTGATGTATTCAGAAAAACACGCAGCATCGAATCCAAATCATCTGCCTGTTCGTCAAGCCTCGCTGTGATTGGTTGACTCTGAAAGTGTCAGAAGCGTGCCCCGCAAGTGTCAGACGAACAAACAGAACCAGACCCGTCCTGATTGGTCCGTTTCACAGCTGTAGACACTCTGCACCCGAGCCACACTGTAGCTGCTGAAGTCTCCGTCTTCGACGTACGGCGCCGGCTGGTAGTAGCAGGTGACCCGTTCCGCGCTCGGGACGTCGCCGTGCTCGGCCAGAGCCCTGACCGCCATGACCGTGATGATCTCGAGCGCGCGGCCCCTCTCGCGCTTCATCAGGCAGGCGCTGCTCTGGCGCACCACCTCGTGCAGCGTGCTCAGGTAGGCGAACTTACAGTCCTCCTGCCCCACGAAGTGGCTCTGGAGGTATGACTCGAGCTTGCGACGCTGCTCGGAGGCGCGAGGGAAGTCGATGAAGAAGCGAGAGCACATGTAGCGCTGCAGGAGCTCCCGGTAGTTGGCGCCCCGGCATCGGTCGGGGGCGCGAAAGCCGCGCAGCAGCAGGTGGCAGTACTTGAGCAGGCCGCCGCCGCGGATCTCTTCGGGGTTGTGCGTGACGATGAGGCGACGCTGCAGGTGATCCAGGGCCCCGGAGAAGTCACCGTACACGCTCTCGGCCAGCACAGATGGGTGGAACGAGTCGCTCATGGAGCTCTCCAGAGAGCACTCGTAGAAAAGCAGCAGCGAGTCCAGCGGGATCTGGAAGGAGTCCACGCTGAACTCGAACTGACGCCGCAGGGAGTCCACGAACTTCAGCTCCACGTTCTTCCCGCTGTTGTTGGACAGAGAGATGAGACTCCAACGATCCGAGTCGTTACACACCTTCACCAACTTCTGAACGTACGCCTCCTGAGAAAGACAGAGAGAATGGAAAGGTTTTTTTCCTCGTTCGCTGGTGTTAAACTGGGCGTCTTTCATTAAACACCATCCACGGCTGATTGGAGCTTCATTCATGCATCTGTTAAGTCCGGCTCAGATTAACCAGACCGAGCTGCTGCTGATCTAGACCTCCGACTTTAACATTCCTGACTCAGAACATTCACATTAAGATCTTCAGCTAACACTTTAAATGATAAGGGGATCCTGTACTTTAGTTCTAACACCGGGTTCTCACTCTGGCTCGGTAACAGCCTGCCGTATCATATACTTTAGTAGTGCATTATGGGTAATACACACAGTCCCTCAGTGGTTACCTTAAGCGTGAGCGGTGTTATTTTGGCTGTGTTGACGACATCGGGCAGGAAGTCCAGCAGCGCGTCCAGCACGATGTCCTTGATGGTCTGGAAGTCCAGCTCGTCCCTCAGCTGGGTGCAGAAGATCAGGTCCAGATCTTTGTAGCCTAAGCCGTTGTCCTCGTGCAGGACGTGGCTGGCAGCCGAGCCGTTTAGCCGCACCTCCCTGACGCTAATGTTCCTCTCGGCCATCCGATGTCGCACGGCGGTTACGATGTCGCGCGGCTTGATGTGCAGCGTGGGGAAGCTCCACCGGCCGTGGATGGGGATGGACTCGGTGAGGACAATGTCCAAACGCTTCACCTGCTCCCAGTTCAGCACGCAAACGCTGCTGCGCTGCCTCTTGTTCCACTCGTCCTCCATAGTGTCACGGAGGAACTGAACGATTGTTTATCCAAGTAAGTTAGCTTTAGCAGACAAACTTTTCTTTCATGGTGTTTGTCAATAATTTGCCACAGTTAGAATCATAAACCAACTGATTCCTTATAATTGACTCTTATAATCATAGTCAATAGGTTTGAATCAGTTACTGAATGAATCGGTTCTTTCTCCGTGACTCTTTTAAAGTGAAACAGGAATCACAAACTTACTAAAGTTTTGGTGAGTTTTTTCCCCACGGACTTTCCCCCACAAGAATCAATAACAGTTCAAATTTTTATTAGCAGGTTCAGCAAATTAATCACCTAGTTTTAATCGGCTCAGTGGAGTCAAGGTTCAGTTTTTAAAAATGCATTAGCCTATCCATTACCCAAGTGTGATTCATAAACGTGGTTTAACAACTCCTGATTGAGCAAATGAATCGATTCTTTTTAAATTCTCTCAAACTGAATCAGGAAAATCAGGTTCTTTTGCGTATACAAAGTTTCGGTGAAGGTTTTTCTTTTTTACAAGCTCATAATTTTGAGTAGTGATTTCATTACCAATTAAACAGGACGCTAATTTGAAATTGCACATTAAAAGCTGGCAGGAATGTTTTTACAAGAGTCTTCAAAAGAATCGGTTCTCCGTAAGTGAATCCAAAAAACAGGAATCTTGTTTTGGTCTTGATTAACAGTCAGGAATTTAAAAACTGCTCTGATTCAGGAAAGGGAATGTGTCAGATTCTAAAAATGCATCGTTATGTGCGCCAGTGGAACGGATCAAGGCCACACCGGTGACTGTGTTCAGTCATTTTCATTATCTTTACAGGTAAAAATACTTATTCTATAGTAAAAGTCTCTTTAATTCAGAGTTAGTCTGTAGCTTTCTCTAATAGTTCTCGTTTTACATGTTGACTGCAGGGCTGTGGAAATAAAGGTAACACAAAGTTACTGACAAACTAAAATAAAATAAAATAAAATACACACATCCACTCACATGCTGCAATTACACTTATACCAACTTCAGTTTTAAGGTCTTACAGTAATTAGTTTATCACTGAAACAGGCTTTATCTCAGACGCTTTTGTTGCAAAATATTGCACAATTTCATGCCAAACATTCAGTTCCGCTGCTTCAGGTAAACAGTGGAACAGCAGGTTCCCCACTCACTCACAACTCACCATGTCATACACAAAATGCACAAACAACCACAAACCAAGGACTGGTTTAAACCCGGAAACACAGCACCGACTGAGCACAGCACAATTAAAGGAGCTCATATGTCACATAGCTCAAATAAAACTTATTGTCTGAAATACTCCATGTTTGTGATATTCCCTACAGAAATTCCCATCATCTCCCTTAGATGCTAACAACGTGGCTGAAAACCCAGTAACACTGAGGCACCTGATGCACTTTTCATCATGTCAGTAATTATATATTGTAGATGATCAAATGACCAGAGGTTTAACTAATGAAATCTGTACACAAATGTAAACAGTTCCAGCATCAGAGATGGGATTTAAACCTGTTCAAGTGCAGATTCAGTCAGACTGACTGTGCTGATCATGTGACCATTCAACAGTTTGGAGTTTGGCTGTTTTGCACAGAGCCTTGACATTAATTAAAATCTGAGATGAACTAGAATGGCAACTGTGCGCTTGACCTCACAGTCCTGTTCCAAAATCTAGATCCCAAATAACACCATGTCCCCACAAACAGTCAGGTCTGGAGCCACTGAGTAGTCCCTCAGCTTTTGAAACAGTTTTTAATCAACAAATATGATCCAAACAAGACATGATGCACAAAACCAACTGATTAATGTTGGTTAAACCGACTCGTCCTGTAATTTGATCAAACCTACACACGATAAAAGATGTGTTTTTCTTTAAATTGCTGGTATTACTGACTTCATTTAGCACTTTCTTGTGGAAGCAGCAACAGCTATTATTAAAATCCTTCAGAAATAATTTTCCTTGCACTGTTATCACTCCGTGGTTACGTTATATGTATATGCTAATTCTGCTATTTGCTAACTCAGTCCTGTTGCTCACATAAAGAGCAACAGCAACAGGAGAAACTATGTAAAATAAAATAAAGTCGCCTGACATTGACGAGTACTCGTTATGAATAGATAAATGTGTGCCGTTAGATTCAAGTTTAATTTTTAGAGGTTACAACAAGCAAACGGCGCCCATTCAGCGAAATGACTCATATAGTGTATAATAACACTTAGAGAATTTCAATTAACACCCACATATATGAACAACAATATCAGTGCCTGCCACCCACACACCCACACACCCACACAGCTGACAGATTGTATGTATAGACAATTAAAACACAAGCTGAGCCTGAGTGAGGACTCGATGTTTAATCAATTAGGAAAGTTAACAAACGGTTGTGACGGCACTTTGTGGTAAGTGGCTACTTGCGGGTCGATATTCAGCACTGTGCAAAAGTTTTGCTCTCCTATTTGCAAATGAACAGCTTAAACCCTCAGGAACTTAAACACGACACCTTTCTCCACATTTCAGCGCAGACGTCTTAAAACACGATGCATAAAAAACACGATGCATAAAAAAATCACGTGCAAAAGTTTGGGCACCTTTCCAGGTGATCTACTTGATCTGAAAATAAACACTCAACATTAAGGTTTTTACCTTCAGAAAATCAACCAGGCTGCCCAAACTTTGCACTGTTTGGTGTAGAGTGCTTATCTTTATTGCAGATTTAACCCTACTGCGTGCTTATAAGTGGTGTTATTTCTCTTGCTATACTATTTATTAACCTGTGTGTCTAATAATTATACTAAACGTGTGGAACTCTTACCTGGTTCAGACCTTCTCCTGATGCATGTCCTCTCCATGCAGCTTCATGCCTTTCTGCTCTCACCCTGTCCCGTTAGTACGAACCTGAGCACTAGGGGGCGTGACTGACAGCTGACCCAGCCAATGCTCACACACGCCCACTTTATTTAAAGGAAGGTATTTATTATATAATGTCTGTCTTCTCGTTTTTGCATCTTTGTTTATCCTGTTATCTTGACACTCAAGGAAAGCTTTATTACTTACTAAGAAACAGAAAAGAAATACTGTACATTAAAACGTTAACAAATGGCTGAGATGTCCTGAGGCGCCACCTACAGGATAGAGGCAGCGTTACACCTGTACTAATACTACTAATAACAATAATAATCCCATAACGTGTAATCCTACACACTAATCCACCCTCAGCTAAGATAATATAAATGTTAGTTAGAACACGCTTCAGATAAGAATGTATAGCTGACTGGCTTCCTTCTGAGGTCGCTGGGATAACGTCGTCCTGTCTACTTCTGCTTGCCGTCTGCCATAGTTTTACACGCTATACAACCAAAAGTACGTAGACACTAGGAACCTCAGTGACTCTCAATGTGACATCGGTAGCAGCTGCATTTGTTTCTGCTGTTGTAGCAGCAAAGGAAAACAAACTCCCAATTATTTGATTCTATATTATTATGGGCTTCCATAAGTGCATTACATATTTATCTCTATAAAACGGAGGCTGTGGTTGCTGAAAGTGACTTGACGTTGCTGTTGAATCAGCAAGTTCTCACCATTGTGGATTTCCTGAAAGTGTGTGGGTTTAACACAAACAAACACTCTCTCTCACTTTACACCACACAGAGCAAGTCTAATACTACCACTTCTACTTCTATAACGAAATGTATTTTTAAATTCAGTAACAATGTTTATCCAAATGAACTTACAGTACCAAACTAGCAGCTTGTCAGAGTCATGCTTTGGTCTTATTAAGCATCCAGGGCTCGGCTGCATAAAACATCTTAGATTTTACCCTTAAGTATAAACCTAACCCAAGGGAATTACTTAAGTGTGCTGCATGATATCCCTCAAACATTTCACTTAACTAAGGGAAAACAGTACAGGATTTACAGCAGTGACTGAAGTTTTGTTGCCATAAAGTTCCTGAAAATAAACTGGGCATTGAACTGAAACCAGGTAAAGCTGAACACACCTGGTCCTCAGAGAGAGGCCTAGTGCCCAAGTACCCTCCAGTCCAGACCTAATTTTAGACCCCTGCTTTAGAGGGAGTTTTCTCATGATCATTTCAGAGTGGATCTTAGTGTGTTTTGGATATGAAAAGCTCAATTACCTCAGTAAGTGGAATCAAGACCTCACCATATGGCCAAACGTGGGGTTTAGTTTGAAGTTTGTTCTCCAGGAGGCACAGAGGCTAATGCTATCCCCTCACAGCACAAAGAAACCTGGGTTCAGGTACCTCCCAGGAAAAAATGTACTATGAATTTTGACAGCAAAACCATGAAGTGGCCAAATGACCATCAAAAATTCATAGTAGAACTGTGAACTTCATGGTTAAACTGTGAAAATTCACATTAAAACTGTCAAGCAATTCTCAGTTTTACTATGAACATTCACAGTACATTTTTTCCTGTGACTGTGACTGGTTATTCTGCATGGATTTCCTCGAACATCTTCGTACAACGCCATCTGCAGGAGACTGAAGTTACTACCACCTTAAACACGCAAGATGACTCATTTTTTACCCAGGGAGCCTTTTGAGAGTTACTGTACCTGTATGCTCCAGATTGAGTCGGTTAGCAGCGAGGGGCGTCCAAGGCGCTAAACAGTGAATCAGATGTGGTTAGAACTCGCTGTGACCAAAATAAGAGAAACTACGGCTGCATTAGCAGGTTCTAAACCTGCTGGGTTTCCTGAAAACATGTGGTCTGTGGTCTCACACAAGCCCTCTGCAGCACGTACTGCACTTTAAACGGCTCGAATACTAAATGTGTATCTACAGGAAGACCTGGATATTCTAAGCAAATTAAGATTAAGGGATTATGACAACAGGCTCGGCTCTGTCCGAGTCATCATCTGAAATGGATTAATGGGCCTCGGGTTTAAACTGACGAGCAACCAATTAACGTCCTGTAGAGCTCAGTGCATGGAGACGGGTGCGATTTTGGACGTAGTGGGACCTTCATACCAAGGGCGCTACGTTTTTTGTCTGAACAATCAAACTCCCCGTTTTTGTTTCCTTTCATTTCCATTAATGTGTTGGGAGATTTCGCCGTGTCTTTTTCACATCAACTTAAAAAAACAAAGACAAAGAGCGAAGATTAGTGCAGGAAGCTCTAGTTTGTGTGGTTTTTTTTTGTGGGTCATGAACAGACACTTAGATAAAGAATAAGACTGTTCCATCCAGTCCCTGTGAGCTTTATCACCATCATTCTCCAGTCTTTCAGTTCTATTCCACCAGATCTTTTCTTTATTATCCATGTTTTTAGAGGCAGCCTGTTGCTCGTCCTATAAGCTCTTGCTGAGCTGTTCTGCCCGGCAACCGAGCTCTGATTGGTCAGCCTGATTTTAACCATGCAGAAATTAGAGCAGGCTACGATTTTTAAAAAATAACGCAACGTTTCAGTCCTGACTGATGAACTGGCGCCATCTACAGGAGGAATTTACTCTCAACTACTATTTAGCTCAGTTTTGAAGAACGAACAGCTCTCTCTCTCTCGACTTTCCGTCCGTTAATGAAATGGAAACCACAGATCCCGTGTTGAATCGTTTATTCACCGAACAGATCAGAGATTTTACTGCAGCAGCAACAACAGAACAAAGCGTAAGTGCACGAGCTAAGCTACAACCGCTAACATAAATACAAACAGCACACGCCGAAGTGCGCTAGCCTTCTAGAGAGCCCGACTGGACGGCGTCCTGGTAGGAAGGACCGCCCTCTTTGGGCTCGGGGAAGAGCTTGATGAGGTCGTCGATGCGCAGGATGGTGATGGCCGCTTCGGTGGCGAACTTCAGACTCTTGGTTTTGACCATGGTGGGCTCGTAGACGCCAGCCTGCTTATTGTCGCGCGGCTTTCCGTTCACCAGGTCCAGGCCGATCCTACACACACACACACACACACACCATCGTTGTAGCTAAACAGGACTGGATTTAGAGTTACCCATCCAAACCCCCGCTGCATCAGAAACTCCGTGTTCTCCTAACTCACCATTTGAGGTTTTTGCGTTCGGGGTTCACCTGGGCCTCGTTATGAAAAGCCCTGAGTTTGGCCACCAGATCAGTGGAGTCCTGCGCCGCATTCACCGCCAGAGTCTTAGGAATGACGAGCAACGAACGAGCAAACTCCGCTATAGCCAGCTGCTCCCGCGAACCCTACACACACACACACACACACACACACACACACACACACACGAGCATGAGATATCATAGACACAGACCGGAGGTATTATAAATGTATAAAATGTGTACAACAGAGCAGGAAGAGTTTTAGATATACACAGTTAATAAAATGATTCATCAAATCAAGTACAAATGATTCATGGGCTCAAGTACAATTTGATATTAAGGAGTCAAATAACTGATTCATGGCAAATGAAACTGATTTATAAAGTCAACTAACCTTAGACAAATCTTTCGAGTCAAATGAATCATCGAGTCAAGTAGAATAAGATATGAGAAGATAAATAATAAAACAAAGTCTTTGACAAAGGAATCATAGGGTCAAGTAGAATAAGATGAAAGGAACAATGAGTCAAATTAACTGATTCATGGTCAACAAGAGTGTCAACAAAATTTTGACATGAACTTTGAGTGTCAAGTACAAATTATTCACAGGGTCAAGAAGTACAAGGTATGAGAAGAATCAAGAGTCAAATGACCAAATCATGATTCACAGGGTCAAGCAGAATAAGATTTGAGAATATTCAGGAGTCAAAATGAAAAGATTCAAACACGCTATTGAAGTGATCAGGGCTGATCAGGTGACTGCACAGGTCAGAACCGCTGCAGTGCCCGTTCTCACCATGCTGGTGGCGTAGTTCTCCAGGTAGATAGAGAGCGCAGCCTCTACGGCGCCCCCTCCTGGAACGACGGATTTCGACTCCAGCACCCTCTTGACCACACACAGGGCGTCGTGCAGCGAGCGCTCCATCTCATCGCACATGAAGTCGTTGGCCCCGCGAAGGATGATGGAGGCCGACGTACGCGCCTTCGTACTGACACACACACACACACACACACACACACACACACACACACAGATTATTATGGGATGGCTGAGAGGTGGAGGCGCCATATCCGTCCCCGGTGGTTCACTTACTTTTTGATGAGGATGAGCTCGTCGTCACACACCCGGTCCTGCACCACTTCCTCTGCCTGGCCCAACAGCGCCGCCTCAAACGACTCCTCCCCCTCCAGATTGGACAGGGACGAGCAGACGGTGGCTGCAGAGGGACATCGTACAAACGCTTACTGATCTGAACTTGAGAGCTGAAGAGCTCAGCATGTAGACGTGGACTGGGCGTGGCTTACCCCCGGTGGCCTTGGCGATGCGTTTGAGGTCTTTCTTGAGGACGCGGCGCACGGCCATGGCTCCGGCATCCACAAAGTACTTCAGGCACATGTCGTCGATCCCGCCGGTGGTCAGAACCACGGTCGCCCCCGACCCCAGAATCTTCTGAATGCGCTCCTTGGTGATGTCAGACTCTCTGAATGGCCGAGGACAAAAATAATAATAAAATGAAACCGGGGTTAAAAGATGGGTCTCAAGAGTCGTCTCTGGAGTGTTAAGTCCAAAGACAACAAAGGACAAAGCAGTGTAACGTGGGAAGCAATAACATGTACAACCCAAACACACGTCAGAGACACAGCAGTGCATCTGTGCAACAGGGCTCAGGGTCGGAGCTGCTGTATCCCACGCGTATAACTACACACACTACAGCCAGTGCGGCAGCAATTCAAATGGGAACACACACACACACACACACACACACACACACACACACACACACACACACACACACACACACACACACAGCGCTGTACCTCTGTCTGATCTGGTCCAGTTTGTCCGGGTCGTTGATGACTACCTGCACGCCCAGCTTCATCTTGGTCTTCTGGAGGCTGAAGTCCAGACATGCGATCTTGGCGTTCTGTACCCGCTTCACCATCCCTGAAGACACACACACACACACACACACACACACATAAATATATATTAGCAGGGATTTAGGCCTGTGTTCGGTCGTTATGACCCATTGCTTTGGAGCAGAGATACAGCGCCCCGTCTCAGAGACATTCCATTAAAAAAAAAAAAAAAAAAAAGAAGAACAACAGTTTTAACAGCCTAAAGTCTGAGATCCTAAAGCCGAGTCCCAGAAGGTTTACTGACAGACTGATTTTATAATGGCTGGAGATTTCATAGAATCAAACGCAAATGATTCAAAGAATCAAGCAGAATAAGATACGAGAAGATTCAGGAGTCAAATGAACTGACTCACAGTAGACAAAACTAATTTACAGTCAACAAAATCTAGACAAACTGAGTCAAACACAAATGACTCCGAGTCAAGTAGAATAAGATCTTACACAGTCACTGTTCACAAGACAGAAACTCGATTCCTTTAAAGATTTACAAAATCTTTAGATACACAAACACACACCTAAAAAGAATAAAACGGTAAATCAGAAAGTCCTGTAATGGGATCTTAAAATCAAATGAAAACACTTCACATTTCATTCCTTTATCTACAGGATTACATTTCTATATTTTGGTGCTTAAACTTGATATTGTTAATATTTCTGACCATTTCCCTTACACCTGAGTGCAGTAAGTTACACAGAAAATACAAAACGGTAATCAGAAATAAATATGAGGCAGTAAAATGCAGCGTGTCCATGATCTGACAGACTCGAGACTTACATTAAACGGCTCGATTTTAAAGCCCGACTTGAGGTCCTCGGTTAACAGGATTTGTTAAGCTCCTAAATAAGTGTGTTAGTGTGCAGTGTACAACCCAAACACACGTCAGAGACACAGCGGTGTGCATCTGTGGAGGAGGGCTTGGGCTGAGCTGCTGTATCCCACGCGTATAACTACACACACTACAGTCAGTGCGGCAGCAATTCAAATGGGAACGGACACACACACACACACACACACACACACACACACACACAGGAACAATCTTACCCTGCGAGCCGACGGTGCAGTTGAGGGCGTACCCATTGACCAGGATGCTCTCCTTCTGGCTGCGCCCGTGAGCCTTCAGCACGTTCACAGAGTTGATGGGGTAACGAGCCACGCCCTTACCGTCCACAAACTTCACAGCCATAGCGGCGTCCACCACCATGTTAGCGAAGAAATCCGCGTCTCTGCAGGACCGGGGTCAAGGCTTCAACGGAGAGTGAGCTTCATCACACACACAGACACACTAAAACAGATCCACCTGTGCTGTATCATCTATCCAATGTTAGGTGGCGCTCAGCGTGGAAAGGATACACTCCGATGATCTTGGAGGACATGGAGGTCTTGGCGGCGTTGACCAGACACTCCCGACCCAGGTCGTCCGTCCCGATGGTCAGGTTCTCGTTGATGTAGCGCACCGCCTCCCTGAGGCACGGAGAGGAATTACACAGGGCCGAGTCAAAAAGCAAAGCCACGAGTGACACGAGGGAGGGGGTGAGCCGAGTTCAACGCGGGACGTTAATGTCAAATCGGCATCCGAGCGCGGTTACATGCACTTAATCTGACCGTAGTCTGATTTCTGCGGTTATCTAACTGGCCATGTAAGCGGCACACCAGAGATCAGATTAAGAAATCTGATGAACACAGCTGGATTTTACCCCAGTAACCCGATTACTATCATGTTTCCCAGCTAGTGGAAAACAACGCGGTTGCCAGGTCCGCTTATTCTTACAGCTTCTTTGGGCTTATTTACTCAGACTTGGTGAGGGACTTCCTCGCAGGATCTGGCAACCCTGAAATAAACCACCATCGAACACTTTGTGGAAAGTCTGAAAGGCTGTAACACACTCAAGAAAAACAATCTGATTATCTAATATTAAAGTTGGAAGTTGACATCACATCTCTGAGAGATTACCGGCTGGTTGCACAGTAGAAATCTGATTTTCGCCTCCGCCATGAAAACCCGGACGTCTCCCCAATTATCTGATTACAAAAGGGCGTGTAACCCTCATCGGATTACTGACAAGTCTGATCTTTTGCAATCTCTGTGACATTTATCAGGAAGTAATATTTATTTAGAGTTTTAACTCTATGTTTAACCTTTATACATTCTTTTCTCAGCAGGACGGCTTTAATCCTTTCAGGTTTTCCTTTATCGTTTCATTCTTGCTTATGTTTGAATAAAGTCAGTTTTATGGCTTTAAGTCCATGACTGTTGTTGCTCTGTCTTTAGTCTTTCATGGATTGAGATATTAATAGGCGTTTCCCCTCCTTTTATTAAGTGGGAATGCGTTAGCTTGGGGCGTCGATGCAGCACCTGGAGTAGGTCACTCGTTCCTCCCTTCTTTTGGGGCTTGGTTTGGACCGGGCATTTATTTGTATTGCATTTATATGTATCTCCACGTGATGGAGACGCTGTTAGCCTTAGAGACCCCACCCAACTTACAGATAACAGGCAAGCAGGAGAACCAATCAAAGGCTCATGCACTTATGTAATGCTGACTTTGTTAAAAACAGGAACGAGGTAGATATTTCTCCATAGGTATTAATGAAAATAGGCTCCCGTTATCCAAACACCGATCAGAACTGTATCCCGGAGTGAGGTACGCTGGGTAGTGAGGGTTTGATGGGGAGAGGAAACAAGAAAGGGAGATAATTATAATAATGTGATGACTGTGATGGTTGTCTTACTTGCAGGCGAGCCTGTAGCCGCTGATGACGGAGGTCGGGTGGATCTTCTGCTTCACCAGTTCATCTGCGCTCTTCAGAAGCTCAGCAGCAATGATCACCTACACACACACACACACGGTGTAAGCGCTGCACAGTAATAAAGCGATCACCCCACACACACATGCTGATGTTCTACCAGTTCATATAGAGGGAGCAGCAGAAGCTCTGCAGCCTCTTCAGACTCTGATACACTTCCTCTGTCCTGTTAGCATAACCACACACACCGATGACCAGCGGGAGGTGGGACTAAAACAGGACCCCGCCCCATTCCCCCTGGAAGAGTGGGTCTTTTCTGCTCACCACAGATGTGGTCCCGTCCCCAACCTCTTTGTCCTGCAGGTCGGCCAGCTCACACAGCACCTTGGCGGCGGGATGTTCCACCTCCAGGAGCTTCAGGATGGTGGCCCCATCATTCGTGATGGTCACGTCCTAAAACGAGACGTGCGACCACGTAAACAAAAGCAGCAGCAGCAAGACGACTCGGTTCGGTTAGAGCGCTCGGGACTCACCCCGATGTCGTCCACCAGCATCTTGTCGAGGCCCACAGGACCCAGGGAACTCTTCACAATGTTGGCGATAGAGGCCGCCGCCATCACTGGAACACAGGAAAGATTATACTGACACACAAAGTATGGTGTCATGACCTATTGTTCTGATACACTGAAGCGTAAACAAATACGACCAATCAAAGATAAAACTCATATATTGATAACCATGGGCACAAACCGTGACACATCATGTCTACACCCCAAATACCGCGCTATAACTAATAAACAAACACATTCAGACTCAAATATCGTGATACATCCAATTATACTCATTGCTACACTCAAATATCGCGATATTTCTAATTAAACCAATGTTCAGACCCAGATATCGCGATACCAAACCCTATATATTCTAACTGAACATAACTGGGCGGAACCGTTTCACGTCTGATTTAAATAAAACACTTCCTCAAAAACGACACAATGGTTCTTTAACACAATGTAAATTCTTTATCTTTAGCATATTCTGATTAAAAACTATGACCGTGCGCCATTGTTGCCGGTATTATTCAGCACGTGCGGCGTAGGCTACAGCTAGCCTGCGCACCAGCGGCTTCTCTGCGCAGACTCACTGCCCTCACGGCATTCGCTCCGCAGCTCTGATCTCTAACTGAATAAACCGTACCGTTCTGAGTGCGCACGGACTCGCCGGTGCTTCTCTGCCCGAGCACGTTTAACGGTCCCTCCAGCGCCGCCATGATGAGCCGAGAGAAGAAAGAAGGAACCGCGCGGAACTATGGGTAACAGTCACCGGAAGCAGCGCGCTCTGGAAAGTTCCAGATCAACCGAGCAGAAGAACGGGACAAACGCGCATTAAGGCTGTGTTTATCAATAAAGTCTATTAAATTAAGATAAAACAATATGTATGGGTTTATTCCGTTCATTAAAACGAAGGTTTGTGTTTGTTTTCGCAACTATAAGAAAAAGGAACTACATTTCCCATGAGCAATCGCTCTTTCTATATGTTGCTCACTATGATGCCCCCTTGTGGATGAGATTATAACTACATCTCCAGTAACACCCTAACTAAAACTTGCGATGAGTCCTGTATATATTGTATTTCTATTTAGTATATAAAGGTACTATATATGCCAGAGAATAGTACACGCCTCCTTGTGGATCAGATTATGACTACACCTCCAGTCACACGTTTGCAATGTTAAATATGTTAAATAGTTAAAAACAATCCGAGGCTTGTTATATATTTCGTACATAAAACTACTGTAATAATATGAATAAAAGCGAATAAATAACAATAGTTAAATAATGATTATATAGTTAAATAGTGAAATAACATATATACATTGTTTGATGGTATTCATTGGTGACTTATATTAAATATAGGAGTACCGTAATGTAAACTGTACTGCCGCCTTGTGGTAAAGCAAGTTATTGCATGGGAGTCAGAAAAAAAGCAGAAGGATCCCATATATATATATATATATAAAATAAAAAATAAATAACTAAATTAGTAAGATAGATAGATAGATAGATAGATAGCTAGATAATCCGAGCAGTAATGTGTACTGCCGCCTTGTGGTAAAGAAAGTTATTACATGAGGATCGGGGGAAAAGGTTCCTGCATGAACAATCTGAAATATTGTCTATATATCAAATCAGTCATTCGTTATTAAACAATCTCATATGGAGATTAATAACGTTAGATATTTTACGTGAACTTAGGGCTAGAACCAAGTTAGTTGTGCCCGTTTGAATCCATCCGTAGAGGCTGAATTACGAATTGTTCCTTATTCCCTACATAGGTCCACTTCAAAAGCTCCAGATTTATAGATTTCTAAGCGGAATTTAGTGCACTATGTAGTTCAGTAGGTAGCTGTTTGGGATTGAGCTGCAGATAATTTTATAAGTCGTCTAAAGTGAAAAAACAAGAATCTTATTTAACTGTTTTACTGTCCGGTTGGTTGTGAGCTTACTTAGTAGTTATTTAGATAGTCAAGATAAAGGCATTTGCCTTTTAAAATTCCACTGCAAATTTGTAACTAAAGACGGAAAGCTAACGTGACACCTAGCATCCCTGTAGCTGTCTATTCCTACCCGCTTTCAGACAGACCCCGCTTTGAGCGCTCTGATTGGCTGGTGGAGTTAGGCATCCTGGCCTGCAATTGGTCATTACGCCATATTCTCGTAAGAGGCGGGATTTTCCGGATAACGGGTGGGATAATTTAAACCTCATATATAACGGATTTTAGTTCGGCTAATGCGCAGTTTGAGTGTTGGACTTCGAATTGTACTAAGAATTATTCCTTTTAGCATTTAGTTTAATTTAAGTTTGATTCGAATAAACATTTTTTTTAGATTTAAAGATTTTCTGCGTTCTGTAAAGTTTAAAAACACCCAGTCCAGAGTTCGTTTATTTGTGAATCATTCCGTCAGAGTGAAATTACTTTAAAGAGGTTGTGGATTATCTGAAGATGTTAGAGATTTATTACTATAAGATTATTGTAATAATCCATGCGTAGTTTATGTACGTTTCATTCAAGTACATATGAAGTGTTTCATATAAACCCTTTTTATGATTTAAACATCATTAGCTGTAGGATTTGACCTTTCCTAGTTTATCCAAAACTAGAGAACTGCAGGGCAGATCTTTCCATATGAATAATAAAACCCCTGCACCTGATTCACAACGCAGCAGCACATCTGGTTTTCAATTTAAGTTGGCTCCTTGTAGCTGCTACATAAAATTTTACACACTGATGCTCGTTTACAAAATGGATCAGCCCTGCCTCAAGGCATTAATCAAACCCTACGCCAGTAAGAACAACTGCAGCTTCAGATCGTAAATGGTTCAGAGAACAGATGGGAGTTCCCATAACGTGCTGGAACAATAGTCTGGGTACAGATATGAGGGCTGGAACTGGTGCAGAAAACATATTCCTTCTGAAACACCCAAAATATGCATCCAAAACAGACAAATGGCAAAATCAGAACATTTTTCTTAACGTTTGAGGGCTTAGAATTGCCTGATGCAGCTCTTGTGGCTCAGAGGTCCAAGCCAGATGCTGTAACCAGGAGTTCCTGAGGATATGGGTTCAAACCCTTGGCTGATCAGGTGCAGTTTAACCATCTCTTTGCAGGATGTAAAGCTCGCTGGAACCAATTTTTATGGGTGTGTGATGTGCACAGTGGATAAGGTACTGGACTGTGGACCACTGGACTGGACTGATTTTCTTGGATTCCAAATCCACATGTTCTTGGACTGTAAGATTATATCAGTCACTTTCCTTAGAGAACCAACACAAATAATGAGGACAAACTGGTTTTAACTGGACATTTATTTATTGCCTCTGATGTGTTACACTGGTTTCCTTGAGCAGTTACAGCTAGCAGTTTTATAAAAACAAAATACAGTACGTTCAGTTTAAAATAAAGACGGCTCTACGGCGACGCTTCCTAATGTACAACTTTACAGATAAAACCATTAAAAAATCAAAAAGTGCAAATTGGATGACCGAACGCTAACAAATGTACAAATCAAAAACCAACATGTACAAATGGAAAAAAAAAAACATCTGGAACTTATAAACATACTTCATTTATTAACAGATTTGGTTTATTTACATGAATCGTTCCTGTGAAGTTTGGTAAAGTGATGCTCGTAGGAAGGAGTCGCAGAATTTAAATTTATCCGGTAGGTAGTTTATAAATAGCTACGTCAGGTCATAAGAGCAAATAAATAAATAAAACTATTCTAACGAGAAGGATCAAATGACGAACGCTGTTTGAACGAACCAGTGTTTTCCATGAAACGAAATAACGAGTGATAAACCTAAACCTGGTGCAGGCTAACAGTAGTGACAGTGGGATTGTGGGAAAATGAAACAACAGTGTGAAACCCCAGAATGAAAAATAAACACCTGATCCTGTGTGTTGCATCTTAAAATTAGCCTAAACCGTAAGACTCCTAAGGCTTGTTTCCTAGCCTTGTGCGCTGCAGTAGTTCTGTCTATACTTTAAACGAGGCAGTTAGCAGAGACACGATCCGGCTAGCATGGCTAAACCTCCTTTTAAAGCGCTATTTAAAATACATCTCTAGCTTTATCTCCTAAAGTACAGCTTAGCAAAGTAAACGTGTGTGCAGATGGAACATACAGTCATGCAGACAGCCAATCTTTGTTAGATAGACGCTCTAGAAGCAGATCAATAACTTAATTGTTATGCCGTTAAAACGGAGAATTTATTTGTTGATAACTTGATGGCTTGTGGCAATGCAAAGGTGCCCAATACCAATTATGGCTTGTGAAATACGTGCCACGCTTACGAGCGCCTACAGCAACGATAACTGTTGGGGACGTTATAACCATATGCTAATATCACGCTGTTGCACTTTTTGGCCAAAAACAATCTGCAAAAATGTTTTCCCTCTGTACTATTTGGAACAAAAACTGACCTGTGTTCAGTGCATAAGCAAAAATACGTTTATATTTCTGTGCATATAGTGCGTGCCTAAGATCTGCTGAAGCGGCGATGTGAATTTTAACTTAACTCTATTGGCATGATCGACGCACTTTAAGGTTTTCCACTTGCCGTTGCTCCTCAGCATTACGCGAAGCTGCTGGAGCTGAGACACTGGAATTTATCTCGCAGCGACTGGACAATTTTGGGTTGACTCAGAGCTTGCTGAGCTTCGTTCGGATCGCTCCAGGTGTAGCCGTGCAGTGCGGAATCACTTTGTATCCGTTCCTCGCTCTCGTCCTCGGAGCGGATCTCGACGTAATCGTCATCGTCGTCGTTGTCCTTGAAGTTGGCTAGGTAGTTCTGGGTGGCGCTGAGCGCGTTCAGCGGTAGATTCTTCTTCAGCACCAGCACTTGCTGCGAATCTCTCAGAGTCAGGTCGCACGACTGGGACACCTCAGACTGGGCGGGACACTCCGGGAGGCTGTGCTGCCGAGGCCCAAGGCCACGTCTTCCAACTGGACTACTCTTGTGTCCATCAAATCCCCAACTACTTGTAGTCTCTTTCTCTTGCGGCTCTGCCAGCGAGGACGATGACTGACACCGACTATAGGGGGCGCCTTTAAATCCGCGCTGTCCCAGCGTGCTGTAAATGTGATCCGAGTCGTCTTTGGTGGTCGGAGTGACGTAGGTACTCCAGCGCTGGCTGGGTGGACTGCTTGGAGACGGTGGAATGTTCTTCAGCACAGGGACAGACGCTGCAGGGGTCAGCTTTCCCTGAGGAGTCGAAGAGCACCCCCCAACTTCAGCAGGCCAGGACGTGAAGCCGGCAAGTTCACCATTGCTGTAGGTGCAGTTCAGCCAGTCTGCCTCCGGGAAGGCACTTTCAGGGAGGGACGGGGAGGACGCCAAGCCCGGGGTTGAGCGTGTGGATAATAGATGAGGGCCTGCGATGCTTGCTGAGGATTTCAGCACCGGAGTTGTGCTGGGGGGATCCTTAAACATCACTTGCTCATATAAGTGGGAGTACTCGGCTATTCTTGCACCTGGGGAAGGACAAAAGGGGTTAGACGGAGAAGAAAACATATTCTAGTAAAAAGAGAACTCTAAATGTGTCACCAGCTTACCTATAGCTGCTCCGCCTTGCTTCTTCTCTTCCAAGATAGCAGCCAGATCTTTAGGCTTACTAGTCCGTAACCTTGCACAGCTGGGCTCATGGTCCATGCTCTTCATCTTCAGCAGTTGATTAGCCTTCTTGATCTTCTGGCTGTACTGTCTGGCCATGAGGAAGACCCTGTTTCTGCCTTTCTCCCCCAAATCAAGCAGCTGATCCCCAGCTTCTGCGCTCAAAAGAAGACCAGAGGATGCCATAGGAAGGAGAGAAGGGTCCAGCCCACTAAACAGCGCCTGGAGCTCAGGGTCCTTCTGCGGAGGAGGAAGAGGATCCTCATCATCCATCCTGAAGCTTTCCACTGCTGAGCCTGGCTAGTTTTGTTACGGATGCTCTTGACTGTGCCTGGCTGAGGTTCAGGACTGGGGACTTGGGGGACTTGGGGGACTTGGGGGACTTGGGGGACTTGGGGGACTTGGGGGACTTGGGGGACTTGGGGGACTTGGGGGACTGAAGGAGTAACAGGAGGTGAAGGAGGCGTTTCAGGTTCGTCTATCTCAAACGTTGGCTCCCGTACAAGTTTGGGAAGACTGAGCACTGGTAGTTTAAAGGTCGGAATGGGGTTGGAGGCTGGAGGGCTGGGTGACGCTGTGGCCTTCTTTACTTTCTTAGCACCATCCGAAGGTGCCTTGACACGAGGGTCGCTGCCTTTGCGTCCAGAGTTGGATTTTTTGCTGGGAGATTCAGGGGGTTTTCGTGGGGACTTGACTGTCTTTTGTTGGGATTCTTGCGCCGCTGGCTGAGGTTTGACCGTCTTGGTGGGGGAGCCACGTGATTTATCTGAAGAGGTTTCTGTTTTTCCGTGCGAATCGCACGTCCTCCCTGGTGATTCAGGTCTGTTGACTGGGAACGCGGCCGGAAGCTTGTCCGGTTTCTTCTCGTTATTCCGGATGTAGTTTTCCAGATCATTCCAGATCTCCTCCACTTGCTCAGACATGCAATCAGCTGCGGACTGCTCGGAGGGTGTGTCTAACGATGATAACGATGTGTCCGTGTCAGTAATTGAAACTGTAGGAATCTCAGGAAGTGGGCGATTTGCCCCTCTCAGGCTCTCATCAGAAACAAAAGTCCCTATGTTCTGGCTAGGTGTCAAGTCTGCAGTCGATGAATGTTGGTCTTCCTGTTTGGCGCCCTCTTGATTTTCGCTTCCCGCCTCTGTGACGGAACGCGGCAGTTCACGGAACACAATGGTATCGTAGACATCTTCCTCTTCCTCCACTGGGTGCACGCCAACAGACTCAAATGGTGCCCCCTCTTGGCCTGATGACCTGTTGCTCTCGGATGAGCTCTCCGTTTCGACTGGAGAAACCAATATTTGTGGAGTTACAACCTGTTTGACCTCTGGCCCTGCTGAAGAGGACTGTATAAGCTCTGGCTCTTTCCGAATAAGTCCCATGGCCTGGAGTTCCTCGTAGCTAATGTTATCGTAGACGTTCTCAATGTCGTCTAACGTTAGCTGCTCAGCAGAGGAAGAGCCTGATATTTCAGTACTCGATGACTCTGTGTTATCGTGTACTTCGTCTTCACGGAGAGGTCGCTTCGTAGGACTTTTCCGCTCACTTTGTTGCTCACCTACACTGCTGGCCCTGCGTAGCGCTCTGCCCGCACTGGCTTGGGCGTCCAGCTGTACAGACTGCATTTGTTCAACGTGCCAGCTGCAGGGTCGCCCGGGACGATCTTCGATTGTGTCGTGATCGCTTTCTGCTTCATGCCCACTCGCGTTGTTGTCGGTGGGCACGAACATCTGATAGATGTCTTCATCGTCGTCGATCTGGACAGTCTTCTGGCGAGTAGGGAACATGGCTCGACGCACTCTGTGGTCCGCCCATATGTTTGGGACTGAGTTCCCAGTGCCTGTGCCAAACAGGTTCGAGATGTGCCCATCGGCCTGCGTTTCAGGAGGACACGTCACCCTTAGGATGGGCGTGTGGACCGTCTCCATCTGAAGAGACTCTTTGGCCGTCTAGGAAAGAGGAACCAGAGATAATTATGGCTCAGTGAACTGGTTTAACATGAATTGGCTACTTGTTGTGTTTTATCTCACCTGCAGATCTACATGGTCAAGGCCTTGGTTCTTCCACTGGTCAATTCGATCTACAGAGACCTGCTGGTTTAACCTTTTTCTGCTGCTCTTTCCAGGTACACGAAGCTTACCTCCAGAACTCTACACAAACACAAAGGACTCAAACAGGTTAGATTCTCAAAAAGCATCACTGAGGAAAGAAGCTTTATAACCCCACAGTGATTTTAGAGCCTCACCAGTCCACTGTCGTCCTCATCATCGGCATCCTGTTGGTGCAGGCTGTCGTCTACATCGCTGTGGTCACCAGGGTCCAGTGACTCCTGGGACTGGTTGACAAGGCTACGGGATCGACCAATGGTGCCCAGATGGACCACAGGAGAGAGCAAGGTGGCGCCAAAACTGCTTCGCTGTAAGGAATTTGAAATATTACGATTTATAATCCATAACTGTTAGATCGGGGTCTATATTTATAATAGGTTCTGATACAATCAAAGGAACGTACCTTCTGTATGTCTGGACTGGATACTACAAACAAAAAGTAAATCCTTTACTCAGGTAAATCCTAAAGGTAAGGATCTATCATAAGCCCAAGATATAAAGTTCTACTCACTTGCATGTTTGTTTTTGAGTAATTTGGACAAGGGTTCTGGACACAGACAGAGAGAGAGAGAGAACAGTTAGCATATGGCACAACGTATTGAGAGATGAGTTCACTTTGAAATCCTGGAGTTAAGACTCACCCGTCTTCCTGCGGACTCTCCTGGGAGAGGGACCTTCTTTTAGGTTGAGTCTGTTCTGGCCATCAGGGCTACACTGCAATCCTGAGTTATCTACATGGCCAGAAGGTTAAAACATTGGACTTTGTTTTAAAAAAGCAATTATTCATTCATCCCACCATTCATTCACCCTTTAACCAATGAAATCACCTACAGTATGCAGTTCTCACATTCAACCATCTATCTAATCGCTATCCAACCATCCACCCCACCCCACCCCACGTTCACTTTATTCATCCAGCCAACCATCACACCCCACATCCATGCTTTTTAGCATTATTTTGAGAGTTGTTCTGTAATATCACAGCTTAATTTGACATTCTGAATGGTTAGGGTTATACTTACGAACATCCATTTCCAGAATGGCCTGCTTTGCCTGTGAAAGTACAGAAACACAATGAAATTATTTCTCTATGCTGCTCATTAGTGTTGCAGTCAAGACCACTAGAGCTGGGTCCAAGCCAAGAACAAGACTTTTAGTAGTCGAGGCCGAGTCAAGACCGAGACCAGAGTCAAATCAGAGTGCAGATTTTATTTAGGCATGTAGAGAAAGGACTGATTTATTCTGTTGGAATATATTGTTGATAATCAATAACGATAGAAAAGAGTTCAGTTTAGAATTAACGTTTCCTCGACTGGTCTCGACAATTTAAAGTCAAGATGTCCAAGTGATTTCGAGACCGGTCTCAGATCCTACAACACTGCTTCTCATCAGTTTCAGAAGATCTAGAGTCTCAATGATACGGCTCAGTGCACGGCTAAGATTAGACAGTAACCTAGAAACCATCGTCTAAATACAGTTTTGAGGGCATGATGTACTTTTAGGACTTCTTTTAAGTTTTAGAGGACATTATATCATGGGGCGACTTCATTTAGATGAGCTCCTTCTACAGCCTAAATTTACATTTATTTCAGGAATCAGGTCAGGTCGACTGAGTGAGGAGGAGCTTTATAAAAATATCTGCACTATATCGCGGCGCTTTAGTCCCTGTTACGGACGTGATTGCTTTCCGACTTGCAGTGTGCTGGTGAATGTAAGGTTATGAGTTCAAGTCTCACTATAAATCCCCAAATCCTTAACTACTGAAATGCTCAGCTTTTAGATTTTAGATTCAGTCACACGTCAGTGAGGTTTGGATTAACCACCTCCGAGTGATAGAAGGTGCATACTGACCTTGGCTGGGATTTTTGCTGGATGGTTCTCCAGAATGAGCCTCTTCAGGTGCTGGATCCATGTTCGCTTGTCCTGTTGAGATTTGGCCTGTAGAGAAAAGAAGACAGCATAGCATCAGCCAACTTTTTTCATGAGGGGAACAGGGTGAAAAGGCTGAGACATGCTAAAGCTCACAAAGACTGAAATGAAGATCAGTGGAAAAGAGGATTATGGAGTGGAGAATCCCAGTTTTTGGGGCCCAATCGTTGACAATATGTTATATATGGACATTATACCAAATATATACTAAAACAACAAATCTAATGGTGGCCTAAGACTTTTGCACAGTACTGTATGTTACTTTAAGACGATCTTGTGTTGATGCTTGGGTGAGGATTTCATCGGTTTCACTTTTTCATGAATTCAGAAGTCAAAAGATTATGACTCAAATCTAAAGTACATTCATGAAGAGTCATTTTAGTCTTTTCACATCTGAGGAGAACACTGATATCCCCAAAGGTTCTGTCTTGTTTTCAAGACCACAGTCTCGGGGCAGAAGCTTGGTGCCGGTCTAACCAGTTCTAAACAACGTTCATGAAATCCTAAACATATTGTATAGAAAACTTCATGAGATCTGAAAGCCCCAATATATCTAAACCCTCACCTATCTTTTTTCTCTCTCTCTCTCTCTCTCTCACACACACACACACACACACACACACACACACACACACACACAGGCATGTCGGGGCTCCTGAGTACAGGGTGTGGTGTTACTGGGCTAAAGTTTAAAAGTCTCCCCTTAGGCACAACATTCCACTGACTGACTCTGTGTGTGTGTGTGTGTGTGTGTGTGTGTGTGTGTGTGTGTGTGTGTGTGTGTGTGTGTGTGTGTGTATACCTGCACTGTATGCTGCAGTTTGGGGTTCTTGTAGTGAAAGACACTGAAGCTCAGTGGCTCTTTGGGAATGACCTCAACTAGCATCAGGTTACAGCACTGCAAAGTCAGAGAGAAAGATAGAAAAAGAGAAATAAAAAGAGAGACAGAGACATAAACAGAGAGATAAAATTGCGAGAGACATAGAAAGAGAAATATAGAGGGACACAGAGACAGAAAGGAGAGAAAGATTAACAGTTATTGTTATTACATTATGGTAGTAAACCTTCTAGAAAGAAATGTGAAATACGTTTCCATTCTCACCAGGATGTGAGCTTTGTAAGCGTAGCTCTCTTCTCGTTTCTTGGTGATGAGGAGGAGCTTATCAAAGAGGAAGAGCGTCCTCTCATTCTTCACCCTCTGTATCCGGAACGTTCCCTCCAGAACCAGCTCGCCATAACCAATCAGGTCAGGACCCTGCCAGTTCGTCAGCAAACTCTGGATCTCCTGAGAGAGAAACAGAGTCAGAGATCCATATGGCGGTAGCTTGTTCGTTTGTTTATTTATTATTTATGCATAACAGGAGCATGGTTAGATTGATACCAGTCAGACACATTCATTCTGTGCCAATTTAGAGCAACCCATTAACCAAACACGTCTTTAGACTGTGGGAGGAAACCGGAGCCCCCGGAGCCTCCGGAGGACATGCAAACTAAAGACAGGTGGAGTCTGAGGTCATGACCAAACCGGCGATCTTCACCTGCGCCACCGTACAAATCATTCTGATTCATAAAATGTAAGGTTTACAAATCTTTCACATACATCAGCTTGTGTGTTACATCTGTATCTCCTGGCGTCCCACAAGGCTCCACATTAGGTCCGATTTTACACAGCCAAAATCCCAAGTCATGGCCAAAATGCTGAAGCCTGGTCACACCCACTCAAGCCGATAAACTGTGTGACCATAGCGGGTTTTCATCCACTGATGTTTTGCGAATTTAGCAAAAATGCACCCCTTATAAAAAGGTTTTTTTGTTGCAAAAAGAGTTTTACACTAAGACTAGTGAGGGACAGGTGTGTATAGTGTGTGCGTGCATGTGCGTGTGTGTGTGTGTGTGTGTGTTACCTGCAGACGGACGGTGTTCTCGTGTTTTCTCTTCATGTCGTTTATGTGCCAGGCGACTCTCTGCATGGTGTCGATGGCCTCCTGCACCACCGCATGCCTCTCTGAATCCTTCTCCAGGTGTGTAGAGATCTCCTACACACACACACACACACAAATATGTGCACTCTCACCTTTAGTATTGGTTTTCATATAGCTTTATTAACGATAAGATGACCCTGCTGTGTGTGTGTGTGTGTGTGTGTGTGTGTGTGTGTGTGTGTGAGAGAGAGAGAGAGAGACGTACATGCAGCAGTAGATGGTACTTGAGGATCCTCTGTACAGGTTTGAGCAGGAAAGAGCCGAGAGGAAGCGAGTGTTTGGCACACTCCTGACGCTCACGCAGAAACTTCGCCACTGCTTTATTCCTCATACAGTCACTGAGGACGGCTACAGACCTGCACACACGCACACGCACACACACACACACACACACACACACACACACACACACACACACACACACACACACACACACACACACACACCCTGTCATTAATAACCTTATTTTATTGCATGAACTTGACACGCCTCACTTTGTAGGCCAGAGAGTGTGTGTGTGTGTGTGTGTGTGTGTGTGTGTGTGTACTGCAGTATCACACACACAGTCTCCACATTGTCCCAGTTGGAAATGTGACCTCGACAAGACTCAAGTCCATTACTGTACAAGTGTGTGTGTGTGTGAATGGTCTCTTGTCTGGAGCATCACACCACGCCATTACACAGCTGGTGACCCTCGGTAAGGTCACATGGCACACTGTGCCCCATTACACACTTACGTATATAAATAGCGCGGATGCCAACGGCCGCTTCGAGATCTGTACAGTAGTGGAACGGACGTGCGTTCTGATTCATTCGACACAACGAGCAGCCATAACAGTAAAACCAGCTCCTCGTTTCGGTCCATTTTATCAGCTCCACTTACCAAACAGTTCTACAGTCCGTCTGTTGGCATGATGGGTACAGCTGGGTACAGTGAGGCCACATATCATACACCATAGCCTAGCCGAGCCTAGCATAATTCTGTTAAGAGCTGGGAGAGGCTCCGACAGATTAAAGAACAGAACAGAAAGGTGGAGGATAAAAAGTGAGACCGGGGAGCTGTGACTGCAGTTTGGAAGTGTTTTGGTTTTTAAAAAAATCAGTGGCAGACTAAAAATGGGCTATAAATTGCAAAGATTGTCAAGCAGTTGTTCTTACCACAGCAACTTCCTCCATCACCTGAGGATGTACGTTCTCAACTGTCATTTGTCATAACAGGTCAGCACCGACATCCATGCCATCAAAAAAGTCATTTAAATGTTTGTTCCCTGTTCTGATGTCTGATGTGAGCATTTATGGACGCTCTAGATCTGTGTCTGCATGAGCTACGTGTTGCTCTGCTGCCACATGATTGGCTCATTCGCTTATATAAAAAGAGTTACAAAATAGTACAGAATGTGTGGCTGCTTGTGTAATTTGTCTGTGTGTGTGTGTCCTTACCTTGGGTAGTTAGTGCAGTACTGAGTATAAATATGAAATTCTTCACTCTGAAATATAAAAAGAAAAAAAAACATGATACTGCACTTTTAAAGTCAGGTCCCAATGGCTGATGTGTGTGTGTGTGTGTGTGTGTGTGTGTGTGACAGAGGAGGAGTAAATATGGGGTTATGTGACATAAGATACAACATGCTCAATGGCTGAGAGACAGAGAGAGAGAGACAGAGAGAGAGAGCACTTTGATACTTGATTCCCTTTATTTGAGTGTTTGATGTTCATCTGGAAGAAGCGAAGTAAAACACACACACGCACCACTGGAAAACACTGATCTCCAAACGTCTGGAAACCACACATCAGCTTCAAACACAACCAGATGTGTGTATGTATGAGTGTGTGTGTGTGTGTGTGTGTGTGCGTGTGCAGGGGGGTAGCATATGAGGTCTCGTTAATGTTCTGCAGTGAAAGTCCATTAAGTCTTACACACTTTATCACTGCAAGACTAACGAACCAGTAACGGACCTACGATATCAAAATTACACCCAAAATTGAATAACAGGGTGTGTGTGTGTGTGTGTGTGTGTGTGTGTGTTTCTGCAGCTGTTCTAAGGACAGACAGGCTGAAGCAGGCAGTAGTTAAAAATGAGACGACAGAGAGAGACAGACTGAGAAACAGAGCTGAGGGAAAAAGATTCAGAGAGAGATGTACAGAGTGTGTGTTTGGATGAGCTTAATAATCCGACAGCTGCAGAAAACCAGACTGTCAGTAACACGATTAACGAGTTTACATGCACATCAGATAATCAAACGTTTACATGTTTACAACAGATTTCTTAGTCTGATTTATGGATCGGAAATGCTGTCTATATGATCACTTGAATAATCGGATAACTTCAGAAATCCGACAATGATCAGATTATTAAGTGCATGAAAACGCACTCAGTGAAAGAGAGAAACAGAGAAAGAGCAAGGAGGGAGAGAGACAAAACCAGATGGAGAGAGAAAGCCATACTAAATCAGAAACAGACAGTGAGAGACGTAGAGAGAGACAGACAGGCAGGGTGATATGAAAAGAGAAAAACGAGAGAAAAAGACAGAGACAGATGGGCAAAGATGGACCAGTGGGGAGAAAGAGAGAGAAAGATCGTTACCTTTGCTACAAAACACTGAGCAATGGCCACCGGGTCTGCATTACACTCTCCTAAATCATGCAGGAGATCCCTAAACACACACATACACACACACACACAAATATGCATACACTATTATTGGCATCCTTGGTCAAAATATTGTAATAAAAGTTCTAATCAGCTTTGTTTTGAAACAACGAGCACTCGTATCAGTCAAGTTATCTGTCAGTGATAATCATACAGCAACAAGGTGATCAATACGTTATTAATTTCATGCAGCAGATCTCCATGAGATCTTCACAAAACTTTTTTTGTGGGACATTTTTATGCCAAACCTCCCCCTATGATACGACTCCAGTCATTTCATCATCCGCTGCCCAATGTCGGTGTTCTTTCACCCATTAGAACGTTTTAATTTCTCTGAAACTCTGTCTGGATTTTGCACCTTGTTTATTATCGTGTTACATCCAGTTTCTCTGAATACAGCAGGTGATCGTTGTAGGAATGATCTGGAATGACTTCTTTCTTCAGACCAAAGTTAAACTTTAGAACGTTTACAGCCTGAGAAAAGACTTTTTTGCTGCACAGACAGGCTGGTTTCATTTCCCGGTTTCTCTAATAACCAGTTAACGTTACTAACCATCAGAACATGGAGCTTTATGGTCATATGTGTATAATATACTAATAAACAGCTACAGTATTTCAAGCACTAAGTGTAAGTCACATCATTAGTAAAACTATATTGTGTAATACATTTATAATCACTAGTACATTGATAAAGTATGAAATCTGTCACACACACACGACATTTGCAAGCATATGTGAGCTAAGAAGATATCATGTTCAGTATATGCACAGCCTGTGTGTGAGTGTGAGTGTGTGTGTGTGTGTGTGTGTGTGTGTGTGTGGGGTCTGGTGCAGTAAAGTCAGGCGGTGCAATGAGAGATTCAAAATGACAGAGTCTCGCTTCCAAAACCTACATTACCCCCCTCCAGCTCGCACGCAAAATCAGCTCAGCATGTAATTTGTCTGCTATTTCTAGTTAAGAAGACTTCTATATGCAGCTGTGTGTGTGTGTGTGTGTGTGTGTGTGTGTGTGTGTGTGTTACCTGTTGAAACAGTAGATGTCACGAATATTTCCAAACAGGGAATTTCTGTCTTCCACCCCCAACAGAGGCCGAGACTGATTACTGATACACTCCAGATAATCCTGAAAGAGATGCAGAATTATTTATTACTCATTATCAGGTCATTGTTGTAGTTCTGTCGGGAATTGGGCTGTGATGGACAGAGGTGAAGCGGTGGATGTTGTGTTGTTAATCGTATCATGAAAGTAGAAACACTAAACCATGCGGCACTGATCCAGACTCTGATTAGCTCACATCAGCTCAGTTTGGCCTTATATGGTAGAAGATATTTTTCAGTCTTTCTGTCTGAGTCTCAGGTGGTGTGTGTATTTGTGTTGGGAGGAATGTGATCTCTCACTCTGTTCCAGACCATTAAACCATTCGGTGGTTTCCATACACTGATCACTTTATCTGCTCCACTTACCATAAAGCTGCACTTAGTGCCTCTGATGCTAGGCATACTTTCTAACCGCCTTTCACCCTGTTCTTTGGTGGACCACACCGGACACTGGCATGGTGGTGGTGTTTTAGTGTGTGTTGTGCTGCTACTAGTGGATCAGATAGCAGCGCTGCTGGAGTTTTTAAACATGTTGGTCCACTTTGTAGATGTAAAGTCAGAGTTCGTTGCTCATCTCTTGCTGCACAGTTTGTGATGGTCGTCCTCTAGTTGTGGTGGTTTTAATGAGAGTCATCTCAGAAAATCATAGAGAGGAACAGCATATCAAACACCGTTCCCAAATCAGAGGTTTAAATCAGCCTCTTAAAATCAGCCACAGCTCTCAAATCGAGCAGCGACCCTTCAGAATGGCACAGCACTCCCGGCTTTATTTAGATTTGCTACAAAACAGTTTCAAGGTCCGTCCCTGACTGCAGATTCCTCTTCCTCCTGGGGAATCCCCACACAGCCCCAAGCCACACTGAGATACAATTCCTCCAGTGAGTCCTGGTTCGATACCCCGTATTCCTGCAGTGTCTCCCAAAACATGTGCCAAAGCCCACGATCATGTAGCTTTCTCCGAATCCAAACAGCACCGGATTGACATACTCATTAATACATGACCCATCACAAAGCGGGGTAAGAGTCCAATTCACAAATCAGGCATTTCCCAGGATCAGATTGAATTTCTAAATCCTACAGTGATGCCAAACCATACAACATTCTCAAATTACACAATCTGCAGATTAGATAGCGTTATCAATATTACAGAGCATTCCTAAACTAAACATTTCCAATATCAGATATCAAGTCTAACAGCAATTTTAAAATAAACCACACACAGTATTTCCAAATCACACAGCGTCCTAAGTCATACAGCATTCCTTGACAGAATTCCAAAGTCATTTCTAAATTGCACAGCATCCCAAAATCTCACAGAACTCCTAAACCAGACAACTGACAAACCAAACCATTCCCAAATCAAACAATTCCCAGCATCAGAGTGAATTTCTAAATCCTGCAGCAATGCCAAAGCATACAACGTTCCTAAATTACACAATTTGTAGATTAGAGTAGCGTTTCATAACATCACACACCGTTATAAATATTACAGAGCATTCCTAACCTGAATCATTTTTTAAATTGAATCACACAGTATTTCCAAGTCACACAGCATCCTAAATCATACAGCATTCCCAATTCAAGCAATTCCCAGATCAAATAAAATCCCTACATCACACAGAATGAATTACCCAGTTACCCTAATATTTCCAAAGTCTCACAGCATTTCTAAATTGCACAGCATCCTAACATCCCACAGAATTCCTAAATCAGACAACTGACAGACCACAACATTCCCAAATCAAACAATTCCCAGTTCACACTGCATTCTTAAATCAGACACAATTCTTTCGGATCATTCCCAAACCAGTAACTTTACAAAAACACCAACTACATTAAAACTGACTGAAATCCTGACAGCATTCCTAAATCCCATTCATTTTCAGGACATGACACACTTCCATGAGCAGAGTAGCCCAAAATGGGCCCGTTTTCCGAGCTCACTGTTGATACCGGGATGATCCGTTACTCCCCCTGCTCAGCAGCTCTCAACAGAACGTATTAAGCACAAAGAAGCCACCGAGTGACGGAGTTTATGTGGAGTAAGTGATGGAGTTAAGGGGATCAAGCTTAAATCCTGCGGGTGGAGCTGGGAATTTAAATCATTTAACACACACACACACACACACACACACACACACACACACACACACACACACACACACACACACCTGACAGATTTGTCACAGGTGAACGCATAACAATCAGGCTGATTTGTGTTTGCACAGTCACACCCTTTTTCCTTCCTGTGTATGTGAGTATGTGGGTGTGTGTGTGTGTGTGTGTGTGTGTGTGTGGTGTTGTACATAAAGACTTTATACCCTATTCATTTCCCAAGTCTTTCTTTCACTTATAGTCCCCCCC
The DNA here is from genome assembly GCA_025084515.1 of Ancistrus triradiatus. NCBI lineage: Eukaryota > Metazoa > Chordata > Actinopteri > Siluriformes > Loricariidae > Ancistrus > Ancistrus triradiatus. Next base: position 174,277 of record JAJAGP010000636.1, on the reverse strand, counting down.
AACATATACGCACACACACACACACACACACACACACACACACACACACACACAGACACACACACAGACACACACACAGACACACACACACACACACACACACACACAGACACACACAGACACACACACAGACACACACACAGACAAATCTCAGTGTCCGTCTCTTCTCTTGCTCTTGTTTTCTTAACCTACTTTCCTGTCCTTTTCAGCTTCTCCACCCATCCTCCCTTTCATACTTCACTCCTCTCCTCCAGCACAGCCATCCATCAGCCTCAATCCGTCAGGAGGATCTCACTCGGGGTGTGTGTGTGTGTGTGTGTGTGTGTTAAGGGTTTTCCAGTGGCCTCTATTCTGGTTGAAGGGCCTTCTGATGGGGCTTTGAAATGAGGACATTTGGAAGTTCACAGCTGAGCACATTTGAGGAAGATCTACAGCGTCCCAAATCACTAGCGCTATAAACCTCCAAATTCCCCCACCTATTTACTGTAGCTTTAGCTAATCCAGCTTTGGAAGATCTTCAGCAGCTGGAGGAACCACAGTGAGAAATCACAGCTCTCACTTTATCCACGGCTTTTAGTTTTCTGTTTTTGGTCCAGTCTAGAAACGCTTAAGCTTGGGGCAACTAAACATCACCGAGCCAAAATTTTATGCCCTCCAGCATTATAACGATGTCTAAGTAGGGGTTACGGGTCAAATTAGCGTCCATGTGAAGTTCTGCACAGGGATTTCCAGCAGAACGTTACCCAGAGCATCACTCCCTCCAGCGCTCATATTTTTCCCACAGTGCATCCTGGTACCTGATCACCTGATCACCTGATCACCCATGGTTTATTATTACCTGACTTATTTTTTGACAGCTTTCTTGTTCTGTATTTTTCCTATTTCTTTTCAATAAACTTTCCTAAAACAATCATTCAGTGTGCCTTCTTGCTGTGCCTTCACGTTTTCTTCTCCTCAAAGTGCATTTCTTTCTTACTTCTTTCTTTCTTCTTTCTACTTTTACTTGGCTCGTCTTTCCTTTTTACTAACAGTTCACGTTTTTCTTTCTTTCTTGTTTCTCTGCCCTCTCTCTTTCCTTTTTCCTAAACCTAAACCTTTCATTTTCTTTCTGTATTTCTTTCTTTCTCTCTTTCTTCTTGCCTGTTCCTAAGACTGTTCCTTTTTCTCTCTAGCTTCTTATTGTCTGCTCTCTCTTTCCTTTCTCCTAAGCCTTTATCCTATCCTTTCCATTGCTAATCCAAACCTTTCCTTTCTTTGGAAAGAAAAAAAAACACTCTAGGTCCAAACAGTGGCAGCTTGGCAGTGCCAGGAACTTGAACCAACAATCAAATACCTTCTGTAGCTTCTGTTCAGGTTCTGTGCCACATTGGTCCAGGTTCCAATATCAAATACTGAGGGTTTATTTACAGTTTGCTATGTTAAATTAATGTGACGACTGGAAGAGATTAAAGTTATTCCCAGACTACACAAACGATCTGCAGTGGGGGATTTGGGACCCACCTGAACGATGCTCTGCAGGTCCTGGACATAGGTTCGCTCCGTCTCCAGAATCTCCTGGACCACTCTGTCCACGTAGGCCACCTTACGCTCCTCGTCGTGATTGGCCGGCGCGGGCGGCTCCGCCTCCTCCAGCTGACGTGCGGGGATGAGCTCCAGCTGGATGGCCCCAGAGTCACGGTCTCGCCCGGGGACGGAACCCAGCATGGCAGAGCAGTGGCTGTCCCGTGAGGAAGAGGTAGAGGAAGAGGTGGAGCTGTAGCTGACTGGGCGGTCGTTGCACTGAGTGGAATCCATGCTGTGGGCGGAGCAGTGTCTGAGGGTGGGGTTCTGGAAGGTCCCGTGGCTTAGGACAGCCCCTTCGATAACGGGGACCTCCGGCACCGAGGGTAAGACATCAGGCGCGAACGGGAACTCTTCTGAAAATAAGTTACGCATCGTCAGTATACCATGGGCGTGTCCCAAATCACATCATATTCACTATATCGCTACAGGACATGAGTTCAGTCAAATCAGTCAACTGTGGGCTTGTCCTAAATCACACTCCATGGACTACATAGTGCATATAAACACCATCATCAGTCCACTCTGGTCGCCTAATAATGATACAGGGCAAATAAACCTCATCTGTCCACCATGGACGTGTCCCAAACCATACATACTATTCCCTACATAGTGCACCATTATCAGTGCACCACGGATTTGTCCCAAATCACCCTCAAGTCTGAATCTGTAACTGTTTAAATTCAGTCCGAGAAGCTCAGTGCTGTGTGTGTGTGGGTTTTTGCCCTCAGGTGCCCGGCAGTCTAGACTCAACTGATTTCTGCAGGCAAATGAGCAAAAACACACACACACACACACACACACACACACACACACAGACATACACAGACATACACAGACATACACACACACACACACACACACACACACACACAGTCAAACTGAAAAAGAGGGTTTGATGGCCAGATTAACAGTGTAATAGAGACGTTTCACTCTGGGTGAAAGAGACCACTGTGTGTGTGTGTGTGTGTGTGTGTGTGTGTGTGTGTGTGTGTGTGTGTGTAGAGCGACTCACTGACACCATTGTGTGTGTTGCTCTCGACATTCAGGTATAATTTACACTCTGTAAACTGAATAACATGCCATTACAGCAGGAGGATAAAATCCCACTCGGTCTCTTTTCCCGAACGTTACAGCACCTTTCAGTCTTTTCTTTTTTCACTCTGTTACTCTGTCTCTTCTTTCTTCTCTACCTTATTCTTTTAGACAGCTTTATTTTTCTTTGTTTCTATTTCTTTTCTTTAAACTTTCTTAAAACATGTTATCTTTATTTTAGCTTGCTTTCTTGTTGTGCTTTCTCTTAATCAAACTGCATTTCTTGCTTTCTTTTGTTCTTTCTACTTTTTATCTGCTCTCACTCCTTCCTTTTTCCTAAACTATTCCTTCATTTAATCATTATTTCTTTGTTTCTCTCTCTCTTTCTTTACTTTTTCCTAATTCAGTCTTTATTTATTTCTTTCTGTCACTTTCCTTTTTCCTAAACCTAAAGAATGATTTCCTTCTCTCTCTCTCTCACCTGTTGGGACTCAGGTGGTTCAGGGGTCTCATAATTTTGAGAGCTGGCGATGCCTCAGAACAAGTCAGGTAGGAAACGCAAATACGTCTGAGGGAGGGGAGCCTGATCGTGTGAGAGATGCATCAGTAACCCAAATTCATTGGATGCAGACTAAAGTGCTTCCTGGATCTCAGGATCCTGTAGCCAAAGCACCAACTTAGACCTTCATATGACAGATTAAGGATAATGAACGTTCCTGCCTGAGGTCCTGTTACAATGCCCTAATGAGAGCGCCTTCCACCCCCAACAGCCCCCCCCAACACACACACACACACACACACACACACACAGGTGAGTTTCAAAACTTCAAAAGCCTCAGTGACTTGTTCAGACACAGGTAATTGTAAACTGCAGCCAGTTTACCTGTGTGTGTGTGTGTGTGTGTGTGTGTGTGTGTGTAAGAGAGATCATGTTCACTCTGATCTGTACAAAACCAAACCAATTAGAGCCGTAAGCTCGGGGTTTATGGTGCTGAGCGAGTGTGTGTTAGAGCTAAGCCTGCAGTGTTGAACCTGAAACACTCACAGCTACAGCGAGAGCTACCACAGGGCCAAACACTTACAATCAACCCCCCCCCCACTCCCTTATAGTTCAGTCCTTCTTTTTACGTACTCTTTTTTTTCTTTCTTTCCTAGCAATAAAGTTAGTTTCCCTTCCTTTTCTTTCTTAGTATAACACTCATTTTTTTCATTTAATTTCACTTCTCTCCCATTGCTCCATCTTCCTTTCTTCTCATGTTCTTTTTTAAATTTCCTCTGTTATTTTTCTTTTTTTTTTTTTTGCTTTTTCTTGTATCTTTCCCTCTATTTTATTTTCTCCCTTACACAGTTCTTTACTGTCCTAGGCCTAAACCTTTCTTTTATCTGTCCTTCTACTTTTTGTCTCCCTTACCTTCTTTCTAAACCTAAACATTTCTTTCTTTCTTTCATTTACTTTCCTTTCTTAAAAAGTCCTACTTCTCTTCTGTCCTAAGCCTACACCTTTCTTTTTTTTTCCTTTCTACTTTTTGACTTTGTCTTCTCTCTCTTACCTTTTTTTCAAAACCTAAACATTTTCTTCTTTATTTCCTTTGCTTTCTTTTCTTTCCTTAAAACTGTCCTACTTCTCTACCGTTCTACAGGGGTTAGACAATGAAACTGTAACACCTGTCATTTTAGACCACAATAATGTATTAGTATGGTGTAGGACCTCCTTTTGTGGCCACTACAGTGTCAGTTCGTGTTGGAAATGACATACACAAGTCCTGCACAGTGGTCAGAGGGATTGTAAGCCATTCTTCTTGCAGGATAGTGGCCAGGTCACTACGTGATGCTGGTGGAGGAAACCGTTTCCTGACTCGCTTCTCCAAAACACCCCAAAGTGGCTCAATAATATTTACTATTTACTAATAAACTGGTGACTGTGCAGGCCATGGAACTTCACTTTCATGTTCATCAAACCATCTGAACTCTGGGATGTCACCCATAATGTTGTGTGCATTGCAATATTTTGAGCAAAACTGTGCTCTTACCCTGCTAATTGTACCTTCACACTCTGCTCTTACTGGTGCAATGTGCAATTAATGAAGATTGGCCACCAGACTGGTCCAATTTAGCCATGAAGCCTCCCACACTAAAATGACAGGTGCTTCAGTTTCATTGTCTAACCCCTGTAAGTCGAAATCTACACATTTCTTTCATTTTCTTTCCTTCCCTAAACAGTCCTACTTCTCCACTGTCCTAACATTTTCCTTCATTATTTTTCTCTTTCTTTCTTATTTAACATTTTTAAAAAAATCTTTTTACTTGTCTTTTACAATTTCCCAAAACTTCAAGTTCTTTCTTGCCTTCTTTCTTTTTCTCTTTCTTTGTTTCTGTCCATTGTTCTTCATTCCTTCATTTCTTTATTGTTTCTGTCTGCCCTAACTGCCTCTCTTGTTTCTCATTCATGCTTTCCTGTCATTCAATTCCTTTTCTCCTTTCTTCTTGAGACCTCGGTTTTATTTTGTTTGTTTCTGTATTTTTTTATCCACACACAAAAATGGAGACACATTCCTACACACACTGATCACGCTCGAACAGAAACACACAAACAGAAACTGAACTCTCTCTCTCTCTCTCACACACACACACACACACACGTTTTCTCACTCAACCCGGTTTGTTCTGATGTCTCTATGACAGTGTGTGTTTTACACTGAGAGAAGCTGCATGCATAACCAATGGGATTAACACACACACACACACACACACACACGTTTGCTTTAGTGTGACTAATGAGTCCTCCTCTTGAAAGCCGTCTTATTTTCTTTCTCTTTCTCTCGTGTGTGTGTGTGTGTGTGTGTGTGAGATCTCTCCATCACACTGTAACGAGTCTCCTCAGCCCACACTGTTATAATTAAACTTTCTTATCTACAAAAGTCTCCGTTTCCTGGAACTGGGAATCGAAACCCAAACCAATTCCTGCTCCGATGTGAGGTGACGTTACGAGATCTTATCAGAACATCGGAGCTTCACGTTCAGGTTCTCTTCAGCTTCATCACACAAGCGATGGAATAAAAAACAGAAAAAACAACCTCAACAAGAGCTTCAATCCATCTTTTAAAATACAGAACTGACCGGTTTGCTTTGGGATTTTGGAAGAAGTTCAGGAAAAATATCATCCAGTTCTTTGATGAACAAAGGATCCACTTCTCGAATGCTTCAGTGAACTTCATCCTGATACTTATCTTGAATAATGTGGGGAGTTTGTCTGGAGCGTCACCAACAGGAAAAACGGGTTTGGATCCCAGGAGGCTGCTCCTCTGAATTCACCTTAATTTGGGGGAATCACAGGATCTCCACATCATGCTCCTCCACTTATGGATCCTCCACCATACTGAACAGCCACGGCAGCTTCTGGTTTTAAACTGAAATCCATCCAGATGTTTGGTTTCCTTTGATTCAGCTCATGTGTACGATGTTAACCCTTAGAATCCGATGCCTGCCTGCACTTTGGGAGCATTTTGACATCTTATATTTCTTATTTCAAAACTCTAGAAGGAATCTCTTTCTGTCTCTTTCTTATTTTCTTATGAAACTTACAACTGCATTCTTGCCTTCTTTTCCCTGTCTTTCTTTCCCTTTGTCTTTCATTTCATTTCTTTCATGTGTAGATCCAGGACTTTGCTTTCATATCTCAGAGTAAACAGCAGTGGATGTTCTCTGTGAGAGATTCAGCTGATGAGAGAGGAACAGATCAAGTAAATTACATGATAATCAGTTTTAGCTTTCAATTTCAATTGAATTTGACGATGATTTGAATAGAAGATATAAATAATATTGGCCCTGAAACAAAGAGATATGAGGCCTGGCTCTATGGCTGTCAAACAACATGGAATCAAGAAATGTCAAAAACACAAGACTTCTTCATCAGCAGCTTTCTCATAAACAAACCTTTGAGTGGCTGAGCCGTGTTTAAAGCTCCGTGCATGAACCGAGTTCTGTATTAAAGTTAGTAAAAGCACTGTGCGGTTCAAGTGTGGCTGTACTGTAGTGTAATGTTATATGACACTGAAAAAACAACCAATCAGTTGTTACATCTCTAGTTCTACCAACTTCCAAAAACTGACAACTTCTTAAATCGCCTGCACATGCAAATATTCCCAAAATTCTGTAGGAATGGAGCAATTTCTGGATTAACAAAGTGGCCAAACACATGAAGGTTACATATCAAATAATGACAAAAACCGAGTAGCCTAGGGTCTCCTAAAAATAGCCTGTGTGATTGTCCTGGCTTAGGGCTCAAACCAAGGACAGCCCAGAGTGGTCGAGTCTTTAAGATATGTCCAACCACCTAAAAAAGAAGTGCCCCAAAGAAAGAGCGAGGCTGGTGAAAGCCAGACAGTGTGGGAAGTGCCTGTGGGTGCGACAGATCTGCGGCCAGAAACAGTGCTGACTCAAACGACAACAACAAAGGCATCCGAAAGATCATGGTGCTGTGAAATTTCATCTGATCACAGATCAGATCTAAAAAAAAAAAGAAAAATCGCAAACTGGGATTTTAAGCAACTTCTGTACGAGTTCATCCTCGTTACTACTTACCGAGCCACAAAAACTTAACACCATTTGCTGTAAAAAAATACAGAGAGAAGAGGTTTTAAGATTTTAGAGGTTTTAACGTACTGCACTATTGACCAGAAGGTTATAGGTTCAAATCCAAGCCCTGCCACAGTCAGGTTCTCCCTTATAAGACTGTACCAGTTGTAACTTGCTCATAAGTTTGACTTTTAGCCTAGTGGTTAAGGTACTGGACTATATACCAGAAGGTCCAGGATTCAAAGCCCACCTCTGCCAAGCTGCCACTGTTGGGTCCTTGAGCAAGGCCCTTAACCCACAATCATTTCTAGTGTAAGACTGTATAAGTTGTAAGTCGCTCTGGATAAGAGCATCTGCTAAATGCTCTAAATGTAAGTTCAGAGTACACGGCATTGTGGGTAATGTAGTGAAAATAAATCAACCTTTGGATGATGAAAGCACAAAGAGTGAAATAAATACAGAAATCAAAGTTACAGATTATTTATAAACCTTCACGCCTGTTTAGGGTGGCACTTAAGTGCCCCCGTCGGCACAGATGCCCCATGTGCGGGGTACATCCATGTGGGACTCACAACACACACTACAGACAAGGGACAAAGTCTAAGTGTGTTTTATATTTCAGCTGTCACACCAAAACACACCAACTGCTCACTCCCTCATTCTGTTGTGGGGGGGTTGTTATTGTCCAAACTGCCCTTATCCCACCACCAACCTTACACACACCCCTACACACACACACACACACACACACACACACACACACACACACAGTGGGAGACTAATTTAGGTCACTGGAGGGATGAGGGGGTGAGAGACCCCGGCAGACACAGGGAGAGAGAGAATAATATACAATCCATCATGAAAATAAACCACACACACACACACACACACACACACACACACACATACACATATTTCTGTTCTACACTGTGGTTGAGAGACTATAAACACAAGAGAAACACACACTGTCCAGTCACATCTTGCCAACAAAAGTATTGCACACAGAGATTAAAAAAGAATGAACACACACTTACGCTTAAATCAGCACACAGTGTGTGTGTGTGTGTGTGTGTGTGTGTGTGTGTGTGTGTGTGTGTGTGTGTGTCTGACCGGTTGGCATGCTGCTGTGTGTAGTTTCTCCTCTTCTTCACATTTCTACTTGGTATTCCAGTATTGTCTCACACTCGGTTTAACTAATCCCCTCACACACACACACACACACACACACACACACACACACACACACACACACACACACACACACATACACACAGATGCATGCACACACCAAGCTTCAAGCAGTGTGTGCTGTGTATGTGTTTAGACACACACTCTACAAGTCCTCTGCTCACACGGGTGTTTGTCTGAAGCAGTCGTGCTGAAATGAACTTCTGTGTATAGCATCGGAGAAAGAGCGCCCCACACACACACACACACACACACACACACACACACACACACACACACACACACACCCCTGTCCATGTAGCACCACCTCCTTTTTGAGTAGTTCCTCCTCCACCGCTTTCTTTCTCTATTTTTCCTGCTTTACATCTTCTTACTTTCAGTTTCTCAAACATTTCTACAGTTCATATGAAACCAAAAAGTAAAAAGACATAAAAGAAATATCAGGTGAAGCAGAATTCGCGCACAAAATACTAGGATAAGGCGCTCGCTCTGTCCACTTTTTCTAAACACCAAAAGCCTTACAAAACAAAACAGATTCGTTATGATTAACACTACAAACATCACGTGATACGTTACAATTAAATATTTTAACCATGTGACAGAGCTAATGTTTCGTAATTTCTCAAACAGCATTTTTTTCTGAACTATAATAACCCTGAAGCTCTCTGTCTCTCTAACAGAGGGGGTTTATCTCTGATCAATAGCTGAACGCACCCCATAAGGAGCCCCACTGCAGTTCCCACGTGAGCTTCATTCTACAAACCCAGCTAAATCACTATTAAGTGTTAAATCAAACGCCTGCATACAGAGAGAGCATCTGGCCCTCCTGCTCCAGTCTGATGCTCTGTTACACAACCTGTGCAGGAACAAACGTAACTATGAACCACGGCTGCAGCTTCTGAGTGCTTAAACATCTCCAGAGGACATGGGAAGGTGCCCAGATGCCTGCACACACCAACACGTCCCAATATGTTTGAAAGCGTCCGCTTTAAATCTGTCTTATTTAAGCACCTGCTGTGGTTCAGAGGTTGTGTAACTATCAAACATAAATATGACCATGGGTGCACATGCGCACACACACACACACACACACACTCAAAAAACACACAGAGTATTACCCCGAGTATTGTTTTACATAAAACACACTGCTTTATGTTAAAATATCTCATTCTTATCACTTTATGATGTCACTTTATTAGCTTATCACTTCATTATGTTTTTCTGTTTGCTTCTGACCGTGCCTTTATATAAAATCATTAAAAGTTTACCATGTAAGTCTGTGGTATTGTCTTTTAAGAACAATCATGAGTTTTCCCTTCCAGTTTCTTACAGAATAACTTCAGGGTGCCGTTACTTTTAATCACTGCGTGATTCAGGATCATCTTAACCGGATCCTCAGGTCATCAAAACTCATCAGTGAATCATTATTAGTGTAAATAAACGATTAAAAGCAGCTCCTGTGCTGCTCTGAGATTCAACCAACTGTCAGAAGATCCTCAGAAATTCCTCAATATTAGAACGTCTTTAAAGCAAAACTGAAATCATCCACCTTTCAGCTCAGGTTTAAGCTCTGTTTATAGCTTTCAGGCTTTCTTTATCGTCTCTTTATCATAACACGCCAACACACACACACACACACACACACACACACACTCACACACACACACACTGGTCAGTGATACAAAAACTAAGGAGCTATTCATAACCAGTGACCCAAATCAAACCCACCACAGGACCACAGCCTGCTGACCATCTCTCTCTCTCTCTCTCTCTCTCTCTCTCTCTCTCTCTCTCTCTCTCTCACACACACACACACACACACACACACACACATTTTGGGGGTTTAACAGGAAGCAGTAGTTGCTATAGTAACCCGTTGGTTGGGGTGACCGAATTGGGTCACACAAAAGCTCATCGTCAATAATGAGTTAGAGAGAGAACAGTTTAGTGGGTATGGAGTAACACACACACACACACACACACACACACACACACACACACACACACACACAAACACTCACACACACTGGCTGGCTCTTTCACTGTGGTAAACAGTCGTTTGTATTCACTGATCTGAATAGCTGGTAAAGTAACATCTGCTCAGATTAACCTCTGTGTGTGTGTGTGTGTGTGTGTGTGTGTGTGTGTGTGTGTGTGTGTGTGAGATCTCTTCATCACACTGTAACGAGTCTCCTCAGGCCACGCTGTTATACTGAATCATGTGTGGTTTTACTCCACACTGCTGACCCTGGTAATATTCCTCATATGAGCCTGGTTCCTCTGGTGTTTCTTAATGATCTATAGCAGTGAGTTTTTCCTAACCACTGTTACCTCTGGCTGCTCAGTTAGGCTGGCTTTGACACTGCAGCTAAAGCAGCTCATGTTCCGTGTGTTTAGCGCTGTACCCATCACTAGTCTGAACAAGCTCTTCCTGAAGTGACCTGGGTCCACAGAGAAACGCTGATCCAGCCGAGACGTCCCTCACAGAATAAACAAACAACATGGAGGGTCCGGTACCGACTGCTGCCCTAAAACTGCTGCTCATATCAACGCATGGTGACACATGACAGGTGACACGTGATGCTAGAGATATTTGATTCTTTCTGTGGAGTCGTGGCGGCTACACCTGTGGAGATGTGAGAGCCGAGTCAGGAGCGGTGGAAATGACAGGAAAACTTTAGAACAGCGGTTCCCAAACTTCTTTTGTGCTCTCGGAAGCCGACACACGTCTGTTGCTTCCAAACTTCTAAATAATGTAATTATACAAAACTGCAACGTCTTACTGAACAAGAAAGAAAATAAAGTGACAAATTTATTTGCATTGTTGTAGCTCTGGGCTGCCCATAGGGGGCGAGAAAGACAGAAATAAAATGGAAAGAGAACGAAGACAAGAAAAGATAGGGAACGAAAAGACAAGAAAAGCAATAGGAAAAAGAAAGACAACAGAAGGAAACAGAAAGAAAAAACAGAAAGAAAAAAGCAAACAGAAAATATATAAATAAATAAATGCAAATAGAATGAAGAGAAGGAATCACAGAGAACAAAAAAGACAAGGAAAGCAAAATGAAATTGAAAAGAAAAGAGAGAAAGAAAAGAGAAGGAATTGGAAGTAAAAAGACAGAAAACTGAAGCAAAGACAGTGAAAGAAAACAACTGTAGAGAAAAAGAAAAAAGGAAAAAAAGAAAGAAATTAATGAAACAGTAAAGAGAAAGAGCAGAAAGAAGGTAAGCAAGCGAAAGTAAAGAGAAGATAAGAAAACAGGAAAAGGAAAATAAATTGAAAAGATATGGAAAGAAAAACAGCAAATATGAAAAGTGAAGGAAAGAGAAAGAAATTTAAGAAAATAAGGAAGAAAAGTGATTGAAAGGAATGAAACCAAAGGGAAAGAACAGAGAAGGAAAGCAAGAGAAAGCAACGAGAAAAAGAAAAGGGAAAGAGAAGAGAGAAGAATACAGACGATAAAGAACAAGAAAAGGAAAAGAGAGGGAAAGGAGAAGGAAAGAAATAAGAAAAGAAAGAAGGAATGAGGGAAAGAAAGCAAAGAGCAAGAGGAAATAGAGAGAAAGAAAAAAGAAGGAACGATAAAGAAACAATAAAGAACGACAGACTGATGTCCTGAAGCAAAGCGTCTGATTGGTCAGCTCCTCCAAATCCCATTATGACATCACTATGTGGAAGCTGAAATTCTAATTCACAAAACTTCCAGACTTTAGTTCAAAGGGAAAGTTTTACTCTTTGATGTGAAATATTTTGGGTAAAAAATAATGAAAGCTGATGGTTTTGTTTATGCTGTATGCTGAGGGGGCTTTGATCTCAGAGTGCAGATGTTACATCATAACACAACTCTGGAGTCTCTCACACACACTCACACACACACACACACACACACACACACACACACACCTCTACAGATACACACAACAGAAACAGAAACACAATCTCCACACAGATCACCCCAAGAACTACACCCAAACCTCTAAACCAACACACACACACACCAGAAACAAGCTACACACATTAACGCAACTATTAATACGCATCAAACACACACACACCTCTACAAACACACACATCAAGATAACAGTACACACACAGCTACACAAAAGACATACACAGCACTGACATGACTGTACAAATCCATACAACAGAAGAACACCAAAATGACTAACTTTACAAATACACACATTAACACAAGCTACACATCCAACTCTACAAACACATGACAAAGTTCTCACACTCACACACACACACACACACACACACACACACACACACACACACACACACACACACACACACACCTACAGATACGGACCTTAGAAACCCGACCTACACAAACAAACATACAAACAAAGACAATACACATAACAGAAACACTGTTTACAAAATAAAAGTCGCAATAATGTAAAAAGTGCTGTGTGTGTGTGTGTGTGTGTGTGTGTGTGTGTGTGTCTCACCTCTTCAGCCCTTCGGTTACTGAATCATCCTCCGTCTTGTTAATCTGAACAGTAAAATTATTCTCGTTTGTAATTCCATGCTCGGATGTTTTCTGCGTCTCACACACACAGACACACACAGACACACACTCAGTGAGAGCGACTGCTGCTTCAGATGGGCTGAACCGTCTGTACAACCCACACCTCTGAGAGAGAGAGTGAGTGTGTGTGTGTGAGAGAGAGGGAGAGAGAGAGAGAGTGTGTGTGTGTGTGTGTGTGAGAGAGAGAGAGAGAGAGAGAGAGAGAGTGAGAGTGTGTGTGTGTGTGTGTGAGAGAGAGAGAGAGCGTGTGTGTGTGTGTGTATCCTAAAAACCACACACTCCTGCCGGGAATAGGCGACATGGATCAGCGCCAACGCTTCAGGCAACGCAAATTATATGATTTACTACGGGGGAAAATGGTTAAAGAGAATACAACACACTCACACACACACTCACACACACTCACACACACACACACACACTCACACACACTCACACACACACTATATGTAGTACTGAAGAGCTTATAGACCTTCAGCATGGCTCTGACACTGAATCCTGAAACACAGCTCTGACTGAGACCCTTAAAACTTTGGGGCTTCTTGGTTTAATTGTCAAAATAGTCAGAAAAGACTAAAATGTAAATGTTTATAGATTGAGACAGTGACATCTTCCCGGTTCAGGTCCTGGCAACGGCAACAGGTGCAGATAGTTGGATCCAGGATTTGACCCTATAATCTTCTGTTTAGTAGTAAAAATCACATCAATTTTTTTCGCGCCAAAAAATCGTACTCAGTGTGAATAGGCCTTTGCTCGAATAACAATACTTTTTATTTTGGGGAAAAAGGTCATCAATGATTATTTTTCTTCCTAGTTTTCATTAATGAAAGGAACACTGTTCAGCAGCTATGCAGTGAAGTACGTGCATAAAACACCATGTTACACTCAGCTACATCATTTTCCTGTTAAGCACACACACACACACACACACACACACACACACACACACACACACACACACACACACACACACACGAGCAAAAGGAAAGTCCCCTCATTGGGGTCCAGGAGCTGTTCCTGGTCAACACTTCCTGAGATTCAAGTGCTGAAGGCTAGACGGGGCTTTTACACACTGCACGTACACACACACACACGCACACACACACACACACACGCACACACACACACACATTTCATAAAGCCTGTATGCCTGATCATTAGTACATTCCTAATCCCTAATAATAACAGAATCGAGTGACTCAGTGATCATTCATCATAAACTCATTTGTCCAAAAATGGTGTGAGTTACACACTCATGTTAAAACCATCCATTGTGCATCCAGTACAGCAGCAGGAAACACCACACTTCCTGCCCCGGATGTTTGGAGATTAGGAAGCAAACAGGATATGACATCATGTAACGTATGGGTGAGTAAGGTGCAGTAATCAGCGGCGACTGAGATGGCGTTACATCAGAACTATTTATACACACTTATCAGCTTCTACACAGCACCTGACCTGATTATAAATCACACACACACACACACCCCCCATGTGTCACTGTCTTTGTGGGGACCTTCCATTGACATAATGATAACTGTAGGTAATGCAACACCTAACTCTAACCTCAGTAATCAAAAGAAAATCGTTTGACTCTTTTCGTCTTTCAAAATACATTTGCATTTCCAGCAAAAACAAATGTTGGATCTTCCTATCCTTGTGGGGACATTTGGTCCCCAGAATGTAATATAAACATGGGTAAACACACAATTCTGAATCCGAAGACACAGTGAAAGTTAAATACCATATATTTGCCATTAAGTTTGAAACCTTATTCTATGTATTCTACGTAAAATAACTCGTGTGTGTGTGTGTGTGTGTGTGTGTGTGTGTGTGTGTGTGTGTGTGTGTGTGTGTGTGTGTGTGTGTGTGCGCGCGCACGTTCAGGTGAAAGGTCAGGAAGTGTGTTAGAAACTCCACATACAATGTCTTGTAATGTCAATGTTTTCTGACGCTGGTGAAATCTCAGGACATAAATCCAGTAATTCACAAGGCAGGATTTCTCAGTTAGCCAGATAACTTAAGCCCAAAGATGAGGACTGCCCAACAGGAATGTCCCTCAGCTCTATTCCTATTGAACAGACTTCACTCTGGGCCTAAGTTATCTGGCTAAACCGAGACGAGATTTGTATTCTAAAATAAAAGAGACAAAGGTATTCCTTCTGGCTACTGAGGGTAGGGTTAGGTTTATGGTTCGGTGTTGCATTACTTAGCTACATTTATCACTATGTTCTGAGATTAATAGTGTGTGTGTGTGTGTGTGTGTGTGTGTGTGCGTGTGTGTGTGCAGACTGGTAATATCGGGTCGTGCTTGTTGTCAAACACTGGTGTGGTTTAAATGAAAATGGAACGTCTCCTTTGAAGTCGTGCCCGTACACAGGGGGACATCAATAACGCTTCAGTGCCAGCTCTGTGTTTGCGTGTCTAATGTACACTCTGTGTGTGTGCGTGTGTGTGTGTGTGTGTGTGTGTGTGTGTGTGTGTGTGCGCGTGTGTGTGTGTGTGTGTGTGTGTACGTGCAGTAGGAACTTCCCATACTGGGAGCAGTGCTGCAGGTTTTTGGCTTGACTCTAATCTTTAGAAAGAATCAACACAAACCCTCGACACACACCTGTTTGTATACATTATATACAACTTGCACACCATCTGCATTGTTAATAGTGTGTTGTACATCTTGTATATAAACACACACAGACAACTGTTATACACTATGCATACACAATACACACACAGATGGCAAAGATGTGCTGCTGTTCCGTTATGTCAGGACGGCTATGGTGGGCAGCCCTCAGGGGTGTAAGGCTGTATAAGGAGATGTTTGGGCAGTACCCGGGTGAGTGTGTGTTCAAATCCCTAGTGCTGCAGTGTGATCAGTTCTGATGAAGGTGGAAGGATTTTCTGACAGGAGCAGAACTGCTGATGATCAGCAGCCAGATGCATCAAGTACAAACAAAAACAAACTGTGGCCTCAAAACAAAACATCCTGGCACCAAAGCTATGGATTTGTTTAGCACTAACGAACTACTTTTATTAAGTACTTTATTTAGTGCATACGCTATATAGCCAAAAACATCTGGACACCCAAATTACATGCTGCTACATCATATGCTGTTGTTTGTCCTTCTGAGAAGCTTTCCAGCAAGCTTTGGAACATGGCTGTGAGGTCGTTAGCCCTGGCACACAGTTGGCATTCCAATTCATCAGGGCTCTGTGCAAACTAGCCAAGTTCTTCTTGAACTGTATGGACTATTTTTGGAAAGTTCTCAGTGACAATATGAAGGAGTGTCCACACACTTTTGGCCTTATAATCATTTATATATAGGACAGTAAAACAATAGGATAAATTGATGGTAATCACCCACCTTCTGTTTGCCAATAAGGACGTATTTATAGAGTGTGTAAATAATGGGTTTGTTATTAGTTCAGTGAAACAGTGGGAACATGATAATGTCCTGAACATGCTGTATTATTATACCTCATTATCCTGGACATTAAGACAGACCTTTTATTTCCTTTCTAAAACTCCATTTCAAGGTGCAGCTGAAATCTGGAACATGAACTCATTACTGCATAATGGTTTGGCTCCCGAATTAAAACCAGAGCCTTGAGCTGTGTGGGACATTTAAAAGTGGTTACCATGAACATGGGAGGAACACCATCCCTGACATGTTTATGTTACATTACTCATGTGAAGCACTGAATTATGGGTAGTGTAGTCATACTTTCATGTTTCTGTTTCACAAAGCAAATGAGAAGGCAGAAAATATGATGTGAAATACCAAAACTATTTATCAGAATTATTTGCATATCAACATGTAATGTGAAGACAGGAAATCTAGAACAGAGCAGATATTTTTCAGAATAGAAAATAATGGTTTACACTGTATTTCTTTTATGAACAAAACTATTGTTTCTTTTAAGGACTCAGACAAAATGCAGTTGTACGAAGAAATAACTCGCTGTTCTTATTTCAGAATCAAGCAGGAACAAAGAAAATGAAGGACGAGTAAGATAAACGTTGGAGAGCATGGTACATTTAGGATTTTAGAATCGGTGATTAGTGATTATTACATGATGTTGTATAAACAGAAGGAGTGATGAGAGCTGGAGAGTCGCATCGAGTGCAGGACAGTCGTACAGCAAACCTCACCTGCCGTGGAATCCAGCGGGCCACAAAACAAACCACAATACGAACTGAACTGAGACGTTCTGGGGAATGTGGTCTCAGTTGGGTTTGTTTGACCTGTTCACATACGCAAAATAAACCAAATCAGATGCCGACATGGTCCAAGTGTGTAAGGCTGATAACCTACAGCCAGAACGATGGAACAGGTCTTCAACATCGTCCACAATAAGGACCTACAGAGGAGCACTTCCTGATTCCTTATGACTACATTTGCTCACTACCTAGGGAGCCTCCTAAAGCGAACACAGAATGTTTGGACTTCAAAAAATGAAATGGCATGTGATGTCTTATTTACACCCAGACATGAGACAGAGAGACATGAGAGAGAGAGACAGAGAGAGAGAGAGAGAGAGGCAGCTTGGATGACCAAAAGCATTAAGCAAGCGAGGACACGCCTGTCTAATGACAGGTTATCTGAGAGTAAACCCTGCTTGAAGACATTAACACACACACACACACACACACACACACAGTTGTAATGGGGCCCAGATGTGCACAGACAGCAGTAAGACGATGTTAGGAGAGGAAGAATGTTCTGACACAGCAGAGAGAGAGAAGCAGCAGCATGAGCTGATCATCATCCACCACAAATCAGCTACGGAACAAAATCAGCCGACAGTAACTTCATTCATTTGTATGTAATGTTCTATGTGTTGTCCTGTTACTGAGCTGTGCTGCAGGCCTGTGCTGTTGTGGGGTTACAGTGTCTATTCCTCTCTACACTTAGGGCTCCCAGCACAGGCACCGGCACAGAGGGGTTAAAACAGATAGGGTCCCAAATCCTCATCTGATTAAAACCAGTCCACTGTACAGGAGCTGTAAGGAAGTGGCCAAATTCTCCTGATTTCCTGATGTCCCTGCTTGCTTCTTTTCACCGGCAGAACAAGAGTGATTTTATTATATTAAATATTATATACTTACATTAATGAACCAATTTAACCTGGTGAGATCATGTGTCATCCCAAAAACAAAAATATATTATAGATATTTTAAAAGATACACGACCTAAACTCCCACCCAAAATTATTTTATAATAAAATTATAATTTAAAAATAATAATGATTTGATATACAATTATTTATTACTGATTCTACAAATAAGGAAAGTGGAGAAAATATTACACAATGTAAACGTTATTTTTAATTCAATTAAACACAAAAAATAAAAAGACATCAGAATCTACAATTCTAAAATTAAAATCACACATTTTTTAAATCAAGAAATTAATATTTTTTCTAGTTATTTTTCCTAGAAATAACCCTGCAACGTTCAGTTTAGAATTAATCGTTAAAACTAAATAAAATAAAAAAAGCACACCAGAAGCAAACTGAACTTAACCTTGAAAATAAAAATAATAATACAAAATCAGTTATGTACTCACACTGACTATAACACAAAACACTGGAGAAATGTTGTGTGTGTGTGTGTGTGTGTGTGTGTGTGTGTGTGTATGCGTTATAACACAGATGGCTGGTGAGTCATTGTTGCTCTCCCTATAAAGCCGAGCTGTGGGATTTTAAAGCTGATGGATGTTATTTGGCTAATCACTGAGATCTCTCTCAGATTAGCTTCGCTGTGATTAAGTTCAAATCTTTAAAGCTTCAAATAAAAACAAGCTGAACCTGTTACTGGATAAGAACAAGTGAGTCTGAGCCTAAAGTATCTCAGTTAGCTTAGCGTATGAAAGCAGCCACAGAGGGAGAGAGAGAGAGAGAGAGAGAGAGATTATTGTACCTAACAGGGTCAAAAGTATATGGACAGTCCTAGTTTTGCTGTTTTTGCCACCCCCATTGTTAACAAGTGCATAACATCAAACTAAAAAACATATCAGCATCAACCTCTATACACAAACACACTGTCACAGGATAAAAAAAATCAGTTAATCAAATTTCTGTCTGCATAAAAATTTTATTTTCAAGCAAACAGTCCAGGAACAGCAGCGTTCATCTCTGCACTTTAAATAAGAACCTGTCCTGTTTCAGCATGGAAATACAGCATGTACAGCATGTGTAATACAGCATGGAAGTAACAGCATGATGTGGACCATCTGGACTGGCCTGCTCTGGACTGGACCTCCACCTGGAACTGGGTTGTAAGCCACACCCATGGTTTTTGATATAATGTCAAGTTTCTGGTGTTTTTTATAAACTTTTATTCTGCCTGAGCTTTACATATCAAATACACAATACAGTTCTAAGTGCCCAAGGTGACTTCATTCAAAAGTAAAGCTTTAAAAGCTCTACCTGGGCACGACTGCGTTAAATGGGGTCTGGGGAACATTTGCGTCCACGTCGGCCATGTCTGTGTTTCTTCTCATCCACTGAGAAAAGAACTTACAGGCACAATCACCTCCTGTTCTTACCCAGATCAGTGCAGGATTTTAGACCCATCAGGATAAAGCTCTGTCATTTCATAGGCAGATGTCTTTGGGGAAATAAGAGCGCTGTTAAAGTAGGCCGGAATGGCCCGGTACTGCAAACCAGCAAACGACTCAGTGGCGGGAAAGGCAGGAGAGGAGCTGGAAAGTCACGGGAAAAAAAAGCATAAAGGGGCGACAAGATGCAGAGAAATGCATGAAACTGTACGATTTGTTTGGCTGTCGCAGTGAGGTACAGAACGGCCGATGTACAGAAAAGCCATGCTGGAAGCTGAGCCTTTACTTCATTAGCTAGCTTGCTAAGTTAGTCAGTTAGCTCAGAGACTATCGGCCCCGTCTCAAATGGTGCCTATTCCCTACTTAGAGCACTACTTAGAAAATAATGTTAAATAAGGAGTTCTCTAACCTATTTAATATGAGAAATCCTACAACTCAGCAACTTTACAACAGTGTGTGTTTGGGATGGGTTGTTCATATGTGGACCACCTGCTGACACACTAAGGGCACACACACACACACACACACACACAAACACACACGGCTATTTATACACCACTTCCTTTTATTCATGCAGTTCATTGTTTAACCCACATCTGCTGCAGGTCTGAAAAACAATGACAAGCCCCTCTCTCTCTCTCTCTCTCTCTCTCTCTCTCTCTCACACACACACACACACACACACACACACACACACAGTAGGAATTTGGAGAAACACACATCTGTTCCAAACCAGCACAATAATTAAAGCACTGCTTACTATTGTCCATGATATCAATACGTACAGCAGCTGTTTCTCACACACACACACACACACACACAACTTCCAGTTTCTGAGGCTCATTTGAGAGCCAACAGATCTCCGAAAACATTCGTATCACAGTCTATTTCGTTCTCTCTCACTCTCTCACTCACTCACTCTCTCACTCACTCACACACACTCACACACACACACACACACACACACACACACACACACTACGACACAAAGGCACAAAGGGTGTGTCATCTCACTTCCTTTACATTTCTGTCCTCCCTAAACAGGAAACGACTATTTTCCAGAGCTCCAAATTAGCATTGTGTACTTTCTGGGAGCATCCAAACAAATCTGATGGACAGTTTCCCACAATCCTCTGCTGCTACAGAAAGGAGTGTGTGTTTGGGGCATTCCAACAAACGATGGTGGCGACAGGAGTCATTTGAAACAGTGATGGGGAGAAAATATAGAGCTCCAAAAAGTGCAAAACTGTTACAAAATGGGGCGTTTCAGAAAAAGCCTGGGAAAAATGCAGTGTGTTTTTATTTATTTACTGAAGTGACTGGGAGACAAGCGGAGGGGATAAAACAGGGGGCTCCAAAACGTTACGGGGGGCAAAGTGAGTTTTTTGTCCCCAGTGTCCCCAGTGTGCTTTATGTCTGAGCTACTTTTCCAAATAAGGTCACTTGTGTTTTTCCTATGTGGCTGAATTCTTCGTAAAATCTCAGGACTTTCTAAATAAACCACAGTGATTGGCAGCAGCTGGCATGAGAACATTCTTCACATGATGTTCAGGTCCTCAGAGTAAAGATTTAAATCTCTCTCTCACACACACACACACACACACACACACACTTCAAACAGCAATACATGTACACACTAAAGGAACCAGGCTCCGCCCCCATTCCCACCGATACGACCCTGATTTCCATATTAGGACACAAACGTTTTGCATGCAGCTGATTTGAATAACACAACTGAAATGTGCAGCTCTGTTCGAGCTCTAAAGATCTTCAGGAGAAAGTTCAGTCCTCACCTCTGTAGATCTAACCGGAGGTGTTTCTGATTTTTCTACACTGAAGCTCCACCCACAGTAGGGATTTCCTCTGTTCAGTGTCTGTGTTCTTTAGCCCATTTGAACCTTTTCTTATTAGTTTGCATTTGATCTCCAGCATGACTGAGTCTCTTTCCTGCTGCACATCTTCTACTCTTGTGCCATTGTGCATCTGGACCTTCTGCTTCTGTTTCTGCATCCGGTTTCTCTGAATACAGCAGAAAATGTTTGTGTAAAATCTCAAGTCTCCTGTCACATGGGCTTCATTTACAACACAACAGACTGACAAACGTTTTTGAAGCCAAAGCTAAACTTTAGATGTTTTACGATGTTCTTTATTGTAGCATCAGGACCACAGATAAACATCATAAAGTGGTCCAAACCAGAGTAACAGTTACAAATGTGTTAGTAAACGCAAACCTTTGAACTTGTGTGTAGCTACACATATAATACACACACCTGCACATGGGGACACACAGATTTAGAAGTGGGTCGGAGGGAAGTAGTTTTCCTCTCTTCCTCTGTAGTTCCTGTATGATAACCCAGAATGGTCACACAGCTGGAGGGGATGGGGAGTCCTTCCTCCCTCACAAAACACACACACACACACACACACACACACACACACACACACACAGACTAGACAAAGCACCAAGTTTCAGTGTCTAATGCATGATTTTAGCCATGTTATTGTCCTCTTTCTTTCTTTCTTTCTTTCCCGTTCCCTCTGAGTGATGGTTAAAGTAATGAGGAAAGGCATCTGATCTCTGCATAAAGCGCTGCTTGACTCTCAGCTCTCAATACCATTCTAAAACAGACATACAGGACGACAGCAAGTCTACGACCGCTGATTATTATTTGGAATAAAACATCCAGTACCTACGTTGTGATTTCACTATTTTTGATTTGATATTTTTAAGAGTTTTCCGGCAGTGCTCTTACAGCGGCACAGCAACGAACGCAAACACTAACTGATTTCATCACTACAGATAAAACCAGGCCTTTAAACACTTTAGCTAGAGCTGAAAAACACACAGAGTACTAACAGATTACAAGCAGATTATCAGGTCTCTACAAGATACACAAGTCTCATGTTGGAAAGAAATTAATCTAATACTTGTAATAACTGAATTTGATCACTTTTTGGACCATGTGTTGCAGCTGTAATTGATAAACAGATGGACCATTAGATAAAGAAACAGATCTGCCCAGCTTCAGGAGGACCTGCAGGTGATTAGATGTTAAATTAATACCATATCCATCAGTCCTAACCAATTAGGAAAATAAAACAGTGGAATCACATATATCCAAGGAATTCAATGTGAAATTAATTACATAACTGCTCCTGGTTTGATTTTCCCAATTTACCCATGCTTTATTCCACACCCCTGTCCAGCCCCCCTCCATCAGACACAGCCAATCACGTGTCGGTGTGACTTCTGACCCCGCCGGAAGGCACAGGAGTTAGTGAATTGCCCCTGTGCCACCTAGGCACCCTGGATTCACTTCATTCCTCACAATTAAAACTGAAACTGAGCTCAGAGGAAACCTGTCCTGAAATACAACCACAAACAAAACAAACCCCTAAAAACACAGCAAGACCAAGTGCAGGAATTCTGTTTTTCCCATAATCCATCCTCTCAGGTGCTCTCTCTCTCTCTCTTCCGTATAAAGCCATGTAAAATATGTTCTGTGTGTGTGTTGATAGGGGTTAGTGGAAGTGTAACTTGTACCTGGGTTTGTAATCAAATGGTGCAAATACAGAACATGAGCAGCATATTTTGGAGGACTAACTGTTACTGAGCAGTCCATCTGATGCCCTGTGATCATATATAACCTCAGCTCAGAGCTTACACACCCCGATCACATCACATTGTGAGAGTGTGAGTGTGAGTGAGTGAGTGAGTGAGTGTGTGTGTGGACTTGTAGGAGTGTATTATGTTGTGTAATATACTGGGAAGCGCGCGCGCGCACACACACTCTTCCTCTCTCTCTCTTACCGGTTGGGTTTGATCCTCACGCTTTTCTCTGCACTCCGGTAACGCGCACTGACCTCCTTTCTTACTGATCTTATTCGTTATATTGATTTTTATTCCTGCATCGATTCCATGCTGTTGATTCATTACATACTTTGTGTCACGGAACTCCACGTGCACCGAGTCTATCAGGTGATGCCGCACCGCTGTCACGTGACTAAACACGAACCAAACCCTCAGACCCTAAGAGCTCTCAAATACCAGGGGGGTATTTCAGAAAGCAGGTTTAGTGAAAACTCAGAGTTGACCCAGAGTTTACGGATACTCTAGGTTTCCGGTTTCACAAAGCAAGTTCAGCGTAACTTGGAGTCAGTTACTCCGGCAACATACTCCGTGAAGCTAAGCTGAACTAAACTAACCCTGAGTTTCTCACACCGAAGCACAAACACTACGGAGAAATCTCCGTCTGGAGAGGCTGATCAGACCCGCTTTAATGTTTCCTCATTCCCTGATGATTATCTGTGTGAGCCTCAGCGTTTCTCAGCACAGTCCATCATTTCTATGAACAATCTTCTCCGCTCCCAATCGCTCATATCACCCTCCGTGGACACGACCTGAGTTCGGAGCAAATTCTTTGTGTTGCGCTCCAGGTTTTGGCCAAGAGGAGTTTTCTATACAAAATCAGTGATGCTGAGCATATTCTAAAGCAGCCGTCTGTCGGGCTGTCAGAAATGTGACTCCTGCATTAAAACGGTTACTATAAACCTTTGTGGTGTTCCCAAGTCACAGAGCCACAAACCTGATCAAAGAAGAATCCCACAGACTTTCAGGTATCGGTCTAAGCAACAAGTAATTTACATAGTATGAAGCTTTGAGACTTGAATCAGTTAATATGATTTAAATATTAATATGATTTTAAGGTTTCCAAGTGTGATTGGCTGCATAGATGGCACTCTTTGCTAAATGAAGGAGATTAAGTGAATAGGACGTTTTCCCACAACGTTAATGTGCAGGTAGGCCTAAATAATAGCAATTGTGCATTACAAATGAAATACAAATCACAATACAGCCCTGCAGTTAATTACTGTTCTGCAGTGTGAAGATCATATGTGATACAGCCCACATCATCAGCCACATGGAAGCAAAGTGGCCTGGGTCTGTGACTTGTAAAGTTTTCATGAGTGTACAGTGAGTGCTAGATTTGCCCCTGGTGAATACATACAGTACATATAACCGTATCCTCTCATAATCAATATTTAATTCTGTTTGCCACTGATAATTTAAACTGTATCCATGTATTATCTATCATAGGAGAGTTTGATGATTACAGACAGAAGGTTCCATTGCCAGCCCTATTTGCTGACCCCTTGCGCTGATCCTGAGCCTGGCCCACAGCAATGTTATAACTTGGTTCACTGCAGGACATGAGCCAGGGTAGAGATGAGCACTGGTGATCTCAATAACTGGTGATCAGACAATGTCCCACTCATCCAGTGACCAATCCTGATATAAATCCTGACCATATCGCTGATGCACGAGATGGAAGAGCAGTGAGAGACACAATCTGCTATCATCATTACTGATTAGCCTATCACCTCCCCAGTGTCAAATAAAAACAATATGTCTGTCTTTTTATGAAGTCTTCTTTATTTCCTGCAAGTACAAATGCAGTACAGAGGTTAATATCTTGTTCTTCAAACAAGTAAAATCATCCACCTGTGGGCACCTCATCCACCTTTAACTGATGTTCCAGCAGTTGTATTTCCATTATTCTCTTATATATATGCAGACCTACAGGGGTTAGACAATGAAACTGAAACACCTGTCATTTTAGACCACAATAAGTTATTAGTATGGTGTAGGGCCTCCTTTTGCGGCCAATACAGCGTCAATCCGTCTTGGAAATGACATATACAAGTCCTGCACAGTGGTCAGAGGGATTTTAAGCCATTCTTCTTGCAGGATAGTGGCCAGGTCACTACGTGATGCCAGTGGAGGAAAACGTTTCCTGACTCGCTTCTCCAAAACACCCCAAAGTGGCTCAATAATATTTACTATTTACTAATAAATTGGTGACTGTGCAGGCCATGGGAGATGTTCAACTTCACTTTCATGTTCATCAAACCATCTGAACTCTGGGATGTCACCCATAATGTTGTGTGCATTGCAATATTTTGAGCAAAACTGTGCTCTTACCCTACTAATTGAACCTTCACACTCTGCTCTTACTGGTGCAATGTGCAATTAATGAAGATTGGCCACCAGACTGGTCCAATTTAGCCATGAAACTGTGGTAGCATCAGTGGGATTTTTCATATGTTATTCAGTTTGCATGTTTATTCATTATTATTCATTACATTATTTTGCATGTTTATTAATCATTACGTAGAAATCATATTAATCATTAGAAATCATATTGATCATTAAGTAGAGATGATTCCTTAGAAGTTATTCCTGTGTGATCATTGTGTAATCATTTTTAATTGTGGGCTCACCTCTGTTTTGTTTTGAGAGCTGTGTGCTCTGTGCTCTTATCTTCAAGGTCGAGCATGTGTCTGCATCTGTGGATCCCAGAGGACCTCAAATTGAGTGTTTAGATTTTAGAGCTAATAAAGAAAAATATAATCAGTATGAGCGTTCCAATAACTCATATATTTAATTAGACTGTAACATATTTAGAAAAGCTATTAGAAATTGACAAGATAATTTCAGTGTAATACTAGAACCTGATCCTGTTATCAGAACTGCTTGGGAAGTATAAACAAGTGCCCAGAGTTGGTTTGGACTGTCAGTGCCCAAATATGGTCTGAGCTTCCGAGGTAACCAAGATTGTTATGGGAATAACTTGCAGAAGTGCCCAGTGTGTTATGGAAAAAGTTTAAACAAGAAGTTGACTAGAGCTCTGATTCTACAACATCTGGCCCGTAGCCTTGATGGGAGGTTGTCAATCAATTGAGTTTCTGATCCATTTCTGCAGCATGTCAATGATGGGACTGAAAGGTGTTTTCAGTTGAGAAGTGGCCTTGTGTCCTCACACTGTGTTCCAAAACAATTCTTCTGCCCAGATTCAAGTGAGGGAGGGGATGGTTATGTATGTGAGCTGCTGCAGGCTTGGACAGTGGATAGCCCATATTGATAGTCAATTATGTATTAGAACATAATTGTTTGGCATAACCACGCAAGGTATAAAGCTAGGTAATATTTTGTGAATATATTACTTGATACAGAAAGAGAGAGTAACCATTGATATATAAAAAAGTGTGTATGGGAAGGAATTCCACCATTATCTGCGGAGCAGGCCAGATGGACATGTTTTGAAGATAACTGTGGCGTGTTATGATGGGACCTGGTAAAATTGATATAAAAGGACCCTGGGAATCACTGGATATCAGATCGTGGCTGACTGTCTTGTGTGGCACACGGTCCATTTTGATTTCGCTCGAGCGAGTTTCAATAAAGCTGTTCATTTCTTTGACTCCTGATTTTGGACTGATTCTTTTTGCATATCTGCTAAGATCTACGGCAAAACCTCCCACACTAAAATGACAGGTGTTTCAGTTCCATTGTCTAACCCCTGTATGTGATCCATTTCTAAATTAAAATTTTCACTTTGTTTCTAAAAATACACCTTTTAGGGGGAGCTACAGGAACACAAAAAAATGACATTGAATATCACAGTGCTAGGTCTAAGTCATGGGCTAATTCTGAACCACATCTTACTGAGATACATCGTGCTGTGGAGGTGGATGGACCTTCTTCCCTATTGTAATTTCCTGCATCACTCTGTATGATCAACTGTTAGATGTTATTTTCAAGGTGTAAACCTCAGTAGGTCTCTCTGTATCTTCCCTCTCTGTGGCAGCTGACAAGGCTTCCTCATTACCTTCCTGCAATACAAATGAACAATTTTCTGTGGAGCATTGAAAGTACTTACACCTGCATGGAGCTCTGTTATGGCTCCACCAGATTACACCAACAGTAACTGGTAGAGAATGGAGAAGACTAGAGAGTTTATTTATAATTTTAACTAATCTTACTAATATTTATAATTTAAAAAAGACAATGTACCTAATTAGACTTTTGTTTCTACAACAGTGTGCATCACAGTTTTTCAAATATGTAACTCTGAGTCACCATATGAAGAATCTGGAAAGGTAACAGCAGTCAATTACAAAGAATTGTACTGCTACAAGAAAATCTGTGTGCCAAGTTGTGTCTAGTAATGGATGGGTGGCACTGATCCCACAGTGGCAAAACGATGAACGTACATAAGTTTATATCCTTAATTTGAATGACTACCCTCTTATGTAGGCCACTGGGTCCTGGGGGTGGCTGGGTCAGATGAGCTTCCTTCAGGGATGCCTTCAGCAACAGGTCACCCAGTGTTTGAATGAGGGCCATCTCTTCAGCCTCTGTGAGAGGTGGTGGACGACCCCCACCTGTTTTTGGCCCTAAGCCATTTTCTATTGGTCAAATTTGAACACATCAGAACAAATTGGGAGACTTGTATGTATAAAGGCATGTACGTGTTGCTTTCAAATAGATAATATGAAATATTGTTGGAATGGCTGAACAATTTACTTTTTCTCTTTTAGAAATTTCACTAGCTACTTTCATATGTGACATAACCACTGAGTATTATTTAATTATGTAGGGTAGCTAAACATCATCACGATTGTGTGTAATGATATTATACCTTACCTGTTTGAACTATATTTTGTGTTTCATCTTCAGTTTCAGTTGAAGTGCAACGATTAAGCCCGTTTTTTTTCTCCCGTTGCTGTGCTGATCCGTGTTATCTGTTCCAGTGATGAGGGCTTTGTATTAGTGATGTGTCGGTCGCGACCGATCCGGCTCTAAGAGTCGGCACTTTGAAATGAACGACAGGAGCCGGTTCCTGATTGTGAGCCGGTTTATATATATTTAAATTTATTGTACATTCCGACACATTGCTGCTTATTGCACTTCTTGTTAGATGCTAAACTACATTTCGTTGCGTTGTACTTGTACATGTGTAATGACAATAAAGTTGACAATAAAGTTGAATCTAATCTAATATGTATGTACAGGGGTTAGACAATGAAACTGAAGCACCTGTCATTTTAGTGTGGGAGGTTTCATGGCTAAATCAGACCAGTCTGGTGGCCAATCTTCATTAATTGCACATTGCACCCGTAAGAGCAGAGTGTGAAGGTACAATTAGCAGGGTAAGAGCACAGTTTTGCTCAAAATATTGCAATGCACACAACATTATGGGTGACATCCCAGAGTTCAGATGGTTTGATGAACATGAAAGTGAAGTTGAACATCTCCCATGGCCTGCACAGTCACCAGTTTATTAGTAAATAGTAAATATTATTGAGCCACTTTGGGGTGTTTTGGAGAAGCGAGTCAGGAAACGGTTTCCTCCACCAGCATCACGTAGTGACCTGGCCACTATCCTGCAAGAAGAATGGCTTACTCTGACCACTGTGCAGGACTTGTGTATGTCATTTCCAACATGAATTGACGCTGTATTGGCCGCAAAAGGAGGCCCTACATCATACTAATAACTTATTGTGGTCTAAAATGACAGGTGTTTCAGTTTCATTGTCTAACCCCTGTATGTATATATATACTGCTCAAAAAAATAAAGGGAACACTTAAACAACACAATATAACTCCAAGTGTTTCCTTTATTTTTTCGAGCAATATATATATATATATATATGTGTGTGTGTGTGTGTGTGTGTGTGTGTTTGTATATTATTCCCTCAGAGAGAATCCTTTCTAAAACAGGTCGGATCATAACAAAAAGCAGAAGCAGGATCAACCCCTCAAAGATTAGATCCTTAGGGTTTTTTTTCTGCCAATCTTCATTAAAAACTGTAACCTGGATGTTGCTTTCTCTTTTTTTGGACATGTTTATTTAGATTTTGTTGAGTGATGTTTGGTTGATGATGTCTTGTCTCCCTGTATATAGTTGCAAATGTACAAATAATACACATAGTCACAGACCTGAGACCAGATTGGACCTGTAATTGAGATGGGTCTT